>CAUOFW020002671.1:0-45440 GCA_963454935.2 Ilex paraguariensis
TTCATTGTACTAAAAATAGTTATCTACAAGAATTTTGGGAAGTATGGGATTCCACAAGAACTTAGGAGAAACAGTTTATGGTGGAATGGATTATTAGTTGTATATTGGTTTCACTTATGCATTAAATTATTAATGTTGCTTAAACTTGAGATCTGTTTAAATGTCCCGATTTTCTTTCGAAATTCATATATGCTATTTGTGAAAGGTGACCGACCATTTTTATATTGTTTTCTATACCTTGTTCGAGTTTGGGAGGAATGTTGCTACAGAGCTTAGTGCTCACCCCCCCCCCTACAAACTACATTTTTTAGATTATCCTCTTGAGGAAGAGTTGGGAGTCGAGGAGCCCGAACATTGAGAGACTCCATAGACGGGAGAGTGAATCTTGAGGTGGACGCTTAGAGCGACACTTACTTTTGTTCTAGACTAGGATATTTATTTTGGAAATATTGTGAAGTCTAGACTCTTTTGTAATTCCGCTACGAGTTTATGTTTAATTCTTTTGGGATGTAATTGCCATAGATTGACATATTCTTTTGGATACAATGGCCATGGTTGGCCTATTCTTTTGGGATGATATTGTAAATAATATATTTGATGAATGAAATTTATTTATGGATGAATTATTTAGTTGCTCTCATGATGTGAATGGTTTTTAGTTTGTAATGCCGTCTAGGGTGGGTTTTAGGGCGTTACAAAAAATCTGCAATAGGTCTTACATCTCCACTATGTATGCAAAGATTGTAATTTTTCACAAGGTTTTTAACAATAAAAAAATCTAATTGTGCTTGAAAGGATAAGTTTAAACAAAAATATTAAAATAATACACAACTAAAATATAAACATCCCGCGTGATCAGATTAAGACTATTCTTGCAAAGCATTAGAATATTAACTTAATTTAACTATGAATCATATGAGAAAGTCTTCCTAACTTAACAACATAAGCTTCATCTAATAAAAACAAACTTAAACATAAACAACTTCAAAATTCACAGACAAGTTCAAAACATAAACAAATTCAAAACATAAAGTAAAAGTGCATTATTTAAAAGATGAGTGAAATATAGCAAAGTTTTTGTAGAATCTGCAGTTTTTAAGAAGTAGATGGTCCTCCTCCAAAATGTTCTCTTAGTATTCTAATGATCTCAGTTTGATTATGTTCATAATCATCCATACGATGATTGAGTTGATTAACAGTGGTCTCCAAGCCTAGTAGAATTTGTCTATTGGTTCTATCACCCACCGGTATGTATGTCTGATCCTCTTGTTGCTGCTACTGTTCTTGTGGGAAAAATTCTTCAGGAGCTTGGAATGGTTCCTCTTGTGGTGGAGGTTGTACTTCGGGTTGCTATTCAGGCTATCCTCCATGACTCTTCTTTAAAGAAGGTTTATCTAATGGTCCAGCATGTTCCACCATTTTCAATATTGGATCATCAATTATTCCCTTGTTCCTGCATAATTGAGAAGCTAACATAGCATATGGAAGTGAGGGTTTCTTTCTATCCACTGTAAGCAACATTTGATCAATGGTTAAGTTTGAAAGATCAATTGTGTGTCCCATCCCAAATGCATATACAAAGTAGGTCTGCTCAGTATAAATCTGATTTTTCTAAGCTCGCGGTAACAAACTGTCCACTATTATCAGATTCAGGATTCAATATTTGTCTGTCAGATCCCCTTGCTTTATGTATTTATTTGGTTTACCCCAAAAAAAATTTGGATTGCCCGTCAATTCTCTCCCTATGGTTGTTAAACCAGGCAGTTCAGTATAAGAATATTGCGGGTTTTCTGGTCTTTGCATGGGTTGAAAAATTCGACTATAGTAGCTGGTGTAACTTGAAAAACAATACTTCATACGAACACACACAATTGTCTTTTTTCAATTATCTCAAGATTACTATAAAATTCATGGACCAAGCAATCATAAGCAGGCACAATAAATCTAACATAATGTAACCATCTTCTTTCAGCAAGAATTTGTCTTGGTCTTATGTTCTCAAAATCTTCATAAATAACTGACCTTTCAGAGATGATAGTTTTAGATATAAAATTAGCATCATACTAGGGCTGTTATTCAAAATTTTCAAACATCACCACATTAAAGATATTTTCGGTTCTAGGGGGTTCTGGAGGTGCTTGAGGTTGCTGATGTTGATCTCTTTGTGCATGACTTGAAGATCCTCTCATTCGATGTCTTGAATCCATTTTTTCTTCTTTTTTCTTCAAATACTCAGTTTTGAACTAATTTCAATCAGTAGATACCTTCAAAATGTGATGGGTAAGTGAATAATCAGAATAAATTTGAAAATAAACGATAGAGTGTAGCAAATTTGAGAGAAATTTCTTGGAGAATCTCGATTTTTTCGAATTTGGCTTGTGAGGGAATGAACAATGATCGGATTTTTTGCATGCAGTATAACATTTAATATAATTTAAATATTCTACAAAACTTTATTAACCACTTTGTTTTTTTGTTTCAAAAATTGGTTTTATTAATTTTTATTTGTTATTTATTATTTACTAATTTTCCTAATTTATTGTATAGTTATTTACATTTGTTTACAATTATTTACAATTATGTTCAATTATCCCAAAATTATATATCATTTGATCATATTGATTCAGAGTCAAAACTTTCTGGATCACTAATACCAGTGACACGATTAACTTCATTTCTTACGCATCTTGTTAGCATTGGGTTAGAATAGGATGGCGTCTCAAGATAATCCTTACTCTGCCCATACCTTATCCACCGAAGACGATTTAAGGCTCGACTTGAGATTAGTTCCGTACACTAATTATATTGTCTCAAATGTTCTAAACGACCACATCTTATACAACCACCAAGACGTTTTGATCTTCATCGTTTAGCAAATTTACTTGTTCCGCATAGGGATCATGGTGGACTTTCAAAATTTTCTAAATTTTTAACTCTTCTAGCTTTTTGCATGATAAATGCATGTATATCTTTTGGAAGATGACACAGTAATATTAAACACAACCAGAATACTTTTTCATCCATTATAAAAAAAATTATTTTTATTTTTTTCCCAAAATGACTCAAAATTTATTGACTCACTATCTAGTTCTTACTGTCTGCCAGTCACAAAGACGAACAACTTTATAATGAACATACAAACATAAAACATAAATAAATTCACATATAAGTAAATTAACATCCATAATCCCCAACTTACATTAAACATTATTTTTAATATATTAAGTAGTGATAATTAAAACTAATAAATAAAACCAGCAATTATGTTGTTGTCCTTTGATTAGGATATTTGAGTTTCTCTCACGAGTTTTAATTTGTCAAACAAATAACAGTTTATTTTCTAGAGCACATAAACTGGATCATAAAGTTGAACAGAAGTTATATCTTGAGTAAATTCATCATAATATGGTTTAAGTGTTTGACCATTTACTGTAAAAACATTTTTAGTTAATAGATTTTTAATTTCAATTGCCCCATAGTCAAAAACTTGCTCGACAATATAAGGCCCTGTCCATCTAGATCTTAATTTTCCAGAAAATAAATGAAGCTTTGCATTATATAACAAAACTTTTTGAAAGGTTCAAATGATTTTTGCATTATATTATTATCATTAAAAGTTTTGTTCTTGACTTATTAATCTTTGCAATTTCATAAGCTTCATTTCTTAATTCTTCTAATTCATTAATTTGAAGTTTGCGAGAGTTTCCAGCTTTATCTATGTCAAAATTCATCATTTTTATTGCCCAATATGCTCGATGTTCTAATTCTACAAGCAAGTGACACGGTTTTTCATAAACTAACCGATAAGGAGACATCCCTAAAATGGTTTTATATGCAGTACGGTAAGCCCAAAGCACATCAGTTACTCTTAAAAACCAATCTTTATGATCTGGATTTACTATTTTTTCTAAGATATATTTTATCTCCCTATTAGCTAATTCAGCTTGTCCACTTGTATGTGGATGATACGGAGTAGATATTTTATGTGAAATCGAATATTTTCTCATAAGATTTTTAAAAACTTTATTACAAAAAAGTAATCCACTATCACTTATAATGGTCCAAGGAATTCCAATTCTAGAAAAAATATTTTCTTTCAAAACATTGATCAATGTTTTATGATCATTTTTTTCTATATGGAATTGCTTGATTTGCACTTTTTCGTGGTCGGATTAATATTATACACCCAAGTATAAGTGGTCAAATTATAGTTTTCTCGGTTTTAAGTCCAAGTATCGATCCCACGAAGAGTTTTAATAATTTGGAAACAAAATAAAATAGTCAAGTTGCTAATTTAAATAGGACAGTATGTGATAGCTTGTGATGTGAGCTTAGATTGATAACTAGTCTAAGAAATGTAAAATGTGTAGATAGATTAAGACAATAATAAAAAGTATCCTTCAGTTTAAGGATTCCATATGCGTTATACTAGTTAAATACTGGAAATGCTATCGTATCAAGATGAACTCCCATTTTATTGGCAAGTCAATTGGTTGGTCTGATGTATATAAACCATAGCACAACCGCTTCTTAGGCTAACTGGGGGTAATAAATCATAACACAACGGCTTCTTAGGCTAACTGGTTATATCCACGTCAATTGATTAACCCAAGCAAACCAGAAGGACAAGCCATTCATGAGGAATATTTGAGTTATTCACTTGATCTCATGATTATAAGTGCATACATATTAACCATAACATAGTCATGTCTTAGGTTAACTGGTGGTATTATAGCATAACACAGCAACTTCTTAGGAAAGCTGGTTATAGACGTACCAATTGACTAATTCAAGTAAACCAAAAGAACAAGTCATTCATGAGGAATACTTAAATTACCCAATAGGTCATCTGTGATATAAATATATATATATATATATATATATATATATATATATATATATATATATATATATATATATATATATATATACCAGTTAAACATCCTCAACATTCCGGTGGACGACAAGCCATACCGGTAAGAATGTCGTGGTTGTTAGACTAGCAATATAATTATATATAGCATTTAAATAACCCAGAAGGACAAGCCATTCATGAGGATCATTTAGGTTTTGTACTATGCATCAGTTAACATCATCAGCGTTCTGATGGAGGACAAGCCATATCGGTAGGAATGCCGTGGTTGTTTTACCGGCAGGTTGATGATGCACTTTTGACATACTTCCAGGCACAACACCGAAAGTACGTACATCACTGCATCATGCATGAAGCATATAATACATAGATATATAAATATATAAAACATCAGTATTTTCATAATTTAACTAGTATTGTACATATGTTTACCTCTCACTAGAGAATATACAAAACTACTCACGCCCCATTGCTACAGACAAGCAAGGAGTGTAGGCAGTTTTCATTACAACTGAAATTAAAATACAGTATTTAAAATGTCTTTCACAAGGAACAACTGAAACACAACCACTTTTATTATCAGTTAAGACAAAAAAGTGGCGGCAATTCAATTATCCTAGTAGAAAGATATAACATAAATGTAGAAGTACAGAGTTTGGACTAAAGTGTATCACGGATCGGATCGTGTTGCACTTCTCTTTTTCTTTTTCTCTTTTCTCTTTCTCTTTTCTTTTTCTCTCTTGGATTTCACTCTAAAGCTTCTTGGTTCCGACCTTCTCTAGTCTGAAGAGGAGATGCCTATTTATAGAGGAAGAGGAAGCATGAGGTGGAGCCTTGATGCTAAGCCGCCAAAGACCACCATTCGGACGCCTAGCCCACCATCCGGACGGTTGGGCCTTGCCGGATTTGCAACTTGCTTTGTATGCTGACTCCTCTCTTGGTGAATTTACACTTTGGCCTTCATTGTTTTAAGTTTTCCTACTTGGTTCCCTACATTTTGTAATAATTCTGCATTAAACCTACAACTTGTAAACATAACACACATAAAACCCTAATTACCGCACAAACCCTAATTGACTCTAATTGCTAGCTTTTAGTTATTTTGTCACACTAATTCGACTTTATTATTCTTTTAATTTATATATTAATTAAGGTTAATCGTTGCCTCTACCCATTTAGAGACATAATCGACTGTAACTAAAATATACAGATATCCAAAAGATGAGAAAAATGGACCCATAAGATCGATGCCCCAACAATCAAAAATTTCAATAATTAAAATAGGGTTTAAAGGCATCATATTCTTTTTTGAAATATCAACCAATCTTTGACATCTGTCACAATTTAAACAAAAGATATGAACATCATTAAAAAGAGTTGGCTAATAAAATCCACACTGCAAAATTTTTTCAGCAGTTTTCTTCGAAGCAAAATGACCTCCATAACCGTCAGAGTAACAAAACTTAATTACCTGACCTATTTCATAATTAGGTACACATCATCGCCTTATTACTTGATCTTTACAATATTTAAATAAATAAAGATTCTCCCAGAAAAAGTTACGTACCTCACTTATAAACTTTTTTCTATCAAACCAGGTATAATGAGAAGAAATAGTACCAATGGCTAAATAATTAGCTATATCTGCATACCACGGTACTTCTATTATTGCAAACAATTGTTCATCTGCAAAATTTTCTCTAATCGGAGTTGGTTCTTCCTTTATATCATAGTTTAATCTTAACAAGTGATCTGCTACCACATTCTCTACTTCTTTCCTATCTTTAATGATTAGATCAAATTCTTGAAGTAACAATATCCAACGTAAGAGACGTGGTTTAGTATCTGCCCTAGTAAGTAAATATTTTAAAGCTGTATGATCTGTAAATACGACAATTGACGATCCAACTAGCTATGAACAGAATTTATATAACGCAAATACAACAGCAAGTAGTTCTTGTTCTATAGTTGAATAGTTTATTTGCGCATCATTTAAGGTTTTACTTGCACAGTAAATAACGTAAGGTTTTTTTTTTATCAAATGCTCTTTAATTTATCAAATGCTAATTGACATGCATTATTCCATTCAAATAATGCATCTTGACATAGAAGATTACATATATGTCTAGGTATTGAACTACAGTTTTTTATAAACCTTCTGTAGAATCCTGTATGACCTAGAAACGAGTGAATATCTTTTAATATTTTTGGTTAAGGCAGATTAGCTATTCAATCAATTTTTTATTTATCAACTTCGATCCCTTTTTTAGACACTACATGTCCTAACACAATACCTTGTATAACCATAAAAATAACATTTTTTCCAATTTAAGACAAGGTTTGTTTCTTCACATCAAATTAGCACTTTTTCAAGATTTTCCAAACATAAATAAGATGAATCACCATATACTGAAAATTCATCTATAAAAACTTATAGATATCGTTCTACCATATCACTGAATATACTTAACATACAACGCTGAAATGTAGTTGGAGCGTTACATAATCCAAAAGGCATCCTTTTATATGTAAAAGTACCAAAAGGACATGTAAATATAGTTGTTTCTTGATCACCTATTGCAATTTCAATCTGATTATAACGAGAATATCCATCTAAAAAATAGTAATATGCATGACCAGCTATTCTTTTTAATACTTGATCTAAAAAAGGCAATGGAAAGTGATATTTTTTGTTGAAGGAATTTAGCTTTCGATAGTCAATACACACATGTCAACCTGTGACTACACGCCAACCTATGACTGTACGCATTGGAACTAATTCATTTTTCTGATTTTTCATTACATTAACACCAATCTTTTTTGAGATTACTTGTGTACGACTAACCCATTTACTATTAGATATAGGATAAATAATATTTGCATCTAATAGTTTAAGTACTTCATTTCGGACTACTTCTTTTAAATGTGTCTTCTTTGCATTTGACGAGATGGTTTAGCATTTTCTTCTAAATATATACAATAAGTAGATGGAAGTAGACTTATACCTTTTATATATGCTATTATCCATCCAAGAACACTATGATGATTTTTCAATATTTTTGTTAATTCTTTTTCTTCACTTTCAGATAGATTCGATGATATGATTACAAGATGAATTTCATCTTTTTCTAAAAAAAATAGATTTTAGATTAGTTGGAAGCGGTTTTAAATATCAAATTTAGGCAACAGATTTTCACATTTTGAATTCTTTATCTTGTCAGAGTCATTATTAGATATAAATTCTAATGTATATAAATCTTTTTTCAGAAATGTATTTTTAAAAAACCTTTGAGTCAAAGACTCAACACAATTTATTTTATACACTTCATCTTCTTCTCTAGATTGTTTTTCACAATTAAAAACATTTAATTCCAAGGCCATGTTTCCAAATGAAAGTTTCATGATTCCATTTCTAAAATTAATCAATGCATTTGATGTAGCTAGGAATGGTTGACCTAAAATAATATGTATGTATGCAAATTTATGAAAAATTGGTTGCGTATCTATAATGATAAAATCTGCTGAGAAATAAAATTGATCAACTTGGATGATAACATCTTCCACAATTCCTCGTGGAGTTTTGATTGATCGGTTTGCTAATTATAGTGTAACATTGGTAGGTTTCAACTCACTTAATCCTAACTATGTATACACTGAATATGGCATTAGATTACAACTAACTCCAAGATCTAGTAGGGCTTATTCAATTCAAAATTTTCCAATGATACATGAGACTGTAGGACTACCAGGGTCTTTGTATTTAAGAAGATTGTTCTATTGTATTATAGTACTGACTTGTTCAGTTAGAAATACTTTTTTTGGTACATTTGTATTTCTTTTTATTGTGCAAAGATTTTTTAAAAACTTAGCGCAAGCTGAAACTCGTTTAATTGCATCTAACAAAGGAATATTAATCTTAACCTGTTTAAACAATTCAAAGATCTTAGATTGATCTTTTTTAGATGTAGGTTTCTTGATCCTGTGAGGAAAAGGTAAAGGAATAGGACATTGTTGATCTTGCTCATTCTGTATTGCTGGCTGAAGGTTTAGGTTCAATTGGTTCATTAACAGGAATTAATTTACGCATTTTCTTGAAAATTTTAGGTTTAATAGTTTTATCAATTACCTAACCACTTCTTAATGTTGTGATTGCTTGAACTTGACTTGGAGAAGGTTCAACAGACACAAAATTAGCTTGACTCAGACTTTGCGGAGGTTTAGGCTGGGATTGGAATTTTCCCTTTTCTGGTATACAGAGCGACTAAGTCAACTTAGCTAGATAACTTTTGATATCTTCAATATTCTCAATAGTTTGACCTTTAAAATCATTAAAATCTTGAGTTATTTGACTATTAAATGTAAAACCAGGATAAATTTAAACTTTTTATATGAAAAAGGGTAAAATGGTAATTTGTCACTATAGTACGAGTTATAAATCTAAAATTTTCTAGAACTCAGATGGTTAAACGGACCTCACCATTGGATTCATCTCATGAAATCTAGTTATCCCATCAAATTTTGTCAAATTATGAGATAGTAGTATTTTTCACATTTTACGATGCAATCGAGTCTCGGGTGACCCCAAAACGGGACTTTTAATAAAATTTTGAAAGTAAAAAATTAATTTAAGGAAAATTAAAATAAAAATGCTTTGAACTTAAACCGGGACAAAATTTAATCCTTTCAGGGCGAAAACGGACCTAAGAAATAGAGGTTCGTTTGGCGCTTTGTGGGCCAAGTATTCTAAGGCTATAAATAGGAGAAAAAGTTGACTTCTTCCCCATTGGATCAGCTAGTTTCAACGTGAGAGAGGAAGAGAGGGAAAAAAAAGGAAAATCTCTGTCTTCTTTCTACGATCTACAAGATTCTAGGGCTTGAATCCACTCGGGCCAAGAACAAAATTTGTTCCACTCGTCGAGGGTTACGCGACCACACCAAAAATGGAAAATTTCACCGAAGTTCCAAAATTGAGCTTGGAGAAATCAAGGGTTTTAGGCGAGATTGGGATTCTTGAAGGCTTCTACCAAGTGGGGCATTTAATACATTATCATAAAAATTATAAGACATTACATAAAACACAAGCTACTTACAAACTATTTACAAAAGAGATGACATATCTTGGCTTGTGATAAAAATCACGAGACTTACCTATGCCGCCCAAAATCACCTTTGAACTCGACGCTTAACCTTCCCCGACAACGGCGCCAAAAATGCTTGACAAAATTCCTTGTTGTTTTCTAACCTCTAAACATCACCTTTTAACATGTACAGTATATGGAGGAAGGGGAGTGTCACTCTCCTATGGGTGATGTCAAAAGAAAGGGCAAGGGGATGGGGAAAAATGAAATGATGGTAATGTGATGTGTAAATGCACAAAAAATGTGTGTGTGTGTACAAAAGTGCTCCCCAAGCGCAAGGAGACTTTTGCGGGTCATGTTTTACTTGGTGGTATTCCAAGGTCATCTCCTCAGGGAAGGAAAGTTCAAGTGTGTGAAAGTGATTTTATGAACAAAAGAAAAAATTTAAAATCTTGTAGTTGGTTTTGGTGAGTTTTCTTCTTAATGAAAATGCAAGAAAACAAGTGTTGGCTAATCCAAAGAGGTCATTCCAATGGGAATCCCAACTCAACTCGAAACCTTCCTCTAATGGTGCATAGATGAACGATTGATTCGTGGGAAGTTAGGGATGAGATGGTGAGGATCCAAGCACAAACTATGACCAGGCCTACGGAATATCAAACACTGACAACCACATCTACTCTCAACCTAGTCAAACCGAACCATCATACACTGAGAGGAGGAAAGGAAATGAGTTGAAATGGCATGCCCAAGTGGAGGTCTCCCTTGGATTAGCCAACTTAAAATCTAGCTACTCATGAAAGCAAGAAACAAATACATAATATAAAGAGACATAATATTGAAATGGATCATGAAACTTAACTTAATGCACGAAAACTTGAACTGTAAAGAAAGAAATACAATACCCATTTTAAAACTAAAAATGAAGAAAGCTTGAAAACATTAATGGTGAAATGAAGAACATGTAACTAAACTTGAAATGAACTTGAAGTAAATGACATTAAGGTGCAAGAGTTAAAGATTATAAGAGATTAAAAGCTTACCACAACTGAAATGGAAAGGAAAATGCAAAAACATAAGCTTTCTAATTACTATTCATCATCTTCTACATTGAACTACTCCTAGCTTAGGTAGCCACCCGTTTTCAAAGCTTGTGAATGCTGAATATATGGAGTGTTTTCTAGCCAAAAACATGCATGGAGAGGTGCCCTAGACTCCAGAAGTGACCTCCATCTATAGGTGTGCAGGAGGAATGGTTTGGACAGAGGGGTTGCAGAGCTTGTTTGCACACCAAGCTCCTCTTCTCTTCTCTCTCCTCATTGATGGCCAAGCTTCCAAAAGTCCAAGATAGGTGTCCCAAGGGGTGTTCTGAGTGTTGGGCGTGTCAGGGAGTTGTAGGAGGATGTCTTTGTGGGACCCTCAAAGTAGCATATTTGAGTTGTAGAGACAAAATATCATGTATAAGACATACCTAGGGTTGTTAGAATATGGAAATGGGTATAAAAATATGTATCAAGCAATTATTGCATGATTTGGTTGTTGATGAAATTGCTTGACATGGAATTTCATGGGACATATGTTGTTTTAGGAATGCTATGTGTTTACATAATTTTGGCTATTAAGTGTTTGATAAAATGCTTATGAGTACAAGTATGTTAATTGGCTGAATATCACTTGTAACATTCATGGGATTGATGTTATGAAATGTTGTTATATGCTTATCATATAATGAACATGGTGTTGAAATTACAATTGTACATTATAGGTGCATATGCATTGGTGGCATCACACTCGTGGGCAATTGACATGAGTGTTGTTGTGGGTGTGTGTGCATGGTTATGATCAAACACCATCCTTGGTGGGTTAATACGTGGGCATGGAAAAAGTTGGACCAAGGTCCGACTAAGTCGCACATGTTGCATTGAAAACAAGGGTCAGTGTTAGCAAGAAGGGCTAAATTTTCCCTCAGATGCAAGACCCGATAACTTTGGATACGCACCCCCGTTGGTATTGAGTCCATAAAGTTTGTCGACATACACAGAGTCGTTGTTGGCAATGCACAGATGCCGTGTTGGTTGGGTTCCCATTGGTGGAAGTCCATAAACATCCACCCTAAGAAAGACCCAACAATTTTGTAAATGGTCATTAGATGTGTAACATCAATGGCGGGGGCTTGGAATGCCCGGATGCATACGCATGACATAACATCTATTATGGGAGCTAGTGGAGGGCTTGGGTTGCATTACATGTATGAGTTTAATCTAATGACATGGCATGGCATTGTTGTATTCATTTATGAATTTTATATTCCTGAATGAATGATTGATTGATGAATTGCATCTGAACATTGATAAACCCTGAAAAAGTGTAGTAATAAATTAGGATTTAGGGTTAAGTATGTGCATAAATTAGATTAAAGTAAATAATTTAAAAATTATTAGGGTTAATGTCTAATTTGTCTATTTGAAGGGTTTTAAGGATAATTAAGGAACTTTGAAGGGATAATAGTGCACAGGCTAAACAAGAGAAGGGAGGCAAGTGTAATTAAAAAGTGAAAAGACCAACAAAGGGAGGTTGGCTACTCAAAATCCATAGAATCTCCACTATCCGAAGTGGTGGTGGCGTCTAGATGGTGCCCTTTGCCAGCTTACTCCTCCTCTCCTTCTCCTATTGGTCTAATGATGCAACAAAAAACATGATTGGGTGCCCTTGGAGGCTATCACCTTAAACCCCCCCCCTTCCAATGCCTATAAATAGTCCACCTCAGTTAGTTTTCTGGGAGTCCAGAAGAGGAGAGGAGGGAAGGAAGAGAAGAGAAGAGAAGAGAGAGAGAGAGATAATCCCGAGGTAATTTTGCAGCTAGAAAGCAAAGCTCTACCCTAAACACTTCCAACCAAAATTTCTTTACTTCTTCATTTATGTTTCATCCTTTCTACTTTGAGGGTTGAACCTCTCTCATTTTTGTGCCCTAGCTGGTAATAAGAGTGGGGGTGTTTCAACTATTCCTCAAGAAAGGACTTGTTGTATTGTGTTTTCTATTGTAATGGGATTATCTCATTCTTCTTGCTCGTTTATAGCAATAAAGTGTGAATAGTCCATGTATACTCTTTAGTGAAGGGTGAAAACAAGTGTACTGTTGTTTGTGCTATGGAAATGTCATGTTTTAGTTATACGATAATGTTTATACCTCCCTTAATTTATGGATTGTTATTACTAGTATATGCTAGTGGTTAAGCACACTGAGCAAAGCTTACTGCTATATACCATTCTATCTATAAGTTATTACGTACTTCATGCATGATTCAATGATGCATCTAGTTGGGTTTTATGTAACATTCAGTAGATTGGTTGTAGATGAGTTAAATCTCGTCATAGCTAATACATTTGATTCAATGCATAAACTGAAACTCCATCTTCATTAAATCATTGACTTGCCAATTAAATAGCTAGAGTAAACCTTTTGAATGGTTCACCTTCGAGTTTACTAGAATTATTTGGTTGTTGTATGGTACATAGTCCTTCCGGCTAGCCTAATCAGTTGTTGTGATGTGGTTCAGTTACACATCATACCTATCGGTTAACTTTCCAGTCAAATGGGAGTTAATTGTTGTAAGGTAGCATTTTCATAATCAAGCAATATAACGCATGCTGGATCCCCGAGCTAAAGAGTACCTTTTGTTATTGTTATCAAGAGTTTAAGTTAAGAAATTTATTTGATAATTCTAAGTTCACACCATAAGTTATTGTGAAGCACACTGCACACAAGACAATCTTTAAATTTTGAATTCCAACAATTAGATCCCTGTGGGTTCGACCTCAAACTTAACTGAGTAATATTATAATTTAACCACTTATACTTGGGTGTTTGATTTAATTCAGGTCAAACATTTCATATGCATCTTGGTTGGAGAGAGTAGCCTCATTAGGAGATACCCTATTGAGCGTGGCTCACCCTTTATGGGGAGAAATTTCAAGTGTTGGACAAGAGCCGATGGACAGCCCTCACTTGAGCCCTTGTTGATGAAGAAGTCAGGATGTGGCTTTTAAATTGCCTTTTGTAATCTATTATGTAATTTGTATTGGGCTTGTAAAATTGTAAAAAGGGTTATATAATGAACTCTTGCAGACTATAATTTGTGTTAATAAATGAATGGATGAGTATGGAAAGTGATTGGATAGCTAAGAGTTGAGAACGGAAAGATTAGGGAAAAATTTGGGCTTACATACCAGTACCTAAGTGATTAAGTATCGGTACCATGCTGTCAGATGGCCTAGGTACCGATACCTAGACCTATAGTTACTAGTAGCTAGATTCCAGTAGGCTCAGGTACCAGTACCAAGGCTTTAGCTATCAGTACCCTGATGGACAGTGAGCTTAGGTACTGGTACCAACACACATTACGTACCAGTACCTAGAAAATAATGGGCTCAGGTACCGATACCACTGTATGTAGGTATTGATACATGGCAGACAAAAGGGCCAAGTACCAGTACCACTTACTCAAGGTACCAGTACCTCTTCTCATAATATGAAATTTTAAAATGTAAAACTAAAGGGCCTTCACATCTTGAACGCTTTTCCTTGGATGTTGTAAATGGATAATAATAAGCCCAATCATTGGGGTTTGTACATTGGAATAGTCTCATGATTATTGTATGCATAGGTTACGAATCAAGTAGGGTTCTCATAAAGAGGGGACTCTACCCAATGTTTGATTTATTTATGGTCTTGGTGAATTGGGTGTAAAGACGTAGTATCGGGTTATGCGGTACTCACGGGTATACTTTCGCGGTTTGATGGGTGATCAATGGTTGAGAAAGGAACCCCGAATTTTGGGATGTCACAACTTCGAGGCTCTGAAGTCCAACTTGAGCTAGATGATTTTGGTTGTGGTTGGGCCATCTAGGCTTTATATAAGCTAACCCTTGTACTTTTTGCTTCTATTAAGCATCTTGGGCTCAATCTTAGCTAGGCTAAATATTTTATGTTTTGGTTAAGCCTCTCAGGCTCAATCCAAAGCAAGTAGAATGCCTTATGCTTTCATTGAGCATCTTGGGATCAATCTGAATTAGGCTAAAATGCCCTCTACTGAGTAGGATGATCAAATGCTTTAACCAGCAAATTTGAACAATGCTTTAATTTAGAGTAGTTGTTAAGCTAACAAAGAAATGCCTTTTATTAAAGCTAACTATTGGGGCAACAATAACACCTAATTTAAGCTAAAAAAATAAAGGAAATTACTAGAAAAATTTCTTCATGTGCTCTGCATTCCATGGATGTGGAAGTCTGACCCCTGGCTTGATTTAAATTAACATATAAGTATAAGTGGTCAAACTGTAATATTACTCTGTTAAGTCCTAGGTCGAACACATAGGGACTATCTGTTGGAATTCAGAACAGAAAAGGTAAGATTGTCATACACATGGTGTGCTTTGTAATAGCCTGTGGCGTAAACTTAGAATTGATAGACAAGTACTTAAACTAAACTTTAGATAAAAATAATTAAAAAACTACTCTTTAGTTCGAGGATCCAACATGCATTTTATTGCTTAACTATGAAAATGCCACATTGCAACAATTTTATTGCTTAACTCCCATTTTACTAGAAAGTCAACCGGCAAGTTTGATGTATAAAATGAACCATATCACAGCAAATGATTAGGTTAGCTAGAAGGTCTATGTACCACACATTAAACAAATAATCCTAGTAAACCTGAAGGTGAATCATTCAAAAGGCTTACTTTTGCTACTCGATCGACAAGTCAATGATTCAATGAAAAGCATTGGCCATGGTGACATTTAATCTGTCTATAACTGATCTCCCCGACTGTTACATAAAACTCAACAATGTGCATCATTGTATAATGCATGAAGTATGGAATAACTTATAGATAGAATGGTATATAGTAGTAAGCTTAGCTCAGTTTTCATAACCATGAGCATATAGTAATAATAACCATCCATCAATTAAGAAAGGTATAAATATTAATGCATAAAAAAAACACTGGCATTTTCATAACAAAAATAATATTACACATGTCTTCACTCTTCACTAAAGATTATAACCAGACTACTCACACTTCATTGCTATCGACAAGCAAGATGTGTGAGACAATCTCATTACAACAGTAAAAAAAACAAATGCAAGAAATCCTTCCCCGAAAAATAGTTGAAACATCCTCACCCTTATTATCGGCTAGGGCACAAAAGTGAGAGAGGTTCAACCCTCCAAGTAAAAAGGGTGTAAAAAAATGTAGAAGAAGAGAGTTTCTAGCCTAAATAGTGTCTAGGGCAAGGTTTCTTCCTTACTGGCTTTGGATTTCTTCTTTGCGAAGTCTCCCTTTCAAATTGCTAAGGTAGGCTATTTATAGGCCTCAGTTAGGAGCTTCAAGGGTGGCAGACATCCAAGATAGCCAATCGGGTTTCTCTGTCTTCTTTTTGGACCAATGGGAAAAAAGGAGGGCAAATGTGAAAATGGGTATTGAATATTTTTCTTCATTGTTCAAGATTTCTTGCATTAATTTAAGTTCCATATTTCCTTTCTTCATTATGTCTCTTTACATTATGCATGTCTTTCCTTTTATTATAAGTAGCTAGATTTTTAGTTGGCTAATCCAAGGGAGAACTCCCCTCGGGGATGCCAAGTCAACTCATTTTCTTTTCTCCTCATAGTGTGCGTTCATTCAGTTTGACTAGATTAAGTGTGGATGTGGTTGTCAGTCTTTGATATCCCGTAGACTTGTCATGGGGTAAGCTTGGATTCTCACCTCCATTTTAGTCCCTTGCTTCCCACGAGTCAATCAAACACCTAGACACCATTGGAGAAAGGTCTTGAGTTGATTTGACATTCCCATTCGAATGCCCTCTTTAGATTAGCCAACACTTGTTTCCCTTTCATTTTAAGCAAAATCTCCACTTACCAAAACACAAAACTCAGAGATTTTTGCACTTTTCATTTTTCACCAAAATCTCCTTCACATAATTCCCTTCCTTTGCTAAGGAGACGACCTCGGAATACTCATTCCAAGTAAAACACAATATTGCAAGATTCTCTCTACGCTTGGGGAGCAATTTTGCACACACACACATTTTATTCATTCTACTCCATTATTCCATTTCGCCATTTCTTGCATCATTCCGAGGGAGAGTGACACTCCCCTATCCCTATAAGCCATACACAAATTGAGGGATGATGTCTGGAAGTTAGGGAGTACAATGGAAACCATTAAGCATTTTTGGCACCGTTGCCAAGGAAGGTTAATCGTCGAGTTCAAAGGTGATTTTTGACAGCATAGGTAAGTCTCGTAATTTTTATCATGGGCCAAGGTATGTCATTTAATTTGTAAATAGTTTATTTTAGTTTGTGCTTTGTGTTATGTTTCATGATTTTTATGATAATGTGTTAAATGCCCCAAATTTGGAAAATGTGTGTGAGATTTGTGATGAATATGGGCACATCACTAATGAGTGCCCAATAAATCATCCGGTTCAAGACTTTGCATGCAAATGTTCAAATTCAATTTTGGTCTATTAAAATTTTTACCCCAACCATTATGTTGTAATGAGTTATTCGAGTTATGGTTGAGAGAATGAACCTTATAATTTTTCATCCGATCTCACACAACCAAATGAATCTTGCCACTATCCAACATATGGGGACTCAACCGAACAAGAATTAAAAAATACTCTTTGTGATTTTATGCTTTACCAAATGGAATTCAATGCCCAAATAGTCCAAGACCTCAATGAATTGACTAATGTTGTAATTGCTATGAATGAAGAACAACATCTCGAGCATAGTCAATGTATTGAGGATAATCATTTCTATGGAAAGCAAATTGATGTTGAATCTCCCACCACTCTTGATTGTGAAAAAATTAATGAAGTTATTATCTTACATGATGCTAATGAGCCCAAGCTCATTTTTTCATCTAAGAGTGGTGTTGAGGTTCACAATTTTCAATATGGGGAGGGCATTGAAATGGAGTTAAGTGTAGAAACTGTTGAAGAGAAATTGTATACTCCATTGTTGGAATTGCATAACCCTGCCTACACCTCTATTTGGTTGAGATTTTGAATCATTATCCTTTGTATGGATAGATTGGTTAGGAAGGGCATTTATACAATAGAAAAATTTTAAAATCAAAAAATCAATGGGCGCAAGCTCATATCCGAATTGAAGCCGGATTGACATAAGACCTTTTTGTTTTGTTTTCATGTACATATTAGTTAAACTTATTTTATTGTTATATTTTCCTTTTTTTGATGTTGTAGTGTAGAAGTTTTTTTTAGCTCTCCCTAATTTGGACTTATTTCATTTTGAGCATCATCGTAGAAAATCTCATTCAATATCATGTGCGAGTTTAAGTTGGGGGTGTAAACAAACTTTTTTGTTTTTCCTTTAATGTGAATACTAAAAAAAAGAAAAAAGAGAAAAAAAAAAAAAAGGGGGGGGTGATATCTTATTTTCCATGTTACTTTCATTTTTCTCATTGCATGATTTCTTGTGCATTGAGGACAATGCATGGTCCAAGTTGGGTGGTGAGGTGCACCATTTACATTTTTCACCACTTTTTGTATAGAATAATGGGAAATGTAAAAATTTTGAAAATTTTGGACAATTTTTGGTGAAAAACGGTTTAAATGGTGTTTATTAGGCCCTATCATAGTGCTTGAGGTAATTGGAGATGAGGTGGTGGCTTGATGATAGCTTTAAAGGTGAAGGAACCAAGAATTTAGCAAAATAAGTGAAACCCTACCGGTAGGTTTTGGCTACTGCACCTGCACCTACCGATAGATTTTACTCACTAGAGTAAAACCTACCAGGTAGGTTTCTATCGACCTACCGGTAGGTTTTGCTGAAACACGCCAGATTCTGCAACTCAAGCTCTGCAACTTTGGGGATCCCACCATTGGGCCTCCCACTTGTGCCATGACACTAAAAATATCCAATATTGAACTATATTCCCCTAGCCTAATTGTTATGGGTTTAGTGATAATTTGTTCTTCATTTTGAACTTTGAATACATGAGCACATTATAGAAGTTTATCATATTGCTAAGAGTATCACTTACGTGTTTGCCTTCGAACTCAACCATAAGTGCACCATGAACTTATAATTTTGGCAATTTACGGATTGAGTTCAATTTAGTACTTAACATGAATAGTGGAGATGAGTAAGAACCCATTTGAGCATTAATGTCAATCCTTGTTTGGAGAGAATTTACATTTACTCAAGGAACAATTTTTTAAATTCAAATTTGTTCAATAATCTCATTATGCATGTTTTGGTTATGTGCATTTGGGTAGTTGATTGATTTTGTCTAGATATGTACAATACTTCCCCATACTTATTTAGAAATGATCTTAGGCCATCTTTGAAATGCTTTGAGCCTTAGCCTTTTTTCTTGTGAAAATATTATCCCTAGTGCCTTAATTGAAATTCATTTCTATGCCACACATTTGAACAAGCCAGTGCAAAATGAAAAAAATCTACCCCACCTTGGTTGTTCCTAGAGCTGAATATGAGTGATCGTAAAAGAGAAGGAAGTATGGTATGGAAACTCAAACAAAAGGGGTGAATGATATTAAAACTGAAAGAGTTGAATGGGGAAAGAATGAAAATCCAAGAAAAAGATAAAAAGGGATGAGAAGAAGAAAGAATGATCAAAAGAAAAGGAAAATGTTAAGGAAAATAAGAAAAAAAAATAAAGAGTGTGGTGATGGTGGTGGACTTGAAATCTCATAAAAAAGAGAGATCTTTTAAAATAAAGGTCATTCACCCAAAACAACCCTTTTTGTTTTCCTATGTCCTTCATTTCACATACCTCAATGCCACCCCCAAGGCCTCATTACAACCTGTGAAAGTCCTAAATGATCTAGAGAAAGCATGAGGAAAGCATACTTTTAAAGAAAAAGAGAAGATGATTTAGCTATCTAATGCCCTAGCATTCTTTTCATGAGATTATGCCAAGGTTATTTCATTTTTATGCATGTACTTCATTTTTTGATTATATATGAGCATACTTCATTTTGTGCACACGATTCGATCTCACATATACACATGGAGTGCATACCAAGATAACCAATGTGTGATTATTTGTTGAGAGAAACCCTTGGTGAGTTTTGCATCAAAGCTGAATTTGGATAGCCAAGTGAATGTGTATTATGTTGAGTAAATGCTTAAATTACATATTAATTTCACACACACATGAGTTTTGAAAGGAAATGTGTAGGTGGATACTCTAAAATGACATTTAAGGCTATGATGTGTTTCATGTGTGATTAGTTTGGGTGTGTTAGACAAAGCTATTGTTGACATCCAAGTGCTAGTTAAGATAAGATAATATTCTTTAAATATTGGATACTAAGAAAAGAAGTTTGTGAAAACCTTCACAAGACAAAACTCGTCCACTAGAGATCACCTAGGGGTTTAAAGGCTTGTTGCATATGCTAAATACAATAGCGGAATTAGTATAGGTTTATGTTTGTTTGCTTAATTTTTATATTTTGTTTGCTAGGGACTACAAAAGCTTAAGTTGGGGGCGTGATGAGCACATAACATTGCATATTTAATGACCTCATTATATGCATTTTAAATCAACTTTGTATTTATGTACTTAGAATTAGCCGAATTTATGAATAATGTTGAAATCTTGATGTTGCAGGTAATTATAGCTTAAATGATGGATTTTGGAACATTTCAACTAAGTGTGGATGAGTGGTGAAGACATGGACACATTACATGAGGATTTGGAGGCTTAAAAGTGTAAGAAATCAAGGAGGTAACAGTGCTTGGTAACATAGGCACCAACACCCGCACCATTTGGTAGTAGTACCTTGGTTTTCCTCCTTTTTGACCATTATCCACATGAAATTGTAGATCTTAATGTCCTCTATATTATGTCAAAATTTCAGCTCAATCAGACAGTTGGATCAAAAGTTATGATAATTATGCAAAAATTGATCTGGAACAAGCAACCTACCATAAAGATCTTTTGGTAGTTTTTACTCTAGTAGCCAAAACTTACCGGTAGGTTTTGCCCAGAATGCCTGCAACTCATGCTCCACTTGCTTGGGCCTCCCACCATTGATTCTCCCACTTGTCCCCTGACATCCCTTACACATCTACATGCCTCCCATCACCCATGCTTGAACTTTGGAGGCAATGGCATTAATAAGAATGGGAGAGAAGGGGGTAGCCATGGTAGGTTATAGGCTAAGCTCTTCCTACCCTGTCCAATGCGTCAAACCACCTCCCATTGATGGGAGGTCTACTCTCACAGGCTAGGGGAGACTCATGGATGAAAATGCATCATTCACACACCAAATATTTAGCATTCCACAACCTTTCAAAGGGAGGCTACCTAAGCTTAGAATGCTCTAAGGAAGAAGATGAACAGTTAGATAGAGAAGTTTATGTTTTTGCATTTTCTTCTCCATTTCAGTTGTGGTAAGCTTTAAATCTCTTGTAATCCTTAACTCTTACACTTTAATCTCATTTATTTCAAGTAAATTGCAAGTTTAGTTACATGTTCTTAAATATACCATAGTTGTATGAGTTTTTTCACTTCAAGCTTTTTAAAATGGGTATTGAATATTTTTCATCAGAGTTTAAGATTTCTTGCATTAATTTAAGTTCCATGTTTCCTTTCTTCATTATGTCTCTTTACATTATGCATGTCTTTCTTTTTATTATAAGTACCTAGATTTTTAGTTGGCTAATCCAAGGGAGAACTCCTCTTGGGGATGCCAAATCAACTCATTTTTTTTCCTCCTCGTAGTGTATGTTGATTCAGTTTGACTGGGTTGAGTGTGGACATGGTTGTGAGTCTTTGATATCCCGTAGACTTGTCACGGGATATGCCGGGATCCTCACCTCCATTTTAGTCCCTCGCTTCCTACGAATCAATCAAACATCTAGACACCATTGGAGGAAGGTCATGAGTTGATTTGACATTCCCATTCGAATGACCTCTTCGAATTAGCCAACACTTGTTTCCCTTTCATTTTAAGCAAAATCTCCACTTACCAAAACACAAAACTCAAAGATTTTTACACTTTTCATTTTTCACCAAAATCACCTTCACACAATTCCCTTCCTTCCCTGAGGAGATGACCTTAGAATACTCATTCCAAGTAAAACATGACATTGCAAGATTCTCTCTACGCTTGGGGAGCAATTTTGCACACACACACATTTTGTTCATTCCACTCCATTATTCAGTTTCCCCATTTCTTGCAACATTCCGAGGGAGAGTGACACTCCCCTATCCCTATAATCCATACACACATTGAGGGAAGATGTCCAGAAGTTAGGGAGTACAACATAAACCATCAAGCAGGTGGCAACCCTGATAACTCATCTGGGAACACATCTGCATAGTCGCACATGACTCGAGGCAAACCCAACCCGTGTCTCTTCTTATCCTCCAGTGTAAGGCTAACAAGTCAATCTATCAACTGTCCATGCCATCAGGAGTCATATTCAGCTTGGGGTAAAGCAATGTGCTTCTTCCCCTAAAAATAAAAAAAAAACAAACCTGTCTAGAGTGTAGGCCGTAACCTTCTTGCACTTGCAATCAATGCCAACCTTATGTGGCGCTAACCAATCAATCCCGAGTATGACATCGAACTTTGTCATCTCGATGACCCTAAGGTCAGCAGTGAGCTGGGTACTTTCGATCTCCAACTCAGAACCCCGACATATCTTATCAATACAAAATCTATCTCGTAGGAGTGAACTCACATACATGGGCTCCTTCAGAGTCTCGGTTTCTAAGCCCAAGTCTAATAGGCATAAGAATGTGACGCACCAAAATCAATTAATACTCTAGTCCATAATCTATAGAGAAAAAATGTACCCCAAATTATCATATGATCTGTCGATAAAGTTTGTGGTGTGTTGTCAAAGACTCGCCCCTGGGTCCCTAAAGTCCTTGCCTGAAAGCCCTATCCTCAACCTCGAACCATGCACTGGCCAATATCGCCTTATTGTGGAGTCCCCGTTCGTGAAGTGGTAGGGGTTTGTGCCGCACCCTGAAACTGGAATTGATTTTTCCCAGCCCATGGTAGGGTATGGAGGAATGAAGTAGGTCTATGGATGCCCAATTGATGACTGGGACTGAGAGGTCCTGTATCTCTAGGATCCCTGCCTCTGAGGACACTCTCTCTTCAAGTGGCCTGGCTGGTGGCAATAGTAACATGTCTGTGGGCCTCCCTATGGTGTGCCCCTAGAGTTCTTCCCACCTTGGAAAGATTGACCATGGCCTTGATAGCCTCGGTCTTGGCCCTGATAGTCTCAGCCTTGTCTCTGATGTCCCTGCAGAGTAGAAGTCCTTTGCTTCTTCCCCGAAGTAGAAAAAGAGGATTAGCGCTCCTTCTTCTTGTCCTTAGCACCCACCTCCTAGATGTTCCTTGCATGATCTACCTCCCTCTCAATGGGCATCGCTGTCTTGACCATCGAGTCCAAATCTTGTAGGCAGTGGCCCACAATTTTCTCCCAGATGGACAACTTTAACCTATACTCAAACATGCTCCCTTTGGCCAAGTCTGTGGCTACATATTCATTGGCGAAATGAGCTAACTCGGTGAACTTAGTCATGTACTCCATCACTGTCATGTTCCCCTACTTCAAATCCAAGAACTTCCAATCTAAGTTCTTTGAGGCCTTTGCCCAATCTCACCACATATGGGCTTCTCCTTCTAGCTGGAATACAACTACCCTTATCTTAGTGGCATCGGATGTGATCTCCATAGCCTCTAAGATCTTCTCCACTTGCTAGAACCAATTGTTGGCCACCATCGGATCCGCCCCTCTTGTAAAAGTCAGAGGCTTGTGTGTCTTAAAATTTTGGAGGTTACTTGAGCCTCCTTGACCCACATTGGCGCTAGCTTTTGCAAAAGTAACTGCCATCGTGCCTATAGCCTCCATAAAGGCTTTTTGGTCAAAGGCCGGTGACGGTTGATTGTTGTTCTACCCACCTCCTTGGCCATTCCGATTTTCTCCCCCTCTATTTGCCATCTACACACAAGTCAAATAACAATAAAGTAACAATTTAGTATCCTAAAGTTAGGGATCAAAAGTTAAAACCATAGGAGGTATGCTACTTATCGGTAGATGCCCAAACAGTAGGCTTTCTCATCCTTTCCCTTCCAAACTTTAAGGTTATGTTTTTTAACCGTAGTGTCTCATTCTTATATACATTTAATCATGTACATAATCTCATAACACATAGCACAACATTTAAAACATTTAACATGTAATGTAAAATGAATGCAATGGTCTACACCCATGCCTCGCAAGCCCTAGGTAAATTGAGAACCTAGGCTTTGATACCAAGTCGTGACGCCCCAAAATCTGGGTGTCCATAATTATTCCGTTGATCACCTGCTAACCCGTGGAATACTCGTGGATATTGTGTAACTCGATACCACACCTTTATGCCCCATTTACCGGGATTCATAACTTAACAAAATTCGGGCAAAGTCTCTTTTGTACGAGGAGCTCTACCCAAAACTCAACTTGTACATTCATACAACATTGACCACACCAGATCCATGCACTCATACTCAATTGCGTAGTATCGGATACTACCATAATCATCATCACTACTTACATTCATTCATAAAAGAATAAATGCCTCAAAAGAGTCTCATGTGCATGCCTTTTAAATATAAATAAGTTTTTGTTACAAAAATTATACAAGGTCAAAAGTAAATATAAACAAAAGACTACATCGTCAAAATAAGAGCCACAATCTGGCTCTGTCATCAAAGCAAACCAGTAGGGGCGCCTTCGGTTAAAGCTTGTACTGTACTTGAAAATTGTTCGCATAGAGGATGAGTCAACGCTCAATAGGGTAACTCCTATAGAGAATACCTCTCAACCTAAATGCATATGAAATGTTGCATGCAACAATCATTTCATGCATTCATTCAAATATGTCTACTACGAATAAATGCCATAAATTATATCATGCCATGAAATGAGACTCACGCAAGTAATACCAACACCGAGCCTGATCCTGAGCTCCCACAACATGCAATGTCATATGTATGTATCCAGGCATTCCAAGCCCCTATCATTGGTGTTATGCACACTCAATGACTAATTAATTCATTTTCTTGTGTCTTTATGGGGAGATGATTTATGGTCTACGCCAATGGGATACCACACCATCAACGAATTTTGAGGATATCCCACCTGCGGCTCTGTTTTTGCCGTTACACTTTTCTGGAATTGCACCACCGAAAGGTGTATAAACCAAGTAAGCGGATCTTACACCCGAGGGAGAATCTAACCCTTCTTACTATATCCCGACATGTTTATCCATTTAATTTGTCGTGTGACTCAGCTAGACCTTGGTGCGACTTTCTCAAGCCCATGATCAATCACCTATGTGGTGATTGATTTCATACCATGCACACACTCCCACCCATGTCAATGCCTATGAATGTAGTGCAATCCATTCATAATGCAATATAATGACATTTTCAACACAATTCCAAACATGTTATATAAGATAATCAACTCAATTAACATATTTGTATTCACCTAGGCATTTAAACAAATACTTAGAGGGCACATTAATTTACACAACTAGCATGTTTATTACTTCACACATGACAACATGTTTATTAATTCTATAAACATAAACACAAATCCACCAAACTAATCATATGCTAAATAATCATTTAATGTACATATTATTTCATAATCACAGAACAAGCTAATAATTTTATTAAACTTGATATGCCATTAAAACATCAAGTCATGCTAATATACAATTAACATACTTTAAACCACTAACATTAACTTACACTAAGTTAATTATAACAGGATTTTACTAATTACAAGGTTAATTATAAATCCTATATTTGACCCACTAGTTACACTAGTCAAGACCTAACATGTGATATACACCCTTAGCCTATTCATATGTCATATTTTAGATTGAAATTACATCTAAATAGCGAAAATCCTACCTCTCGTAGCGTGAGCCCATGCAGCAGAATTCCAAGGAAAGCCCGAATTTAGCTTTTCAAGCCTTAGGCCTACATTCTCGTCATTGATATTTTTTGTGAAAAATACGATCTTTGGTGTGGTTGCGTAGCTCTCGTTGCGTAGAGCAACTTAAATTCTAGGCCCGAAGTGATTAAACGGTTTAAGCTTTGTAGACCTGAGGAAGAAGATCAGGAGGTCTACTTTTTTTTTTATTTTTCTTTTTCCTCTTTCTATCTTTTCTATCTCTCTATCTCGCTGACCTCTAGAGAAGAAAAATAAAAGTGGAAGACTTTTTTCTTCCACTTATATATAGCCTAAATTTTTGTAGCCCACATTGCACCACATCTCTTCTTTTAAACGAGTCCAAGTTTTATTCCGAATCAATTAAATATCATCTCGTGTTAAATTTAATATATTTTTATTTAACTAATTTTAAATTATTTTTTGGGTCCCATGAATAAAATCTGATCGCAATTATTTTAGTCGCGCGACACTCAATCGCTTTGTAACACGTGAAAAATCCAACTCTCTCGGAATTTTAAATTTAGTGGGTAGCTAGATTTCGTGAGATGAATTCAATGGTGAGGTCTATTTCGTCATCTAAATTTTTTAAAAATTCACATTTTTGACCCGTGCTTTAACAATTAATTATTATTTTACCTCTTTAATTATGATTTTAAATTTTTTTTTTTCGAGTTTTACACTAGGAGTTGGGATAAGTTGGTTTGGAAGTGAGATTTGGAGCATAGGAAGGTTTTCTTCAGTGTGCAAAACCTTCTGGAAGGTTTTCATTGACCTTCCGGAAGGTCTTGCCCAAAATGCTAAAAACAAGAGTTTAAGTTTTTTTTTGGGGGAAACCCTTTACATTTCCTTCAAATCTTAACCTCACAAGCTCTCTTCTCTCTCTCTCTCTAACATCTTCCAAGTTTCAAAGAACAATCACCCACCCATCAAAACTCCTAATCCCTTCACCTTGGGTTAATTTTAACTTGGATTTCACTGAGATTTGTGGATTGCACACTAAACCCTAGGTTTCTTATTTTCCCAAATTCTCAAATTCTCTTTGATCTTCTCCAAAACCTTGAACTCCATTGCAATGGCTCGTATGGGTAGGATGTCCCTAGATGTTTTTGAGCCCATTGAGAGGCTATTCTTGGTGTTTTTGTTGTTCTTTGGTTTGGGAGCACTGTTGATCTTCATGGCCAGCACGAAGAACACGGGGTTGGAGGCCCCTCAACCCACAGGCACTAGCTCCTACAAAAGGAGTGTGGAGGGCCTAAGTAACGGGGAGGAGATGAAGGAGTTTGCTTAGGCTGCAAAGCCAAAGGCAAATCTCCCCTTCGGCAATCTTGTCAATCCAATGTGCTTTCACTGTGAAGTAAAGTCCTGAGGACATGATGTGTTGTTCCCACCTAAGACTGGTGCCATTGGAAAATCGAGCAACAAAGGGCAGCGAGGACTAGGGGCGAGAGAGCCAGTGCCTTGGGACCTGATCCACCCTCAGCGTAGCCATCCTCTTTTAAACCTTCCACTTCTGCCCCAGTCCACACCATGTCACAGCGTTTGGATGCATTGGAGACCATGATGCATGGACTGTCATTGATGGTGATGAGGCTGTTTTAGCACACTGTCCCGGGTAAGCTGATCCCCGGTGGATGTTCGCCACCTCCAATGGACCATCTACCTCCGCTCCCATACCTTCTACCATTGTTGAGGTGGAAGGCTCCGATGATGACGATGATGATGACAAGGAGGAGGGTGATGATGAGAGTGAGTCTGGGGATGATGATGATGATGGAGACGAGGACGACAAGTAGTGTGTCGTCGTGTTATTTTCGTTGTTTCTTTTTAATTTTAGGTTGTACACAGTTAGGGTTAGTTTATCAGCCTAGTAGAAGTGTCTCTAGGATGTTTGGCCGTTTTGTTTTTGAACACTAACTAATTGTACTAAACTTTTGAAAATGATTAATGGAAAGTACCACAGTTGTTCATTTTATATTGCCCAAGTCCATTTCTTCAATTACAATGTGATTTTTTGCATTTTGAATGTTTGATTATTTACTTGTATGAATGGGATTATTGTTGTTGTATACCTTGCGATTTGAAAATAAAGTTTGCTAGGAACTAGCAAAACTCAAGTTGGGGGGTGTGATTAGCACAAAATATTGCATATTTTGTATGCCGTTTATACCCTTTTATACTTGCTTTTGTTGTGCAATTGGAGAGAAATGTGACTAATCAAACAATTAATGATGTTAATGTGTGATTGTAGGTAAAAAGTTGATTATGACTTGAGTTAAGCCCCCATCGTAGTGCTTAAAGTCAATGGAGATGAGGAGGTGGCTTAAAGGGAGGCTTGGAAGGTGAAGAAATCAAGAAAAAGGCAAATCTAGTGAAAACCTTCCAATGATTGGTTATAAACCTTCCGGAAGGTTTGCATATAGAATTGCCTCTACCCGTGCCAAAACCTTCTGGAAGGTTTTGCCTACTGTAATAAACCTTCTAGAAGGTTTGCATCGACCTTCCAAAAAGTTTGAGACACTGAATTGTTTTCTCTCCTATTCCTGCCAAAACCTTCTGAAGGTTTTGCGTCGACCTTCCAAAAGGTTTTTCCCATAAATGTCAGACAACCTACAACTCAAGCTCTGCCACTTGGGGGTTCTACCTATGATTCTACCACTTATCCCCTGGCATCTCTTACACACATACATGCCTCCCTACACTTAAGGTTGGACTTTGGAGGTCTGAGCATTTATGAGGAAGAAGGAAAAGAAGGAATCCTGGAGAGTTGCTGGCTAGGCTTGTCCTACCCTGTTCAAGCCATCACCTCAGCGCTCCATTGATGGGAAGCCACTCACACAAGCTATAAGACCTCCATGGACGAAAATGAAGAGGACTCTTGACATTTTTACAACATTATTCAGCATTATAGAGAGAGAAGCTCAAGGAAGAAGGTAATTTTAGAGAGAGAAGTTGTAATTTTTTTCATTTCTTTTACCCATTTCACTTGTTGTAAGCTAGAATACTCTTGTAATTTTCATTCAATGCACTTTAATCTTATTTATTTCAAGTGTAAATTTCAAGTTTAGTTACACATTCTAAATTCTACCATGCTTGTTTTTAAGTTTTTCATTTCAAACTTTTCAAATGGGTATTAAATGCACTTCTTTGTAGTTTAACTTTTCTTGCATTAAAACAAGTTTCAATCTTCATCTCTTCATAATGTCTCTTCATCTTATGTATGTCCTTGCATTAAATATAAGTAACTAAGCTTTTTGTTGGCTAATCCAAGAGAGAATTCCTCTTGGGTATGCTAAATCAACTCTTTTTCATTCTTCCTTGTAGTGTAGGTGGTTTGGTTTGACTAGGTTGAGTGCGGACGTAGTTGTGATACACCGTATACTTGTCACGGGGTATGCTTGAGCCTACACCACATTAGTCCCTCACTTCCTATAAATCAATTGAACACCTAGGCACCATTGGAAGAATGTTGTGACATTCTCATTGGAATGACCTCTTCAGATTAGCCAACCCTCTTTCCATTGCATTTTCTATCACAAACTTCACTCACCAAAACACAAACTCACAAGATTTTTACACTTTTCCATTTTTACAAAATCACCTTCACATGATTCAACCTTCCTTCCTTGAGGAGACGACTCTGGAATACCCATTTCAAGTAAAACACAACACTCGAAAGTCTCTCTTTGCTTGGAGAGCACTTTTGCACACACACGCACATTTTGTTCATCCACACACATTTTTTCCATTTCTTGCATGATATCCAAGGGAGAGTGACACTCACCTGTACACATAAGTCATATACACATTATCAGAATCATGTTCGGAGATTAGGGTGAACGTGATCAAGCATTAGTACACATATTTGGTGGCCATTTCAGGACTCGGTTATCTTGCACTAAGAAAAGAACTTGTTTGAGTGGCGTGTTGAGTGGTGTGTATTTACGAGCCAACTAGCCTCGAGTCCAGGGACCCAGGTGATCCCCTAGCATTCACCCTCTCCACTCAATTCTTCTTCGGGCTACTAGCTCTATCATTTCTCCTTGTTTGATCGTGCTTCTTTCTATCATGTTGTCTATCTTCTTAGCCTCTATGTGCTAGGAATGTATCCTCTATGTTCATGACTCTATGCTCTTGAGAGTAGCTCTTTCATGCTCAAAGGCTAGTCCTTTGACAATAAGAAGAGGGACTAGGAGGGTTGGTGTCCCCCATGAAGGCAATTAGTGCCACCTTGTCTTCTATGTTGTCGGTCTAAAGGGACTCCATGGTGAATCTGCTGACAAACCTTATGAGTGTCTCATTCCAATGAAATGGGAGATGAAAGAAGTACTGAGCTCTGCAAAAGAGCTAATTGAATTGGGTTTCAACTTATTGAACCAATGTCTGGCAGTTCCCTGAGGGTAGTTGCAAAAACCCTACTCATAATCTAATTAGGATGTTGTGAAGCATCATAAGGAACTTGTAAGTCTCTAGATGATCAAGTGGATCCCTAAGTCCATCAAAACTCTCGATCACCGGTATCTTGAATCTTAATGGTGACTCCGTGTGTTGGACTAAGACCTCCACTACTTCTAGAACCCATGCATTTACAAAGTAGATGACATTAACAAGTTTATTTTTGACAACCTGGAACTTTCACTCCCATTGATCATTTACTTGGGAGCAAGATACCTCATTTTGGCTTTGTACCTCATTCCCCTGGTTCTCATCTCGATGCTCCTAGTTCTAAGATAAGTTTCATTCTTGGAGTTGTCGAGTAGCAAGTAACAATAGGATTTTTCAATTCTATTGAACCAATTCCCCCACAATCTTTTCTAGCTACTCCACCCTTGAAGTCTCCTTTCTGGTGGGGCTAGGTTTCACTGATCAGCTGGGTGTGACCCAGGTCATTCATTAGCACGTGTTTGGTCTCTAGTTGGATCCTTTGACCTTGTGATGGCCATTGATTATGGATAACAGATGGAAAATTTATTGTTTCCCACAAATGGCGCTAACTGATGATGCCATAAATTGCTCACCGAACGCCAGGCACGCAATTGATCGGAATTGTAGTTTGACCAACCAAAGGATGCACTTGCAAAGGCAAATCGAAGACCGAATGGACTCTAGTGATCAACCCTCTAATGTTAAAGTCATAAAAGAATTTGGGAAGGAGAGTATTCAACTGTGATTAGAAGTGTGTCCCTGGATCATCTCTAGGTTTCTCTTTTTATAGTTATTTGATTAGGCTATTGGAGGATCCTTACCTTTGATTTGAATTAAGGTAATATCAATGGTGTAGTGGAGGTGGACTTTTTACTGGAGTAGGAGTCTCAGCTAAATTAAATTAGTCAAGGTCGTGAGGAGATAGGACTCTACTGGGCTAGGAATGTGCGAACTAGAAGGCTGGCGAGCTAGAGCTCCTCCAACTTACCGAGCTCTCTGAGGTGGTGCCCAAATACCCGTTATTTGCATGTATTTGAGGTTTATTCTATGTGGGTAAGTCTAATATGGTCCAGTTCTAGCGACGTTGTCCAATATCAAAATATATATATATATAGCACAAAAGTGATGTGAGCAATCTTATTATACTGTTGGGTTGGCAGAAAAAAACCGCAAGAGACTAGTGCTAAAAAAAGAAGCCTTATGCTCATCTTCATTTTTTTCTGTTGTCTTGGAGCTTTCAAAGGGAATCTAAACCCAAGTAGTTGAATGAAGCCATAAACTCATCTTTAGTTGTTTTTATTTTTTTGGAGCTGTCAAAGGGAATCTAAGGGTTGAACAAAGCCATAAACTCATCTTCATTTGTTTTTTTTTGTTTGGAGCTTTCAAAGGGAATCTAAACCCTAGTAGTTAGGCCAACACATTAGTGCTTGGGTAGGAAAGTACCTTGTTGCCTTTGGAGGCTTACAGGAAAAAAGTCTTTGGGAAATTTGTCGATCCTTTAATAAAATTGATAATACAAAACATAAAGAACATTGAACTTGATGGTACTTGAAATTAAGTGGACCGAGTTGCAAAACAGACTTGGGTGAAGTCCAACGAGTGTGTGGGTGTCTAGGTGAATGTGAGTGTGGAGGTGTATGCTATATGTATTCTACAAGAGAAAGACAAAAACATGAATGGTTCAACTTAGCCAAAAGACTAAGGTTACAACTATTGTGACAGAGACTCTTACTCTTTGGGGATTATGTTGCTTGGGGAAGATTGTTATTATAGGGTGTTTGGCTTAAAGCCTTTACAAGACATTGCTTAGGTTTTACTTGATGGCTTACAAAATGACTCTCTCGTGCGCTATAGCCCCGTTGGCTATTTATACAACTAGTAGTTAGGGTTTTATGTTTGTCCTTTTTTGTGTGATTTTGTGGTCCCTTTATGTTTGTCTTTGATTCGTCTCCACTACCTGTGACTTGTTCATTTGAGCTGTCAGGTAATGTCCTCTGTCCACGCGTCACGCTACAACTTTTGCAGATTGGACCTGTGCCGAGCTCTTGAGCTCCAAGCATGTTATCGTGTCAAGCTTGTTACTCTAAGTTTCCCTACAACCTGTCTGCAGCCCAAGTCGTGCTCAAGAGAGTTCGTCTGGACGAGCTGCTTGGGCCACTTCCTATAAGCTCAAAGGGTCTTGAGCTCTAAAGGAGTCCAAACTTAAACCAATGATTATCAGAACTAAAGCGAATGCAAAATAGAAATTGTTCAAAGCTAGTATTTAATATTATCCCCCAAGGAGCTATGGTGTTTACAGACTTCGTGAATGTATGTCACCCAAGATACAATAATCGACTTACACATAGAAGCAGCATTGAAATCTATGCTGGCATAAGAAAACTGGTGTTTGTACTTTCTCTAATGTAATGGAGTCCTGAAAAACGAATTCCAACAGTATTTTGTTCTATACTTCCCATACAGTGCCAAAGCAAGTATTCTACCAAATGAAAAGTGATTAACAGTCGCAACCTAATTCAACAGCTTAGTCGGCCTAGTATTGTTGAATAATGCACAGACATTATCTGCCTCAGAAACAGCAATTGCCCAGATACGAGTTTCAGGCGACACCAAAAAACTAGGGCTTCATAAAACATACAACTGCATCATAAATCAGTAATCAAACTTCAAGCAGGTCCTTTCTTTCTAATCTGAACAGCCGAGCAATTCACCATTATGAATTTTCAGGTCTACTCATGAAAAGATATGTAGTACATACTGCCGGCAATATCCAAGTTCAAACTTCTAAGATCAATGTCGGCTTTGTTCCAAGAAATTAAAAAATCTGTATACAAAAGCACCGGTTTAGTCCAACTTCTACCAGCCATGAGTACATTGCCCATGTCTCCTATTTTATTTTATGTTCCTTTTGTCAAATTAGCATAGATGCATCCAGTCAATCTAACCTCAGATTTATTGTCATCATGTAAATATTACCAGGTGTGAGACATGAGATTGATGCCTTCAAAATGCAACTTTTCCAAGTGCATGTACGTGAACACTGAGCAGCAAATCAACCGGCTCTTAAGTGATGCATGCATCATCCTTCTATAACGACAACATATGTTTATGAAGAAGGATGAGTTCAAAGTTTCTGGAGAATCATCCTTCTATAACGACAACATATGTTTATGAAGAAGGATGAGTTCAAAGTTTCTGGAGAATCATCCTTCTATAACAACAACATATGTTTATGAAGAAGGATGAGTTCAAAGTTTCTGGAGAACAATGATGGAAAAAAAATTGCCCAAATATTTTACCTTGCAACGGTATCAAGAAAGAAAATTCTACATGTTATTTAACTAGTGTCATTTTCCTTCTTCATTGGATCAGAGCTCACAATGGGAAGATTCCTTCTGTACTGAGGAGATGTCAACCTCCTCTCTAATGGTGTTTTCCTCTTGCTCACCACAAACCTGTTCACTCCCTTCCGCATTGGCATTATTGAGGGGAAGTCTTCGTCAGGTATCTGGCTCAGCTCAGAAATGTCCTTGATCTGGGCAACACGTCGAAACCACCTTTCTGCCTTGGCCTCTTCTGACATGTCCAAAGGATTGGATTCCTTCACCGCTGAACCTTCCAAGCTCTTCCCCGTCCAGCCACTTCTAACATTCTGATTTTCAGGCGAGGTCGGTGAATTTCCTGCAAAAGTCATGGTCTGAGATGTATTATCCTTCCCAGAGTGTGCACTACTCCAACTGTCCTTATTACTAGTTTGGGAACTGAAAGAGCTTTGCGTCAAATTTCCAACAACTGGTGCCCCATAGTCCCCACAAGGTTTTGAATTCCAATTCCCTGAGCTGGTCTGTTGGTTTTCTGGTCTTTGCGTTTGACTCAAATTAGATGCTCCAGGTCTAGCATCATCTGACTTTTCAGGGAACTTCTCCGGAGTGGTAGAAATGGAAGAAGTTTCACCCGTAGGTTTTATGATTGAATCTTTGCCCTCTGGCTGCAGTTTGTTCTTATTTGCAAAGTAGTCAGGTGGGAACGGAACGAATGGGACAAACTTAGGATTGCTTGCCTGCTCCATAGACACACGTGTTTTGTACATCGGAGAAGTTAAAGACTGATCCTTCTTCCTGCTAACTACAAACCGGTTTTCTCCTTTACGCATTGGCATAACCTTCGGGAAATTCTCATCTGCAATAGCACTTGATAGGTCTGTGACATCATGCAGCGCTGCTACCCTCTTAAACCATCTTTCAGACTTTTCAGCATGTTCTTTTTCGTTATCATTGTTCTCAGCTTGAGCTGCTGTTTTTCCACAGAACTGAGAACTCTCTCCAAGTTTTCCAGACTCACCACTCACAGAAACAGGATCTGTTTGCTCAATGACCTTTGAAGACACAGATTTGCAGCCTTCTGTTTCACTATCCACAATATTTGCAATTTGAGGTTTTTTGGCAAACATATCAGCAGGTAATGGCACGAATGGAACATAACTTGAATTGGTCGCCCTGGGGTGTGCATACTGTGAAGAATCTGACCTAGAAAGTGGAGTGGAGTTCTCTGTTCTAGCATTTTGTCCAGCTGTGATGCTTTTATTATCTGTTCTGGACATGGTGGACGTGCGACCAAGTATCCGGTCCAAACTCTGGCTGATTGAAGTATCAAGGTTCTCATTTGCACCCCCAGTTTGAGAATTACTACGTTCCCTAGTCCCATCATTATTTAAGTTCCTTTGATATTGAGAATTAGCCATCCTTCTCTCCAAGGGTGTCTTCCTTGTGCTTACAACAAATCTGTTTTCTCCTTTCCTCAATGGCATGATCTCAGGAAAATCTGCATCAGCCGCCACACTGCTCAAATCAGAGGCTTTATCCATTTGAGAAACCGTACTCAACCACCTCTGTGCCTTCTCTTCATTCTCAGCCAACCTGCTATCAACATTAGCCTTATTTGTGTAGTTCTCATTAGAATATCCCAGCTCTGGTCTGGATTTGAAATTATCGAATGAAGCCTCACCAGGTCGTTTGCAATCACATCTTAAGCAGACCAAGTTCCTTCCATAGTTAAAGAAATCACATCTGTGAAAAATATGATTCAGAATTCATCATTCTTAAGATAGATCAATACCTAAAGGTGTGCTAAGGAAGTAATGCTCACTGAGGACACTCCCACTCGCCTCCTGTCAGCTGTCTCTTCGGTCTAGACTCCTCACATTCAAGGCATTTAACATTTCTTGCAAAATTCATGAAACTGCACCTGCTCCATATCATAAAGATGCAAAATATAAAAGTTATGCCACATGAAAATAACGGAGTGCTGCTTGTCAAACACTGCTTTACAGTTAGTAAATCTAAGATCCCCCAACCACTAATTAGAAAGAAAAGGAAAAAGGAAAAAGTGAATCTATGATTAGATAGGTGTGCACATGCCACTCGTACACTGAATTTCTTAGTCCATGCAAAGATTGCTAATACAACTCAGCCCAATTATGTCTTGTTCAATATTTTTGGATCTGCAAATAATGTTTCGTTATTGTACAAAACGAAGGGTCATACTTTTTGTTAAACCATAAGTAATCACATCTTTTTCTACACTTTCATTTAAAGTTAATTTTGGGCTTCCTCTACCTCTTCGATTACTAACAGTAACTATCATATCACTCCTTACCTCCGATGCTGTAATATGCCATCTATAAATATGTCCAAGCCACCTAAATTGTTTCCCCTTTAATTTATTCCTATGTGTTACCTCAGATTTTTCACGGATATTCTCATTTTTAATTCTCTAATCTCTACCATTTCTACTTTGACCACACATCTATATTAACATTCTCATTTCTGCCGGACTAAATTTTTGAACATGTTGCTTCTTAATTGTCCAACACTTAAAACGTAGCTTGTCTTATTGTTGGTCAGACCCAAATATGAACATGAATCCAAAGAAAGGTTGATAAAACAATAGAATAAAAAAAAAATTTAAAAAGAGCAAATTCACCAATATAATAAATAATTCCCCACAAAAATAGAATTGGGGCCCAGCTGATATTAACGACATTCTGCTAACAAAGGAAAAGCACCGATCAGATGAGAAACATACTTTGGACATATCCAGTCACCTCTCTTCATTTCAATATTTTGTCCTAGAGGTCTTGATGTTTGTCCATATCCACCTGGTAATCGATATTGTTCTGGAGCAGGCAGGTGCGACGCTGAAACTCTTACTTCAGCCAATTCTCTCAATAGATTCCTAACAGATAGTTCTACAAGCTCTCTACTGTATAAATTGTTCCTTCCTGGGCATGCACTAGGATTGCTTGCATAGCTCAATAAATACTTCATAAGATCAATTGTACATGCTTTATCACGTTCCACAACCTAAAATTCAATACACATTTGGGGTTAGTAATGAAAAAGAGAAAAAAATGAACAGATGAGAACAAAATGACATTCTGGAGGTAAACTACCAACAAAAACAATTTGCAAAATAAAATTTCCCTCCAATCATGAAGTTCAACTGCCACAGCAAAATTTTAATTTCTCGAAAATTTTGTTTAACTTGAAAAACATGGATTGCCACACTCTGAAACCCAGCCTACCAAATACCATCACCTCTCGAAAACTAAGGAACATATGCACAACAAATCAAGGATGTGCCTAGCTTATCTTTGTCTATTTTAAGTTTGATTTTAGCCCAACATTCTACTTCACATTTCACTTGCCTATATTCTATAACAAAATGAAATTATGTAGAATTTTACAAAATCCAACAAATCCCAAAGTAAAACAATAACAAAACTTCAAAATAAGCCTAGATATATTAAGGTTCATTTTAAGGGGAAAGGCAAGAATTATTGGTGTTGTGGGTTTATCTTAGAGGTATTTATTTTTTGTAAATATGTTAATTTTAGAGTTCAATCACTTATGCTAGATTATGTTTTGTAATTGGCTAACTTCATGGAATCCATTGTAAAATCTCAACCATTTACATGGTCATAATGCTATCCAGTTCAAATTTCAAAAGCAACATTGAAGGGAGGAAATCAAGCATCAAAGTTACATCATTCAACCTCCGTATGCACTTTCATACTTAAGAGCAAGGAAATAACCTAGACACCTAAGATAAACCCTTAGTTATTTTAAATTAGGATGATTACGATGAAAATGGAATTGGAAGCAATCCGATTATGACTCCTAGGTGATTTTCGAATAAAGTTTTATGTTTTGAAAACATAGTTTAAATCACAATTGGACCCCTCTTTGAGCAATACCCTTTAGTGCACAAGAGAACAAATTTTTACATGATTTTAGGCTTAAAAAACCTGTAAAGACCGTCCTATGCTAGCTAGCCTTCGTTAGAGCGGTCTCTTGATGACTAAAGATAGAAAGGGAAAAGGAAACTGGGTATCAGCATAGGGCTCGCTCTATGAGCTCACTCGAATGGTCTCCATGGTCGCTCGAACAATTCTGCTCCTTTTCACTCCAGTGTCAACCGCCCTATGATCGCTCTCCCACCGATTGAGCAGTCGTTTAAGAATATGAATTTTATTATTTACTAAGACTACTCTTATTCTAAACTCAAATAGGAAGAGTCTTTCCCATACATAGGTCAAACCTTTAGAGTAAATTTTGAAGAGAGAAATATATCTTTCAACCTTCAAAGCTTATGTCACAACCTAAATCCTTAAAATCCAAAGACTAACACTAATGATTCTTTTCATCCTCACAACTTGGAGTAGAAGAGCTTGTTGATAAACAAACTCATTGGTTTGTGCATACCGAAGATTGTTGGCATGCCTATAATCGCTCAAAGCTTAGACGAACTATGCGGCAAGGAGATCTCACATCAAAGAGGGAGTTTCAGTGGAGCGACATAGCAAGGAAAGGAACATCTAACTATGAGTATTGGTTAAGGTATAAGACTTGAATACTTGTATGTTGATTTGGCGCGTAATGGATTAGGTTTTGATGAACCCTGAGTGATTCCCCGCAGTTTTTTCTAAGGAAGATTTTGCACATCAACAAATTGCTAGTTTCTCTTACTGTTTATTGAACACACTTGCATTTGTTAGCACACACGAGCACTATGTGTTGGATATTTTGATTGTTATATTTCATATCATCCATAATTGTACAATTGGATTTGTGGGTCTATTGGGATCGCCGTAAGATTAACTTTAGTGAATTAATTGCAAATTAATTAAAATCAATCACCATGGTTCAAAGGGTTGGTGTTTGAAAAGAGGTCTCAAATTCATTACTTTATATTTGTTATAAGAGGTAACTGTGATAGATATAGGTTTTAATTAGTAATTGAATTTGGGCTAAAATTGCAAAACCTATTCACCCCCTCCCCTCTAGGTTAAGTGTTTTGCTCTCCACGTGTATAATCATGAGGAAAGATCTATATCAGATTCTCCCTCCCAAAACAACAATTGATATTAAAGCGTGGTTACCCTGAGGGCATAAGACAATAAGTAGGTATATCTTGTTTTTGCTTGTTTGCCTAGTTTACTTCTTAAGAGATCCATTATTATCATAAGTTAGTCTTAGAAGGAAAGAGGATCAATTACACGACCACCTCTCTTTGATGGTTCTAACTTTGCATATTGGAAAGCTCGCATGAGATCATTTTTAAAATCAATTGATGAGAGAATATGGTTAAGTGTGCAAGAGGGTTAGAGCGCTTTCACCGCCACCCCAAAAGTTGAAGGTGGTGAAGTGGTGGTTGAAATAAAATCCTCGACGACTTGATCGACGACTGAGACTAAATTAGCAGGGTAGAACTCAAAAGGTTTGAATACAATATTTAATGTCGTGACACCAAACGAATTCTGACGGATCACTAATTGCAAAAATTCACAGGAGGCATTGGATATTCTTGTGGTTTCATATGAAGGAACTATAGTGGTCAAGATGTCCCATCTCCAAACGTACACATAATTTGAGATGTTGAGAATGCAAGAGAAAGAAACTTTTGGTGATTTATATGCCAAGTTATGTGATATTGTTAACTCATCCTTTGCCTTAGGTACCAAAATCGACGATTTCAGAATTAAGTGAAAAATCTTGAAATCTCTACTAGAAAGATTTCATGCCAAGGTGACCTCGCTCGAGACAAGTGTCAATATGTCCACGGTGTTGGTCAAGGATCTAGTGGGGTCTATTTTGACTTTTGGGATGAACCTTCTTTCACCTAAAAAAGAGAAGGGTGTTGCATTAAATTCGAAAATCGAAGGACGAAAATCCAAGTCACCCGGGTTAGGAGAATAGGACATAGCCTATCTTGCTTGAAAATTCAACAAATATTTCAAGGCTAGTGATGTTAAGTCCTCAACGTCAAAAGGAAATCTAAGTAGACCTAGATCTCCTAGAAAAGGGAAAGAAAGTGAGTCCAGAGCGAGTGTTGATTTTTCTTCGTCAAGTGATAAAGAAAACTTCACAGTCTTTGTAGGTTCAAACTCCTCCCCCCACTAAAAACTTCCATAAATGAAGATAAGAAAGTTGAGTCTAGTCCCACTATGAACGTAGATGACTAGTTGTAGAACTCCTACTAGTGAGTTCTAGACCAAGAGTGTTGAAGACCAAGATGCTTATAATGAATTATACAAGGAGTCTAAAATAAGGTGAGAAGTTGCTTTCATTGAGCAGGAGGCTCAAAACGAGTGAAGATGAAAAGAAAGAACTTCATGTGGACTTATTTAAGTCCAAGGCTCAAATTATTGAGGTTGATGAAGAGAAGTCCCTCCACAACAAGGTGAGCTTCCTTGAGAGAGGGCTTTTAGAGTATAAGAAGGGTCTTTTTGAGTTTAAGATTGTCAAACTTGATAGAGATATTCACGAGTCACAAGAGCTCTCAAAAAGACTTTCACAAAGCACCGAAAAGCTTTGATAAAATGTTGGCTATTAGGGAAAATTGTTGTGGACAAAAGTAGATTAGGTTTCACTAATGAACACAACACTTCCACTTCTTCCAAGACCGTATTTGTAAAAGGTGATCCCAACCCTACACCTCTACGAGTAAACACAAATCCTAAAAAAACTAATCCTGGTAAGGGTAAGCAAGAAAAAAAGCCGGTGCAAAAAAAAACCCAAACCAAGTCATGTGTTTAACTTATGGTGGGCATGATCACAATAGTACACATTTAGAAAGACTTTGTCAAATAAAAATATAGGCCATTTAGGGGCTGTGAACAGTACCTATGAATAGTAATTGAACTGTGAACAGTAACATGAATAATAACCTTGACTAGGAATCACTTCTATGATTTCTTAGGCATCACACCTAGGTGTTACAATTGCATTACACAACTCAAGAAGCATATAATTGCTAAAATTTCTGAAATATTTCACTATATTTTATTAAAAGTAACAATAACTATACATAGAGTTCTAAGTACTCGTAATCCCAAAAGATTAGAATTTCAAAGTCTTTAGGATTCCAAAAAACCTAGGTCCCTAAAACTTAGAAAACTAAAATTAACTAGAACTAAAACTTTAAATTCTAGAATATTCAACACTAGAATTTGACCCAAAAATATGACTCATTCCAAAAATTCTAGACAAAAATACCCCCACTCTTAAAAAAACAATATAAAACACTAATACTATCAAACTAACTCAAAGCAACTAAAAATAAGACTCCATTTATGCTTATACAAGATCCCAAGTAGGTTTTGCATCATCTAACATATGTCAAATTAAAGCTTGAGCCTTGTAGGCGTATCATCATCATGCCCTTGATATAAAATAAGATCCTCAATATTGAAGACTTATTCCCATATCTTCCGACAATTTCAAAACATAAGCATCAGAGGTATTTTCTTTATAATCTTATAATAGAAAACACTTTTTGAATGAAGCTTCTTGTATGCACCCTTAGGATACCTTTCAGGCCTATTACAAACCATAACCATGTCTACTTCCTTGAATTCAGCAAATTTTTTCCTCTAATTAGTATGTAATTTGTAGCTATCATTGCTTGTTGCAATTCTTCATCGCACAGCATCATGTATCTCACGCATGTGTTTGGCAAAAACAACAGCTACAACACTAGGACGAGCCTCTATGGGTAAAGGGACCAAATCTATTGGTTTCCTAGGAAGTAAACCTATCACATTCTCAAAGGGGTTGCGACTTGTAGATCGATTAACGGAGTTGTTATAAGCAAATTCAGTCATAGGAAGTACTTGGTCCTAATTTGCAACATGATCACCAACAAGGCAGCGAAGGAGATCGCCCAAACTTCGATTAACAACCTCTGCTTGCCCATCGGTTTGAAGATGAAAATAGAAGAAAAACTTCAATCTTGTATGCAGCAATTTCCATAAAGTTCTCCAAGGGTAACGCATCAATTTCACACCACAGTCCAAGACAATTGTTTTAGGTAGCCCATTAAGACGAACTATTTCTTTAAAGAAAAGTTTAGCAATATGGATAGCAGTGGATGTCTTAGAACAAGGGACAAAATGACCCATCTTCAAGTATCGATCCAGCACCACAAAGATAAAATCATGACCCTAATGGGTTCTTGACAACCCTAGAACAAAGTCCATACTAAAGTCTTGTCATGGTTCATGAGGAATAGGTAATGGCAGGTACAAACCAGTATTTTTCTTCCTTCCCTTTGATATTTGACAAGTCCGACATCAAGAGACAACTTTGGCTACATCTCGCTTCAAACTTTGCCAATAATAACGGTCTTCAATCATGACAATGGTTTTATATCTTCCAAAATAACCTGCTGCCCCTCTAGAATGCAATTCCTAAATCATTTGTTCACGTAGAGTTGTGTTAGGCAAACAAAGACGAGTTCCCCTAAAGAGATAATCGTCGTGCACGAAAAAATTTGAATATGTTGCATGCTATCTACCCTTCAAATCAATATATATATATATAAATTGCAAAAATCCTTGCAAGATGGGTAGTCCTGTTTAAGCAAATCAAAGCCCACCAATTGTATGGTCAGTGAGGAAAGCATAAGCACCTTATGACTTAGTGCATTAACTATTTTATTCTCAACACCTGCCTTATGTTTGATCACTAATGTAAATTCTTGTAGAAAAGAAATCCACTTTCCATGTCGATGATTCAACTTCTTTTGGGAATTGATATATTTAAGTGCTTCATGGTCGGAGTATAATACAAATTCCATGGGAATAAGATAATGCCGCCTATAACGAAGTGATTGCACCATAGCATAAAATTATGTGTCGTAAGTAGAGTACTTTTGTTTTGCCTCATTCAACTTCTCGCTAAAATAACCAATAGGATGGCCTTCTTAACTAAGTATGCCACCAATTCCCACATGTGATGCGTCACAATCTACCTCGACCACCTTTGAAATATCTGGAAATTGCAAAACTGGAGCTTCAATCATTCTCTTCTTAATATCTTCAAAAGCTTGGGAGGAAACCTTGGTCCAATTGAAGTACCCCTTTTTCATATAACTAGTGATTATATATTTTAATGCATTTATTTGCTTAGCATAAAACACTTGCAAGAAAGTTTCAAAAAAATTCATTTTATTATTAAAAGGGAAAATTACGAGAAAATTTTTCTAATTTTCTGAATTTTCCTTAATTATATGAAGATCGGTCTAAAAAGAATAAAATATGTATTATCTTTAAAATTAAAAAATATAAATAAATAAATAAGTACCTCCTAACCTAATTCGGCAACAAAGATTGGCCAAAACCCAAATATCCAGGCCTGATTATATATGATTAACTTAACTCATACCAAGATTTTTTTAAAATAAATAACCAATTGAATATTTTTAAGGAAATTAAGAGAAAAAATAGAAGGGCGAATTGCACTTTGCACCCTAAAAAATGTTAAGATTCTCACTTTATACCCTCAAAGATTGAATTTTTTATATTACACCCTCAATGTAACAAAAGTGTTGCAATGTGACCAATTTGTTAGCTTCCTGTTAATTTTTTTGTCAATGTCAATGCAATGACTTTAACAGAAAAAATGACGAAAGTTAACAAAAAAATCACATTACAATACTTTTGATACATTAAGGGTGTAATGTGAAAAATTTAATCTTTAAGAGTGCAAAATGGGAATTTTGATATCTTTCAAGGTGCAAAATGCAAAAAGCTCAAAATAAAAAGATGAATTATAGATCACAACTTTCTTATTTTTCCTTATGTTTTTTTCAAGAAAAAGAATTGGTTAGTTGTAAGAAAATTTCAATATAGAAGAATTATTTTTTTCGTCATTTTTCATTTCATGCGAACCAAACACATGAAATTTTAAAATTTTCTCTTTATTGCATTTTCTACTATTATCCAGCTAAACAAATGAATCCTGAGATTTCATACTCTCTTTTCTCAACTCTTCATCTAATCCCCCTCCACCTTTAACCTTATCAAAGTAACCAATCCTTTCTAAAATCAAACTTTTACTGACATGAGTATCACCAAACATCTCCTTATTCCAAACCTTTAATTTTTGTTTAACAAAATTCAACTTTTTCATGAACTCATAACCTATAAAACTCCCCCATATCACCACTTCCTAAACCCCGTTTTAAAAGCATGATGCTCAAGCCACATTCTCAAACCTGAAAGGACATGGACCCCATTTAAAAATAGAAGTATCAAGTACAATGGAACAATGATCACAAATAACTCAAGCCAAAGTCTCTTGTCTGCATCTAAGAAAACAGTCCTCCCACTCATCTATAAACAAAAACCTATCAAGTCTCTTACACAGTAAAGCCTTCCAAAGATTAGACCAGTGTTATTTAAGGCGTAAAACGAACCGAAGCGACCAAGGCTCCTAACGCCCAGAAAAAAAATGAAGCGAAATATTTTACCAAAGCGAAACAAACAGTTAAAAAAAAAAAGGAAAACATTTAGTTTAATTACTTCTAAACATCTAAGTTCTAATTTTATATATACTAAATATTTAAATGCAAGTAAAACCATATATATTTAAATTAAAACAAACACTAATAATATTTCAAATCTTAATAACAGTCATAGCTTAAACATTTAAATTCAAACAAACACTAATAATATCTCAAATCCTAATATTTAAAATCAGCACTATCAACATTCAGCATTAAAGCATTCATCATCAAGATTACAAAAAAACAGCAATCATTATTACAGAAAATCAGCACTAATATCAGCAAAATAGCATTACAGAAGCAGTAGCATATAAACATTAAAGAAGCAAAGAAAAAAAAACACATATCAGAAGCAGAAGCAGCAAAAATAGAAAACAGAAGAGAGAAACAGAAAACAGAAGAGAGAAGAAACAAAAACAGAAAACAGGAGAAAAAGAAGCAGAAACAGAAAATAGAATAAGAAGCACCAAAAAATTACAGAAGAGAAGCAGAAAACAGAAGCAAAACCAGAAAACAGAAGCAATAGAAACAGAAAGACAGAAGAGAGAATAAGCAGCAGAAAAAAAACAGAAGAAATAACCAAAATCAGAAGCAGAAAAAAAAATTACATTAGCAGAAACAGGAAAAAAAATAGCAGCAGTAGACCATCTGAGAACCAGAAGGGCAGAAGAGAAAAGAAAAAGAGAACCAGAGAAGAAGAAACTGAGAAGAAAAAGAAAAAAGGACCAGAAGAGAGAAGAAGCAGCAGCAGGTGATCGGAGAGGAAGGTGCAGCAGCAGGCACACGCGCAGTCTGATCTGATCCTGAGCAAAATTAGAGTTGGTTTTTATATTTATGAGATAAGGGAGTAATTGGGTGTACGGGCATCTTATAATTTCTTTCAATTGCCCCAATCTAACGGTCCACAATAAAAATAAAACAATTCAACGGTCCACAATAAAAAAAACATACACTAAGCTCACCTTGCATAACTAAGGCGCTTTGCGCTTTTCAGTTACATTCACTTCGCATAGGGTGTTCAAGGCAAAAAGGCCTCGCATCTCGCCTAGGCGAGCTTTTCAAAACACTAGATTAGACCAAGTATATGTACCATTTGCAAAAAAGGGTCCTTAAGCTCAATGTCCTAATAAAAGAATGAAAATTTCTCATGCTTTTTTATGAACCCCCCCCCCCCCCAAATGAATACCT
>CAUOFW020002672.1:0-45397 GCA_963454935.2 Ilex paraguariensis
TACACTTTTATGCACCGGACCAGTTGTTGTAGAATTGTCATACCTTTTGATCCAGCAATTTGATTGAGCTGAGCCTTTTGAGAAAATCCAGAAAACATCTAGATTTACAACTTTTGTGTTTTGAACTTTTCCAGATTCTAAGTGGAGCTTGGTCAAAATGGGAGAAAAAGAGAGGTACTGCCACCCGAGAGAGCTAGTGCTGGTACCTTTGTTACCAAACACCAATAACTCTTTGATTTCTTAACTTCTAAGCCTCCAAATCCTCATGTAATGTGGCCATACCTTCACCACACATCCAAGATAGTTGCAAGGTTCTAAAATACTTGATTTATTCTATAAATACTTCCAACATCCAAATATCAACATTATTCATAATTTCGGCTCCTCTAAGTACTTACATGCAAAAGTTGAGTTAAAATGCATGTAATGAGGCCTTCAAATATGCAATGTTTTGCCACTCATCACTATGTGTTATTAGTTTCAAATGATATATATCGAGGTGTGTTAGACGTTGATTGGATTAAATTATTAAAGGATCACGGGTTACACGTGTGAGTTAAAATCCCGGACAAAAGGGATATTATTGACTTGATGTGAATTTGTGTGACATTCATGGATCTTTCCATGGGTTGATGGGTGGTCAATGGTAGAAATCACTTAATATGAGTTCTTGAGTTATACGATGAATATGAGTGAATTATGTGATTACATGATTGGTGCCTTGAAGGTGTTTGATAAAATACCTTGAATGATTGAAGTTGTGTTTGATAAAATATCATGCTTGGAAAATGTGGTAAACTGAAATTACATGCTTATGATGTGATTTACAATTGTAATATTATGTTGATGTGTGCTTGACGATATGTTGGCATTATGATGATTATGAAATGTATATGTTTGGATACAATTGATCATGTGATATGTTAAATTGTTCATATGGCATTCATTACATATTGAACATGGTAGTAGTTTGCAATGTGCATGCATTACATATGCACGGGGTAAACACATCCATAACCGTCAGCATGGCTGTGTGGTTGCATGGTTGGTCAATCATCATCCTTGGTGGTTGGTGTGGGCTCAGGAAAGTAGGATGGAACATCCTATTGAGTCGCACAGTTGTATGGTTGCATGAAAAAACTTGGGCTTGGTACCGTTGGACCAAGGTTCAACATAGTCGCAAGAAAAACATGTGTTGGGTACATCAAGTAGGGCTAGACACTCCCTCGGGTAAAAACCCGGTCACTGGTTCATACACTCCGACGGTGAAAGTCTAAAAAAGTGTATTAGTATGCGGAGCCGGCGGTGTGACACAAAAATCCGCTACCCAACAAAGACACATGGATTTGTTTTAAAATATATTCATTTGATGGGAAACATTCAAGAATGAATGGGTTTTATAAAACATGGATTGCATTTTTCAAAAGGTGATCTTTGGATGTATTCCATCAAAGACAAATGTTTTACACATATGCATCACATTGTGGGCTGGGAGTCGGTGTGGACTTGGGATTAGATGCATGAGTGAGTCTCATCTCATTTCATGGCATGACATTATCATGTTCCAACATTGAATGCATTATTCTTGTTTGGAATGAAAAAGGTGGTTATTTGTTGCATGTGCACATTTCATATGCACTTAGGATGGAGAGTAGCCTCTGTAGGAAATATTCTACTAGGTCTTGACTCACCCTATACGGGAAACATTTGAGGTGCAGGGTGCCAACAGGCAGAGGACCCTTATTCGGGTCTCAAGGGTGAAGAGGGGCCGACATGTGGCCTTTAACCATGACTCTTTTGTAAACTTTTGTTCAAACTATGTTTGGCATGTAATATATGTAAAAGAATTGTAACCTTGAAATTTTATTAACTATGTTAATGCATAACTTATGATGTGGGAGTATGGATAAATGGACCTGGTGTGGTCAATGTGGTATGTTGGACCATGATGGGTCATATGATTGTGTGGTATACAGGTTATGTCTTGGGTGGAGCTCTTCGTACAAAGGAGACTCTGCCCGATTTTGTTAAATTATGGATCCCGGTAAATGGGACACAATGGTATGGTATCGAGTTATACAATCTCCACAGGTATTCCACGGGTTGATGGGTGATCAACGGGACCCCTGGTTTTTGGTGCATCACAGCTTGGTATCAGAGCTTAGGTCATAGATCTTATGTGGCCTTGTGGGAAATGAGTCTATCATCTTCCATTGCAAGGGTAAAAGAGGTTTAGAGCCCTAGGTAATGCGAAAACCTAAGATTGATGGGCATTGTGTTTAGACTATTGCATGCATTATACATCTCATCTTATGTGCTTACATTGTTACATGTTATATGCTACATGCTATGTGAATGATACACATGAGGATATACATAGTAAAATGCATATAGAATGGAAACATTAGGGTTAGAAAACTCAAAGTATGTTTTGGAATAAAGGAATGAACGGTATGGTTCATTGTGTAAGTGTTTACTAGTGGAGGGAATAAGCACTACTAGTGAGATCAGGAGAAAAATCTCCAAATTTTAAATGTGATCCCTATTTTGGGACACAATGTGATTGTTCGATTGCTATTTGACATGTGTGCAGATGGCAACTAGAGGAAGGGGACGTCGGGGTGGACGAAACACTAACCAACCACCACCGACTCTTGACCAATAAGCTTTAATGGAGGTATTGGTACAGTGGCTGCCACCATTGTACAAGCTAGTGCTAAGACGGCTACCATTGCATAGACTAGTGCAAATGGGGGACAAGGAGGCTCAAGCAACCTCCAGAAGTTAAAGGCACACCAACCTCCGATGTTTCTGGGAGGAACGGACCCTATGGTGGCTGACCATTGGTTCCGCCAAGTGGATAAGGTGTTGCGGGCAATGGAGATCACCTCCAACGCCACCAAGATAACTCTAGCTACATTCAAGCTGGAGGGGGAATCCCAAGTATGGTGGGATTGGGTGAAAGACTCCAAGAACTTGGAGGCCATGACATGGGTATAGTTCAAGGAACTCTTCATGGGGAAATACTTCCCAGCGGCTGCTAGGCATGCGAAGGCCCGGGAGTTCCTAGATCTGAGGCAAGGAACGATATCAATGATGGAATACGTGGCTAGATTCACTGAGTTAGCATGTTTTGCCGACCAATATGTGGCCACAGATATGGTCAAACTCAAAAAATTTGAGGATGGGCTGAAGTTATCCATCCGGGGGAAAATCATTGATCTTCTTCTGCAAGACTTCGACTTGATGGTCACAACAACTTTGGCCATTGAGAGAGAAGTGGACGATGCAAGAAACATCCGGGAGGCAGGTGTGAAGGACAAGAAGAAGGAGGGTCAATCCTCTTCTTCTAGTTTTGAAAAGAGGTACAGGACTTTTCCTCCGCAAGGGTTTCAGGGACAGGGCCGTAGCCATCAGGGCCAAGGCCAAGGCCAAGGCCAATCTTTGCAAGGCGGGAGACACTTTAGGGCTCCTAGCCAGGTAGACTCACGGGCATGTTTTCATTGCCATCAGCCAGGACACATGAAGAGGGATTGTGCTTAGAGGCAGGGATCCCAGGGTCATGGGTCATCATAGTCTCAGACTTTAGTGGGTCAACCACACACGTATGTTGCTCCTCACTACCCCACCATGGGTCAGGGCAGCCAATACCAGTTCTAGGGTGCTACACAAGGCCCTACTACTTCTCGTGCAGTGACACCACAAATTGGCCAGATGGGTCAAGCAATGGGTCGAGGTCAAGGACAAGGTTCACAAGTTGGGACTTCGAGGACACAGGGGCATGTCTACGCTATGGTACCACAGACTAAGCCGACAAATCCGTCAGTAATACAGGGTACATTTTTACAGTCATTTAGTATTATTTGCCTGTTTCATATGCATGTGATTGTATGTATGTGTGTGTGAATTTCAAGGATGAAATTCTTTTAAGGGGAAAAAAAGTAAAACTCGGTAAATTTAAATTTTTGAAAATAAGGGCAAAACGATAATTTTGTCACTATAGTATGGGTCAAAAAACTGAAATTTTTTAGAACTCGGATGATGAAATGGACTTCATCGTTGGATTCGTCTCGCGAAATTTAGTTACTTTGTCAAATTTCATCGAATTTCGAGATAGTCAGATTTTTTGCATTTTTCCAGGCAGTTGAGTCTCGGGTGACCCAAAAACGGGATTTTGGAAAAATTTTAAAAGTTATGAAATAATTTGGGGCAAGTTAAAATAAAAATATTTTGAACTTAAACTTGAAAGAAATTTAATCGTTTCGGGATGAAAACAGATCCGGGAAAAAGAGGTCGTGTGGCGCATTCTAGGCCAAGCATTCTAAAAGTATAAATAGGGTGAAATATCTGAAAAATTAAATATTTCCTACCCATTTGCTGGCTGGTTTCAGACGTTGGAGGAAGAGAAGAGAGAAAGAGAGTTTTCAAGTTTTCTTCCGCCGATTCTCGGAGTTCTTCGGTCAAAATTTGTCGGGCCAAGAATTAAAGTCGATCTACGCGACGAGGGCTACGCCTGGGTACCAAAAACAATGATTTTCACCGAAGATTCAAAGGCAAATTTTTGGAAAATCAAGAACTTGGGGCTTGTTTTGGTGTTTTTGAAGTCTCCACACTTCAAAGAGGCAGGGGTTTTCCTACCTTGGTTCATTTCCTACCTATAGCGTATGTGAAATGTGTAGGTTATTAAAGAGTATATATATATATATCACTCACCTATGCATGTGAAAAAGATAAAATGGGAATGAAAAAGGGTGTATAAATGACTTAGGTCAATTTCTAGTTGTATGTGATATGTGGGAATCACTTGTGAAATCCCTTGATAATTGAATGTGTTAGTAGCATAAGCTATGTATAACATGTGTGTTGTGAATTGTGATTAAATAGCAAATTTTATTTTATACCTTGAGGAAGTAGGTGTAGAATGAGTTTGATTCAAGTCCTACTTTGTTTTGCTATGTGGAAGTACTTGTGTAATTTCTTGGATGGAAGTTATGTGTGCTTTAATATGTAGAAAAGTGAGTGTGTTTAACTTAGACATCAGTGTGTGTGTATGTGTTCTTGCTTGTTGGAAACCTAAAGTGAGGGGAGATTAAAAGAGAAGGAAGAAAAATCAAGTTTTAGCTCACATTTGATATGTGGAAGCTATTAGTGTAAACTCTTGGAAAATTGGGTTTACATGGATTGTTTTGTTTATTTTAAAATTTTCTTACTATAGTTGGTTGGATGGAAAAATGGTAGGCATATGGAACTATGTAATTCACTTGCCTACGGCTATGGAGTTGGTGTAGAAAGGATATAATCAATTTCTAGTTTGAAATTGTTGGTTTAGTTAAAAAGGGGTGTTGAGGAGGGTTGCATGACTTGAGATAAATTATCTTGTTGAATGCACCATTAGTGTATGTTAAGTGTGGGAAAAAGGGTGCCTAAATGTGCTAAATAAATCTTGTAAGAAAGGATTTGCAATGGATATAGAAATTGGGTGAAGAAAAGCCAGTACAGTTTTCTGCTCCGGACCAGTGTTTGTAGAATCGTCATAACTTTTGATCCAACCGTTGGATGGCGCTGAAATTGTGACACAATGCAGAAGACATCAGGATCTACAATGTTCGTGTTTTGAAAGTTTCCAGATTCTGGGTGGATCATGGCCATAATGGAGAAAACCAGAGGTACTTCTACCAGAGGGAGCTAGTGCTGGTACCTTTGTTACCAAAAACCAATACATCTTTGATTTCTTAACTTCTAAGCCTCCAAATCCTCATGTAATGTGGTCATACCTTCACCACACATCCAAGATAGTTGCATGGTTCTAAAATACTTGATTTATGCTATAAATACTTCCAACATCCATATATCAAAATTATTCATAATTTTGGCTCACTCTTAGTACCTACATGCAAAAGTTGAGTTAAAATGCATGTAATGAGGCCTTCAAATATGCAATATTTTGCACTCATCACTATGTGTTCTTTGGTTTCAAATGATATATATCGAGGTGTGTTAGACCTCGATTGGATTAAATGATTAAAGGATCACGGGTTACACGTGTTAGTTAAAATCCGGACAAAAGGGATATTATTGACTTGATGTCAATTTGTGTGACATTCATGGATCTTTCCATGTGTTGACGGGTGGTGAACGGTATAAATCACTTAATATGAGTTCTTGAGTTATACGATGAATATGAGTGAATTATGTGATTACATGATTGATGCCTTGAAGGTGTTTGCTAAAATACCTTGAATGATTGAAGTTGTGTTTGATAAAATAGCATGCTTGAAAAATGTGGTAAAGTGAAATTACATGCTTATGATGTGATTTACAATTGTAATGTTATGTTGATGTATGCTTAACGACATGTTAGCATTATGATGATCATGAAATTTATATGTTTGGATATAATTGATCATGGGATATGTTGAAATTGTTCATATGACATTCATTACATATTGAACGTGGCAGTAGTTTGCAATGATGCATTACATTGCATATGCACGGGGTAAACTCATCCATAATCATCAACATGGGTGTGTGGTTGCATGGTTGGTCAATCATCATCCTTGGTGGTTGGTGATTGGTGGTGGGCTCTGGAAAGTAGGATGGAACATCCTATTGAGTCGCACGGTTACATGGTCGCATGAAAAAACTTGGGCTTGGTACTATTGGACCAAGGTTCAACAGAGTCGCAAGAAAAACATGTGTCGGGTACAGCAAGTAGGGCTAGATACTCCCTCAGGTGAAAAACCGATCACTTGTTCATACACTCCGACGGTGAAAGTCCAAAAAGTGTATCGATATGCGGAACCGGTGGTGCGACACCAAAAATTCGCTACCCAACAAAGACACATGGATTTGTTTTAAAATATATTTATTTTATGGGAAACATTCAAGAATGAATGGGTTTTATAAAACATGGATTGCGTTTTTCAAAAAGTGATCTTTAGATGTATTCCATCGAAGACAAATGTTTTACACATATGCATTGCATTGTGTGGTAGGAGTCGGTGTGGACTCGGAATTAGATGCATGAGTGAGTCTCATGTCATTTCATGGAATGGCATTATCATGTTCCAACATTGAATGCATTATTCTTGTTTGGAATGAAAAAGGTGGTTATTTGTTGCATGTGCACATTTCATATACACTTAGGATGAGGAGTAGCCTCTGTATGAAATATTCTACTGGGCGTTGGCTCACCTTATACGGGAAACATTTCAGGTGCAGGGTGCGCGCAGGAGAGGACCCTTATTTGGGGCCTCAAGGGTGAAGAGGGGCCAACATGTGGCCTTTAACTATGATTGTTTTGTAAAATTTTGTTCAAACTATGTTTGGCATGTAATATATGTAAAAGAATTGTAACCTTGAACTTTTATTAACTATGTTAATGCATAACTTATGATGTTGGAGTATGGATAAATGGACTCGGTGTGGTCAACGTGGTATGTTGGACCTTGAATGGGTCATATGATTGTGTGATATATAGGTTGTATCTTGGGTGGAGCTCTTCGTACAAAGGAGACTTTGCTCGATTTTGTTAAATTATGGATCCTGGTAAATGAGACACAACGGTATGGTATCGAGTTATACGATCTCCATAGGTATTTCGCGGGTTGATGGGTAATCAACGGGACACTCTGTTTTTGGGGCATCACAATTCTTGATTGGAATGATTACGTGGTTATATAATTGTGGATTATTGCATGTGTACATTCACATGCACTTAGGTTGGGGAGTAGCTTCTGTATAAAGTATTCTACTGGGCATTGGCTCACCTTATACAGGAAAATATTTCAAGTGCGGGTGGTACATTGGCGGAAGGCTCTCACTCGGTGTCTCAAGGTTGAAGAAAGCTGGAATGTTGCTTAAATTTTAGGGGCGTCACAGTATTTCAATTTTTCGATACTATTTCTGAAATTTCCCAGATGTGGAACTCGACTTCTTCAAATATTATGGAAAACAAGTCATCTACATCCAACAAAGGAAAATATGTGTTAAAAGAAGATGACAGTTTAAGAGCAAAAATGACTAATTTATCTCAAAAACTAGAAGCTTTAGAAAAAAATAAAATAAAACAAGTGTTTGTTGGGTCTTCTATTAATCAAATATAGGAAATTTATGCGTTGTTAGGACATCCTATAGTAGAATGTCTGACTATACTTGCATTTAAAGAAGTGTTAATTGAACAATATAATGTTGTTCCAACTTATTGTGATGCCCCTAAAACCGGGAGTCATTATTTAACCCATTGACTACCCGTCGACCCGTAGAATTGCCCGTGAGCGTTGCTTGATCTGACATCATGCTGTTATTATTCCATTACCTGAAATTTTAGCTCACACGTATAACCCGTGTTCCTTTAATCATTTAATCCGACAAAGGTCCAATATACCTTATTTAATGTCCATTTGTATCATTGGAACCAAGGAAAACAAAGCCCAAAAGTATGGCAAAATAATTTAAAATTTCATATTTTAGGAAACAGTACCGGTACGCTTTTCCTTCTGGGCTGACTGTATCGGTACACAGTACCGGTACACTTTGTCCAATTTTGCCCAATTCACCTGTTGTCGATTTTTAACCCATTCCAAAGCCTACATTTTTCATCCAAAATATACTGAATCATGTTTTTCACATATAATCTAATATATACAACGTCTAATACAACCCATTCCATACATTTACATGCCAAATGGGTTTTAAGCAAAAGTTTTTACAAAAACTTGTTTCCAAAAGCCACAATCCAGCTTTTCTTCGTCGTTGATGTCCCAAATGAGTGTCATCCATCGGAGTGTAGTCCGCACCTGAAATATTTTTCCCGTATAGGGTGAACCAACGCCCAGTAAAAAATTTCCTACGAGGGCTACTCCCTACCTAAGTGCATATGCAATGTATTATGCAACAAAACACAACCAAAAATCCATTCCAATGGAAGAATTATGTAATCCAGTTTGAAATTCACCATGGAACTTACCATGTCATGCCATGAATGAAATGAGATTCATTCCCGCATTTTAACCCCGAGCCTTTTTCCAACTCCTCAACACATACAAATGTCAATGCATAGAAAACTGAGCCCCTCTAGCTCCCGCCATTTATATTATCCTCTAAATGGCTATTTAAAATCTTTGGGTCTTTATATAGAGTGGATATTTATGGACTTACACCAACGGCATCCAACCGATACGGAATTTATGAACTTTCACCAATGGTTTCGCGTACACCGACACACTTCTTGGGCTCTTATACCAATGGAGTGCATATCTAACCATCGGGCCTCTCACCCGAGGGATAGTCTAGCCCTTCTTGCTATCCCGACCCAATTTTTCATGCATGCGACTCAGTGAAATTTTCAATTCCACTTATCCGAGCCCACCATCAACCACCACATGTGGTGTTTGATTAAACTATTAGCCACACATACCCACACTCATGCCTAAGCCTATGAATACGATGTTATAGCATGCCCATGATGCAATGGACGCCAAATGAGCAAGTTAACCATATATCCACATATCCCATGACAATTTATATCATAAGCATATAACTCCCATTAATCATTACAATGTCAATATATCAATGAGCACATATTAACATTTCCTTCCAACACATTTACTAAGCATGTTATACATCATCATGTCATAACAACTTAATCCATACATAGGCATTTTGGCAAACACCTTCAAGGCAACAATTCATGTTATCACACAAGGATTTCCACCTCAGTCACAAAGTATAATATAACACATATAACATGCTCATATAATCACCTTTCCCATGGAATTACCAACCAAATAATTTACACATCACAATTTCAAGCTAGGAAAATCTATTCCAACCTGTTTACATACTCTTTTTTCATACCCATTTCACCCATGGCATATCCATAAATGAGTTAAATAAACATTCCCGTAACCCACACATTTTATATAACACTATAAGTGGGAAATGAACCAAAGTAGGAGAACCCCTACCTCTTGAAGCGTAAAATGATGTTGGAAAGCTCCAAGAACCCAAAATAATCTTGAATCCTCACTTTTCTAAATTTGCAATTTTCAACCTTCGGTGAAACCCGTCATTTTTGGTGTGGTCGTGTAGCCCTTGGCGAGGAGATCGACTTTTTCTCTTAGCTCGAGTGGATCCGAAGCCCGTGGAGTGGTAGAGAAATCCTCGATTTTCCCTCTCTTCTCTATCGGCTAACCGGCTGATAAAAAAAAATGGGCCAAAAAGTCAAATTTCTCCCTATTTATAGTTTTAAAATACTTGACTCACAATGCGCCACACAACCCTTTTTTGTTTCCGGGTCTATTTTCATCCCGAAAAGATTAAATTTCATCCCGATTCAAGTTCAAATTAATTTTATTTTAATTTATCTTTAACTATTTTCTAACTTTCAAAATTTCATTAGAAATCCCGTGTTTGGTTCAACTAAGACTCAATCGCCTCGTAAAATGTAAAAAATTCAACTATCCCAGAATTTGATGAAATTTGATGTGGTAGCTAGATTTTACAAGATGAATCTAACATTGAGGTTCGTTTCGTCATCCGCAATCTAAAAAAGTTCAAGTTTTCAATCCGTACTATAGCGGCAAAATTACCATTTTACCCTTATTTTCAAAAGTTTACATTTACTGGGTTTTACACTTATAATAAGCCTTATCTAAATTCATATTCTGAAACTTACAATCCAGGATGGATGAACCATCCAAATTTTAGTTGGATAAATATACAACCCACAAATCAAACACAAGGTCCACCACAGCCACATAATCAACAACCATATCAAACCCCAAATAAAAGAACTCTGGAAGATACTATGAATCAATTTATTCAATGTCAAATAGGTTTTAACACTCAAACAACTCAAGCTTTTAATGATTTTAAAGTTCAAATGTCTCAGAGTATTGAAGATATCAAAGTCATCTACCTAAGTTGACTTAGTCTCTAAGTAAGTCAGAAAAAGGAAAATTCCCATTTCAACTTAAAATTCCACAAACTCGAGCTAATTATGTGTCCTCTGAACATTCTCCAAGTCAAGTACATGCAATCACAACAATGAGAAATGGTAAAGCAATTGACAAAACTATTAAACCAAAAATTTCCAAAAAGATACGTAAGTCAATTTCTGTTAATGAACCAATTGAACTTGAACATTCAATCAAAAAAAAAAAACCAGAAATACAGAATGAGGAAGATCATCCATGTCCTATTCCTTTACCTGTTCTTTAAAGGGTCAAGAAGTCTTCATCTAAAAAGATCAATGTGACATTTTTGAGCTATTTAAATAGGTTGAAATTAACATTCCTTTGTTAGATGCAATTAAACGAGTTCCAGCCTATGCTAATTTTTTAAAAAATCTTTGCATAGTAAAAAGAAAAAAAAATATACCAAACACAGTATTTCTAACTGAACAAGTTAGTACTATAATACAACATAACACTCTTCTTAGGTACAAAGATCCAGGTAGTCCTACAGTCTCACGCATCATTGGAAATTTTTGAATTGAACAAGCTCTACTAGATCTTGGAACCAATTGTAATTTAATGCTATATTCGGTGTATACAAAATTAGGATAAAGTGAGCTAAAACCTACCAATGTTACACTACAATTACCAGACTGATCTATAAAAACTCCAAGAGGGATTGTGAAAGATATTATTATCCAAGTTGACCAATTCTATATCCTAACAGATTTTATCGTTTTACCAATTTTTCATGCATCTGCACATATACCTTTTATTTTCGGTTGACCATTTCTATATACGTCAAATGCATTGATAAATTGTAGGAATTGAGTCATGAAACTTTTATTTGGAAACATGACCTTGGAATTGAATGTTTTTAACAGTGCAAAGCAACCTAGAGAAGAAGATGAAGTGCATGAAGTAAATTGTGTTCAGTCGTTAACTCAGAGTTTTTTCTGAAAAAAAAGAATTATACATATTAGAGTCTATATTCAATAATGGATCTGAAAATATTAAAAATCCAAAATGTAAAAATTTATTGCGTACATCTGTAGAATCTAATGTCAAAGTTTTTAAGCCAAATTTACAACCTCTTCCAACTACTTTGAAATATATTTTTTTAGAAAACAATTGAAATTCATCCCGTGATCATATCATCAAATTTAGCTGAAAGTCAATAAAAATAATTAACAAAAATATTGAAAAATCACCAAAGTGTTATTGGATGGACAATAACAGATTTAAAAGGTATAAACCCACTTTTGTGTACTCATTGTGTATATTTAGAAGAAAATACTAAAACATCTCGTCAAATGCAAAAAAGATTAAATCCACACTTAAAATAGGTAGTTCGCAATGAAGTAGTTAAACTATTGGATGCTATTATTATTTATCCTATATCTGATAGTAAATGGGTTAGTCCTACACAGGTAGTTCCTAAGAAGTCTGGTGTTACGGTAATAAAAAATCAAGAAAATGAATTAGTTCTTATGTGTACAGTCACAAGTTGGCTTGTGTATTGACTATCGAAAGCTAAATTCCCTCACCATAAAAGATCACTTTCCATTGCCTTTCATAGATCAAGTACTATAAAAAATAGCTGGTCCAACATATCATTGTTTTTTAGATGGATATTCTGGTTATAATTAGATTGAAATTGCAATAGATGATCAAGCAAAAAACTACATTTACATGTCATTTTGGAAATTTTGCATCTAAAAGGATGCCTTTTGGATTTTGTAATGCTCCAGCTACCTTTCAGCGTTGTATGGTAAGTATATTCAGTGATATGGTAGAACGTTATCTAGAAGTTTTTATGGACGATTTTTCAGTATATAGTGATTCATTTTATTTATGCTTATCAAATCTTGAAAAAGTACTCATTCGATGTGAAGAAACAAACGTTGTCTTAAATTGGAAAAAATGTCATTTTATGGTTACACAAGGTATTGATTTAGGTCATGTAGTATTTGAAAAAAGGGGTCGAAGTTGATAAATCTAAAATTGATTTGATAGCTAATCTTCCATCTCCAAAAACTATAAAAGATGTTCGGTTATTTATAGGTCATGTAGATTTTATAGAAGATTTATTAAAAATTTTAGTTCAATATCTTGACCTATATGTAATCTTTTATGTCAGGATGCATTATTTGAATGAAATGAAACATGTCAAATAGCATTTGATAAATTAAAAGGCATGCTTATTTTCGCACCTATTATGCAACCTCCGGACTAGTCTTTAACTTTTGAATTAATGTGTGATGCAAGTGATTATGCAGTAGGAGCTGTATTAGGTCAAAGAAAAGATAAAAACCTTACGTTATTTATTATGCAAGCAAAACACTGAATGATGCACAAATGAATTATTCAATCACATAGAAAGAACTACTTGTTATTTTGTTTGCTTTAGATAACTTTTGTCCATATCTGGTTGAATCATCAATTGTTGTATTTACATATCATGCAGTTTTAAAATATTTACTTATTAAGAAAGATACTAAACCATGTCTCCTTTGATGGATTGTACTACTTCAAGAATTTGATCTTATCATTAAAGATAAGAAAGGAGTTGAGAATGTGGTGGCAGATCACTTGCCAAGATTAAATTATGAAATAAAGGAAGAAACAAATCCGATTAGAGAAACCTTTCCAGACGAACAATTGTTTGCAATAGCAGAAGTACTGTGGTATGCAGACATAGCTAATTATTTAGCCACTGATACTATTCCTTCTCATTATACCAAGTCTAATAAAAATAAATTTCTAAATGAGGTACGTAATTTTTTCTTGGAAGATCCTTATTTGTTTAATTATTTTATAGATCAAATAATAAGACGTTATATACCTAATCATGAAATAGGTCAGGTAATTCAGTTTTGTAACTCTGAAGCTTGTGGAGGCCATTTTTCTTAAAGCAAACTGCTGCTAAAATCTTGCAGTGTGGAGTTTATTCACCAACTATTTTTAAAGATGTTCATATCTTTTGTCTAAATTGTGACAGATGTCAAAGACTGTGAAATATTTTAAAAAGTAATATGATGCCTTTAAACCCTATTTTGATTGTTAAAATATTTGATTGTTAGGGCATCGATTTTATGAGTCTATTTCCCCATTCGCTGTTTATCTATACATTTTGGTTGCAGTCAATTATGTCTTTAAATGACTAGAGAAAATTCCATGTAAAAAAAATGATCACAGAACAGTGGTCAAGTTTTTAAAACAAAATATTTTGTCTAGATTTAAAATTCCTCGAACTATTATCAGTGATGGTGGATTACATTTTTGTAATAAATTTTTTGAAAAGCTTATGAGAAAATATTCAATTTCTCATAAAATATCGACTCTATATCATCCACAGACAAGTTTAATTCGCTAATAGGGAGATGAAGTATATCTTAGAAAAAAAAGTGAATCCAGATTGTAAATATTGGTCCTTAAGATTAACTGATGCGCTTTGGGCTTACTATATTGCATATAAAACTATTTTAGAAATGTCTTCTTATCGATTAGTTTAGGTAAACCATGTCACTTGCCTATAGAATTAGAACATCCAGCATATTGGACAATCAAAATGATGAATTTTGATATGAATAAAGCTGGAGTATCTCATAAACTTCAAATTAATGAATTAGAGAAATTAAGAAACGAAGCTTATGAAAATGTAAAATTGCTAAGTATAGAGCACAAATTTTTCATGATAAAAATATCATGCGCAAATCTTTTATCCTTTCTCAAAAAGTTCTGTTATATAATGCAAAATTTTTTTCATTCCTTGGAAAATTAAGATCTAGATGGACAAGTCCTTACATTGTCAAGCAAGTTTTTGACTATGGTGCAATTGAAATTGGGAATCCATTAACTGGGAATATTTTTAAAGTAAATGGTCAAAGGCTTAAACCATATTTTGATGGATTTGCTCAAGGTATAACTTTTGTACAACTTTTTGATCAAGTTTATGTGCTATGAAAATATGTTGTTGTTTAATTATAAATAAATAATAATAAATTTTTGTTATTTATTTGAAAGATTAAAATTTCTGAGTGAAAGCCAAATATCCTAGTCACTAGACAACAATAGATTGTTGGTTTCTGTTATTAGTTATAATTATCACTATTTTATATACTACGAACAATGTTTAATTTAAGTTGGGGGGTATGGGTGTTAATTTACTTATTTGTGAATTTACTTATATTTGTATTTAATATTTAATATTTTTTTATAAAATTGTTCGTCTTTGTGACTGGCAGACGTTAAAGAACTGGATAGTGAGTTAATAAATTTTGAGTCATTTTTACAATTTTTTGAAAAATAATTGTGCAATGGATGAAAAACTATTCTGGTCAAGTTTAATTTTATTGCGTCATCTTCCAAAGATATACATGTAATAGTCATGCAAAAAGCTAGAAAATTTAGAAATTTAGAAATTTTTGAAAGTCAAGCAAGACCCTTGTGTGAAAAAACTACATTTGCTAAACGTCGATGATCAAAGCATCTCGGTGGTTCTATAAGATGTGGTCGTTTAGAACATTTGAGATAATATAATCAGTGTGCGAAACTAATTTCAGGTCGAGCATCAGATTGTCTCCAGTGAATTAGGTATGGGCAGAATAAGGATTATCTTGAGGCGCCATCCTATTCTAACCCTATGTTAACAAGATACATGAGAAGTGAAGTTAACCATGTCATTAGTGTTATTGATTCAGAAAGTTCTGATTCTAAATCAGTATGATCAACTGATGTATAACTTTGGAATAATGTATAACAATTGTAAATAATTGTAAATGAATGTAAAATAACTATAAATAAATAATAAATAACAAATAAATAATTATCAAACCAATTTTTGAAAAAGAAAAAGAATGCTTAGCAAAGTTTTTATAGAATATTTAAATTGTATTTAACTTTTGTAATTGCAGGAATTATTTTTAACTAAGCAGAATTCAGAAAGTCATGAGTAGTAGCTGCAGTTGCAATGCAAACTCCAGTCAAGGAGAACTGTCTGGACGGTGGGCTAGTATCCCGACGGTAGTGCACATATAAATATTAACTCCAAGAAAAACAATTGCATACCTCGCTTAAAAACTTATTTATATGAAGTCAGGTATAATGAGAAGGAATAGTACCAGTAGCTAAATTCTAACACCCCGCATTTTCTTTTATATATGTATATAGATATATAGTAAATAATTGTTGTAAAAATGGGGATGTGTGTAGTGATGTGTGTTTGAATTGGTAGAAGGAAAAAGGGATGAACAGTGCACTGGCTGTAACATCAAGCTCGATTTCGACCTTGATGCAGTCCATATCTCTCAAAACTTAAAACATAAAATTTGTAGAGCTCTCTCTTAGGATTCCATATCACCTTGAATCATCTCAATCGGAACTAGGAGGAAGGAGTTATGTCCATATTACGAAGTAGTGTCTACACTGTCCAAAAATCTGTCCGGCAGACTACCTTTCGCTAATTTCATCATAACTCTTTATTGGAGAGTCCGAATTGTGTACCGTTATTTTTGTTAGAACCCTAACTCGTATATCTTTCCAACCATATAGGTTACACCTCCTAGAAATACCTGAGTCAAATCAGTTTATTCTATGAAGTTGACCAAAAATCTGCACAATGGTGCTCCTTGGATAGTAAAGGGTTGTGCTTTCTTATTAGACCTTGAAGGTGTAAAATCCCATATGTTTACATTAATATATTAATGTAATTGTTTAGTGATTCTTCTATATGTAATGACTTAAGAATAAACCATATATATATTAAAATCGTAAGGATATCACCTATAGTAGTTCGAAGGAATAAAATAGAAATTTTAATGTTCCAAGTATGAATTTATTTTAGTTTTGAAATAAATCATAAAAAGCAATGTTTTTAGGTTAAAATAACATTAAAAATGAATCCGGAACGTCGAAAAACCTTAGGGTAGTCGTATGGATCAAATTGGAGATTTTTAGTGGCAAAACTGTAATTTTGGAAAAAACTCAAAATTTAGCCATGAACAGTGAATTGCGCGGACTGCTGTGTTTAAAACACAGAATCCAGCCAATTCCTTCCATTTTTTCTCACATCTCTCACCCCCAAACCCTTAGCACCCTTGGGGAAGATAGAGGAAAGGAGGAAAGGGAGAAAGGAGGTCATTAGAGCTTGGGTTTTTGGTTTGAAACTTTGATTCAAGGTAGGGGTTTTTCTTCCATGCTTGTCCATTGAGGCTAAGGCTAAAATATATATATGTTTTGACTCATACTTGTATGTATTTGCTAGGAATTCCTTGTTTCTTGGTTTTCTTGCAATTATGGCATGTCTTAAACAAAGTTAGGATTGATTACCCATGAAACTTCTTTTATAGCTTTAAAACCCTAGTTTTTGGAGAAATATGGAATTCTCTTTCTACATTTGCTCAAGCTTGGTTTTGAGAACTTTAGTGCTTTGTGTGAGTAACGAAAATGATGTGGTGGTGATCTCTTGTATTTTTCTTAATTGGTTATTTGGATTGTCGCATGATAAAATTTGGGGATTTTGATAATGGTTGCTTGTTGAGGGAAATTTGTGAATTTTATCTTGTATGTGATTGTTGGTATGAAAAGAGGATAATTATGAACCGAGGTTACTCGTAAGTATGCGGTTAAGTGTGGAATACTTGAAGGGGGGTAGAGGTTACTTGTAAGTATGCTACCTACCAAAAGAGGATATTTATGAACCGAGGTTACTTGTAAGTATGCGGTTATGTGTGGGAGACACCAAGGGGGGTAGAGGTTACTTGTAAGTATGCTACCTACCAAAAGAGGATATTTATGAGCCGAGGTTACTTGTAAGTATGCTACCTACCTAAAAGGACATCTAACGACCGTGGTTACTTGTAAGTATGCGGTTATGGGAAACAAAGACTTGAAGGGGGTGGAGTTTACTTTTAAGTATGCCACCTGCCAAAGGAAATATAATAATCGATGGTGGAATAAGCGTTCCTTTTTGTATTATGGTGTTACTATTGCATTTCCCACAAGAGCTTGTGGAGGTATGAGACTCTACAAGAACTTGTTGGAAATGGTTATGGTTGCTCATTGTGACTTGGGTTTACTGTTCATTTAAATTATTGCGAATGTTTAAACTTGAGATCTGTTTCAAATGTCACGGTTTTACTTCAAATGTTATATGATATTTTGGAAAATAAGACCGAACTGTTTTACTTGTTTTTTAAACCTTGTATGAGTATGGAAGGAATGTTGCTACAGAGCTTAGTGCTCATCCCCTACAAATAATATCTTTTCAGATTTCGTCTATGAGGAGGAGTTACAAGTAGATGAACCAGTGCATGGGGAAGCTCCCCTAGAGGGGAACGGGGGTCCTGAACTGGATGCCTAGAGTTATATTTCTTTTGTACTAGACTAGAGAGTTTATTTTGAAATCATGTAAAGTCTAGTATTTTGTTATTTCACTGCAAGTGTAATTTAATTCTTTTGGGAATATATTTGTCATACTTGGCCTATTCTTTTGGGATGGCATTGTGGATATGACATATGATGAATGAAAGTTTATTTTATGATGGATAAATAGACCCGGTGTGGTCAATAGTTATGCATATGTGGACCCGGTGTGGTCAATTGTAATATAATTGTACAGGTTGTGTTTTGGGTAAAGCTCCCCGTACAAAGGAGACTCTGCCCAAATTTTGTTAAAATATGAATGGTTGATGAATGAACTTTCGTCGTGATGAATTTACGTAATGCTCTCATGGGGTGAATGGTTTTTAGAATGTAATGTCACCCAAGGGGTTTTTGGGGCGTTACAAATTTGGTATCAGAGCTTAGGCTTTAGGTCTTACATGGGAGCTGTAGGTTATGGATTACCACTAGAAAGGCAGGATTAGGTTGAACAAAATTGTTGATCTATGTTTTATATAAATCTTAGGCTTTAAATTAAAGCAATAATTAGGATGTCTTGTACCTCAATGAAATTAAATTGTGAATTGATGTGCAGGATGGATGGAGGACGAGGACGAGGACGTGGACGTGGGCGTGGTCGTGGAGGTCAAGCAAATCCACCACCACCACCACCTCCCGATGCCATGAATGGCATCTATCAATGCTTGAAGGAGCTCACCACTTTGGTACAAAACCAGAATGGGAACAACAACCATAATGGTGGAGCTCAACCACTAGCGCAAGTACCCGGAATTGGAAATGGAGATCGAAGGATGGTGGTTCTTCGAGAATTTCTGAGACAACATCCACCCACCTTCCAAGGGAGCTCTAACCCTTTGGATGCGGACAAGTGGATACGCAGAGTGAAGAAGGTATGTGACGGCATGGGAGTTGCCGAAGATTTGAGGGTTGGCTTGGCGACCTATTTGTTAGAGGGGGAGGCCGACCATTGGTGGGATTCGGTCAAGAGACGGAGGAACACTGATGCACTCACTTGGGAGGAGTTCGACCAAATATTTCAGGACAAGTACTTTCCTGAATCAGTCAGAGATCGAATGAAGGCTGACTTTCTTGCTCTACGACAGGGTAGCACGACGGTGGCCGAGTACGAAAGGAGGTTTGACGAGCTCTCCCGTTATGCTACAGGATTTATATCTACGGAGGCCGACAGGGCTAAGCGATTTGAGCAGGGACTGAGGCCGGTCATCCGGGAGAAGTTGGTGGCTCTCAAGATTAGGGAGTATGGGGACTTGGTGGACAGAGCTGCACTGGTAGAGAGAGACATAGAGGATAGCCAGCGACGACAGGGCTTCTTGAGAGGAGGTCCAATCCGGACGGGTGCTACCACTAGTGGGGCACAGAGACCGACACCATACCGTCGCCCAGACCCAACAGGTGGACAGCGACTTTTGACAGCCCGAGGAGAGGGAGACACTCAGACTAGAGCTGGTATTATCCCACGATCTTGCTTTGCATGCGGAGGTGTGGGACATATTCGGATGCATTGCCCAGTTTTTCCACCTCAAGGGCCTATCCAGACCGCAAGACAAGTACCAGCAGCCCAACCACCACCACTGAGGCCTGCACCGCATCGACCGATACAAACTCAAGCCCCCGGCGGCACCAACCAAGGGCGAGTATTTGCTTTGACTCAGCCGGAGGAGGACATTGCCAATGCCGTTGTGGAAGGTATCATTCTTCTCTACAATTCCTGGGCCCGAATCTTATTTGATCCCGGTGCTACTCATTCTTTTATACGTACTGCATATGCTATGAATTTGGGATTGGGTTTCGAGAAGTTAGAACATGCTTTGACTGTTGACTTGCCTACGGGAGAACAATTGGGTACTAGCCGAGTCTGCAAGGGTTGTGTGCTTCGTATTGGGGAGCACGAATTGATTGTGGATTTAATTGCTTTAGAGATGAAGGGGTATGACGTGATTTTTGGGATGAACTTGTTATCCACTTTTCGTGCGGTACTGGATTGTTTCCGCAAGCGGATTACATTTCAATTGCCGGGAGGAGTAATTTTCAGTTTTGTGAATAACCGAGATTCTTTCCATCCATTTCCTACTACGGGTAGTAGATTCTTAAAAGCGAAAGCGGGAAGTCATTTGAGTTTCTTAGCTAGCTTGATGGGAGATAACATGGATAAACTCCATACGGATGTGGTGTTAATTGTATCGGAGTTTTCGGATGTTTTTCCTGAGGAATTACCTGGATTACCGCCACATAGGGAAATTGAGTTCAAGATCGATCTCTATCCGGGAACCGAACCCATATCCATTGCTCCCTACCGGATGGCACCTTTGGAGTTGAAGGAGCTAAGGAAGCAGTTGGATCAATTGTTGGCGATTGGGTTTATCCGTCTAAGCACTTCACCTTGGGGAGCCCCGGTCCTCTTTGTGAAGAAAACGGATGAGACTCTACGGTTGTGCACGGATTACCGGAGGTTGAATCGGGTTACCGTGAAGAATAAGTATCCGTTGCCGAGAATTGATGACTTATTTGATCAGTTGGAGGGTTCAAAGTATTACTCCAAGATTGATCTTCGCACGGGGTATCATCAGCTGCGAATTAAGGAGGAGGATATTCCTAAGACTGCTTTCCGTACCCGATATGGTCATTTCGAGTATACGGTGATGCCATTCGGATTGACTAATGCCCCCGCAGCCTTCATGGATTTGATGCACAGAGTCTTCCGGCCATACCTCGATCAATTTGTCATTGTGTTTATTGATGACATATTGATTTACTCACAGACTCAGGAGGAACATGCTCGTCATCTCTCTATTGTGCTACAAACATTGAGAGAACATAAGTTATATGCAAAGATGAGCAAGTGTGAGTTTTGGATGAAGGAAGTGAAGTTCCTTGGCCATGTTGTGTCCGAGCAAGGAGTAGCGGTTGATCCAGCAAAGATTGAGGCCGTGATGAAATGGGAACCACCGAGGAACGTGACAGAAGTACGGAGTTTCTTGGGGTTAGCCGGCTATTATCGTAGGTTTGTGGAAGGGTTCTCCAAGATTGCGATGCCGATGACTCGCCTTACAAAGAAGGGGGAGAAATTTTTGTGGACTCAAGCGTGTGAACTAGCTTTTCGCACCTTGAAGGAGAAGTTGACGACTGCCCCTATCCTCATTATTCCGAGTAGTGGGGAAGGCTACGATGTCTACACCGATGCTTCACTACGAGGATTGGGATGCGTTCTAATGCAAGGAGGGAAGGTAGTGGCTTATGGCTCGAGGCAACTCAAGGTGCACGAGCAGAATTATCCCACACACGACTTGGAGCTGGCTGCAGTGGTGTTTGCTCTTAAGTTGTGGAGATGTTATTTATACGGGGAGAAATTTCAAGTGTTTTCGGACCATAAAAGCCTCAAGTATATCTTCACACAGAAAGACTTGAATCTCCGGCAGAGAAGGTGGATTGAGTACTTGGAAGATTATGAGTTCACACTCAACTACCATCCAGGGAAGGCCAATGTAGTTGCCGACGCTCTTAGCAGGAAGTCTCGGGGTGAAATCAATTCTCTTGCGGTAAATAGGTGGAAAATGATTGATGCATTGGAGGAGTACGATCTATGGGTGGATGGACCGGAGTATCAATCATATCTATTCAACCTTGTAGCTCAACCGACGCTTCGACAACGGGTTGTGGAGTTGCAATGCCTGGATTCGGAACTCGATTTGATTAGAGCCCGATTGGAGAATGGGGAAGCGATGGGAGGATGGTCTTGGAAGAATGGAGAGTTGAGATATGGGGAGAAGCTATGTGTTCCCGATGATTCGTCCCTAAAGGAGGAGATACTTGGGGAGTGTCATCGCTCCAAGTTTGCTATCCACCCCGGTAGCACAAAGATGTATAGGGACATGAAGCGTCAATACTGGTGGAGGGGAATGAAGCGAGATGTAGCCAAGTATGTGGCAAAATGTGCGGTGTGCCAGCAGGTGAAGATTGAGCATCAAAGGCCAGGAGGAGTCCTACAGTCTTTGCCTATTCCAGAGTGGAAGTGGGATCACATCACCATGGACTTCGTGTCGGGTTTACCACGGACGTCGCGCAGGCATAATGCAGTGTGGGTCATTGTGGATAGACTCACCAAGTCCGCTCATTTCTTGGGTATGAAGACCACAGACTCATTAGAGACGTTGAGCAAGCTCTATATCTGTGAGATTGTTAGGTTGCACGGAGTTCCGCTCTCCATTGTGTCGGATCGTGATTCTCGGTTTGTGGCGCGATTTTGGCAAAGTCTACAACAAGCTATGGGGACAGAGTTACATTTCAGCACAGCCTTTCATCCCCAAACGGATGGCCAATCCGAGAGGGTGATACAAATCGTGGAAGACATGTTACGAGCTTGCGCGTTGGACTTCAAGGGAAGTTGGAGTGACCATTTACCGTTGGTGGAATTTGCATACAACAACAGCTATCAGACCAGTATTGGAATGGCACCCTATGAGGCTTGTATGGAAGACCATGTAGATCCCCGACGTGTTGGTTAGAAGCGGGCGAGAGTAGTTTGTTTGGGCCAGAAATTGTTCGAGAGACTACAGAGAAAATTCAACTCATCCGGGAGAGACTACGCACAGCACAGAGTAGACAGAAAAGCTACGCGGATCAAAGACGAAGACCATTAGAATTCAAAGAGGGGGACTATGTGTTTCTCAAAGTGTCGCCCCAGAAAGGAGTATTTAGATTCGGCAAGAAGGGAAAGTTAGCGCCAAGGTATACCGGGCCATTTGAAGTGATCAAAGTGGTGGGCAAGGCGGCATATCAGTTGCGGTTACCAGCTCAGTTATCGGGAGTACACGACGTATTCCATGTGTCCATGTTGAGGAAGTGTAAATCGGATGCAACGCCGGTTGTAGACTTAGAAGATATTGAAATTCAAGATGGAGCAACCTATGAAGAACAACCAGTGAAGATTCTCGACGCCAAGGAGAAAGTGCTTCGCAACAAAGTCATCAAATTGGTGAAAGTCTTGTGGCAACACCATGGAGTGGAAGAAGCTACATGGGAACCGGAGCTAGAAATGCGAGAGAAGTACCCACATTTGTTCGCTACTTGAGGTAAGTTTCGAGGACGAAACTTTCTTTAAGGGGGGTGGATTGTAACACCCCGCATTTTCTTTTATATATGTATATAGATATATAGTAAATAATTGTTGTAAAAATGGGGATATGTGTAGTGATGTGTGTTTGAATTTGGTAGAAGGAAAAAGGGATGAACAGTGCACTAGCTGTAACATCAAGCTCGATTTCTACCTTGATGCAGTCCATATCTCTCAAAACTTAAAACATGAAATTTGTAGAGCTCTCTCTTAGGATTCCATATCACCTTGAATCATCTCAATCGGAACTAGGAGGAAGGAGTTATGTCCATATTACGAAGTAGTGTCTACACTGTCCAAAAATCTGTCCGGCAGACTACCTTTCGCTAATTTCATCATAACTCTTTATTGGAAAGTCCAAATTGTGTACCGTTATTTTTGTTAGAACCCTAACTCGTATATCTTTCCAACCATATAGGTTAAACCTCCTAAAAATACCTGAGTCAAATCAGTTTATTCTATGAAGTTGACCAAAAATCTGCACAATGGTGCTCCTTGGATAGTAAAGGGTTGTGCTTTCTTATTAGACCTTGAAGGTGTAAAACCTCATATGTTTACATTAATATATTAATGTACTTGTTTAGTGATTCTTCTATATGTAATGACTTAAGAATAAACCATATATATATTAAAATCGTAAGGATATCATCTATAGTAGTTCGAAGGAATAAAATAGAAATTTTAATGTTCCAAGTATGAATTTATTTTAGTTTTGAAATAAATCATAAAAAGCAATGTTTTTAGGTTAAAATAACATTAAAAATGAATCCGGAACGTCGAAAAACCTTTGGGTAGTCGTATGGATCAAATTTGAGATTTTTAGTGGCAAAACTGTAATTTTAAAAAAAACTCAAAATTTAGCCATGAACAGTGAATTGCGCGGACTGCTGTGTTTAAAATACAGAATCCAGCCAATTCCTTCCATTTTTTCTCACATCTCTCACCCCCAAACCCCTTAGCACCCTTGGGGAAGATAGAGGAAAGGAGGAAAGGGAGAAATGAGGTCATTAGAGCTTGGGTTTTTGGTTTGAAACTTTGATTCAAGATAGGGGTTTTTCTTCCATGCTTGTCCATTGAGGCTAAGGCTAAAATATATATATGTTTTGACTCATACTTGTATGTATTTCCTAGGAATTCCTTGTTTCTTGGTTTTCTTGCAATTATGGCATGTCTTAAACAAAGTTAGGATTGATTACCCATGAAACTTCTTTTATAGCTTTAAAACCCTAGTTTTTGGAGAAATATGGAATTCTCTTTCTACATTTGCTCAAGCTTGGTTTTGAGAACTTTAGTGCTTTGTGTGAGTAACGAAAATGATGTGGTGCTGATCTCTTGTATTTTTCTTAATTGGTTATTTGGAATGTCGCATGATAAAATTTGAGGATTTTGATAATGGTTGCTTGTTGAGGGAAATTTGTGGATTTTATCTTGTATGTGATTGTTGGTATGAAAAGAGGATAATTATGAACCGAGGTTACTCGTAAGTATGCGGTTAAGTGTGGAATACTTGAAGGGGGGTAGAGGTTACTTGTAAGTATGCTACCTACCAAAAGAGGATATTTATGAACCGAGGTTACTTGTAAGTATGCGGTTATGTGTGGGAGACACCAAGGGGGGTAGAGGTTACTTGTAAGTATGCTACCTACCAAAAGAGGATATTTATGAACCGAGGTTACTTGTAAGTATGCGGTTATGTGTGGGAGACACCAAGGGGGGTAGAGGTTACTTGTAAGTATGCTACCTACCAAAAGAGGATATTTATGAGCCGAGGTTACTTGTAAGTATGCTACCTACCTAAAAGGACATCTAACGACCGTGGTTACTTGTAAGTATGCGGTTATGGGAAACAAAGACTTGAAGGGGGTGGAGTTTACTTTTAAGTATGCCACCTGCCAAAGGAAATATAATAATCGATGGTGGAATAAGCGTTCCTTTTTGTATTATGGTGTTACTATTGCATTTCCCACAAGAGCTTGTGGAGGTATGAGACTCTACAAGAACTTGTTGGAAATGGTTATGGTTGCTCATTGTGACTTGGGTTTACTGTTCATTTAAATTATTGCGAATGTTTAAACTTGAGATCTGTTTCAAATGTCACGGTTTTACTTCAAATGTTATATGATATTTTGGAAAATAAGACCGAACTGTTTTACTTGTTTTCTAAACCTTGTATGAGTATGGAAGGAATGTTGCTAAAGAGCTTAGTGCTCATCCCCTACAAATAATATCTTTTCAGATTTCGTCTATGAGGAGGAGTTACAAGTAGATGAACCAGTGCATGGGGAAGCTCCCCGAGAGGGGAACGGGGGTCCTGAACTGGATGCCTAGAGTTATATTTCTTTTGTACTAGACTAGAGAGTTTATTTTGAAATCATGTAAAGTCTAGTATTTTGTTATTTCACTGCAAGTGTAATTTAATTCTTTTGGGAATATATTTGTCATACTTGGCCTATTCTTTTGGGATGGCATTGTGGATATGACATATGATGAATGAAAGTTTATTTTATGATGGATAAATAGACCCGGTGTGGTCAATAGTTATGCATATGTGGACCCGGTGTGGTCAATTGTAATATAATTGTACAGGTTGTGTTTTGGGTAAAGCTTCCCGTACAAAGGAGACTCTGCCCAAATTTTGTTAAAATATGAATGGTTGATGAATGAACTTTCGTCGTGATGAATTTACGTAATGCTCTCATGGGGTGAATGGTTTTTAGAATGTAAGGTCACTCAAGGGGGTTTTTGGGGCGTTACATAAATAATTAGCTATATCTGCATACCATGGTACTTCTATTATTGCAAAAAATTGTTCATCTGGAAAGGTTTGTCTAATTGGAGTTGGTTATTCCTTTATTTCATAATTTAGCCTTGACAAGTGATATGCTACCACATTTCAACTCCTTTCTTATCTTTTATGATAAGATCAAAATTTTGAAGTAACAAAATCCAACGTATGAGATGTGGTTTAACATCTTTCTTAGTAAGTAAATATTTTAAAGTTGCATGATCTGTAAATACAACAATTGACGATCCAACTAAATATGAACCAAATTTATCTAAAGTAAATACAACTGAACATAGTTATTTTTCTATAGTTGAATAGTTCATTTGTGCATCATTTAGAGTTTTGCTTGCATAGTAAATAAAGTAAGGTTTTTTATTTTTTCTTTGACCTAATACAACTCCTACTACATAATCACTTGCATCACACATTAATTAAAAAGGTAAAGACTATTCAGGAGGTTGCATAATATGTGCAGAAATAAGCATGCTTTTTAATTTATCAAATGCTAATTGGCATGCATCATTCCATTCAAATAATGCATCATGACATAAAATATTACATATAGGTCTAGATATTGCACTAAAATTTTTTATAAATCTTCTGTAAAATCCTGCATGTTGTAGAAAAGAACAAATGTCTTTTATAGTTTTCGATGAAAGGAGATTAGCTATCAAATCGATTTTATATTTATTAACTTTGATTCCTTTTTCAAAGACTACATGACCTAAAACAATACCTTGTGTAACTGTGAAATGACATTTTTCCCAATTCAAAACAAGGTTTGTTTCTTTGCATCGAATAAGCACCTTTTCAATATTTTGTAAACATAAATGAAATGAATCACTGTATACTGAAAAATCGTCCATAAAAACTTCTAGACATCGTTCTACCATATCACTAAATATACTTAGCAAACAACACTAAAAAGTAACTAGAGCATTACATAATCCAAAAGACATCCTTTTATATGCAATAGTACCAAGAGGACATGTAAATGTAGTTTTTTCTTGATCATCTATTGCAATTTCAATCTGATTATAACCAGAATATCCATCTAAAAAATAATAATATGCATGACTAGCTATTCTTTCTAAAACTTGATCTAGAAAAGACAATGGAAAGTGATCTTTTCTGGTAAGGGAATTTAGCTTTCGATAGTTAATATGCACATGCCAACCTGTGACTTTATGCATAGGGACTAATTCATTTTCTTGATTTTTTATTAGAGTAACACCAGATTTCTTAGGGACAACCTGTGTATGACTAACTCATTTACTATCAGATATATGATAAATAATATTAGCATCTAATAGTTTAAGTACTTCATTGTAAACTACCTCTTTCAGGTGTGAATTTAATCTTCTTTGCATATGAAGAGATGATTGAGCATTTTCTTCTAACTAAATACAATGAGTACACAAAAATGGGTTTATACCTTTTATATCTGTTATTGTCCATCCAATAACACTTTGGTGGTTTTTCAATATTTTTGTTAATTCTTTTTCTTGACTTTTAGATAAATTCAATGATATGATCATGGGATGAATTTCATCTTTTTTCTAAAAAAATATATTTTATATTAGTTGGAAGAGGTTTTAAATCTTGTTTAAAACTTTGACTTTAGATTGTACATATGTAGGTAACAAATTTTTGCATTTTGAATTTTCTATATTTTTATACTCATCATTAGATACAGACTTTAATGTGTATAATTATTTTTTCAGAAAAACTTCTTCGAAAAAACTCTGAGTTAACGACTCAACACAATTTATTTCATGCACTTCATCTTCTTCTCGAGGTTGTTTTGCACTGTTAAAAACATTCAATTCCAAGGTCATGTTTCCAAATGAAAGTTTCATGACTCCATTCCTACAATTTATCAACGCATTTGATCTAGCTAGAAATGGTCAACCCAAAATAATAGGTATGTATGCAGATGCATGAAAAATTGGTTGTGTATCTAAAACGATAAAATTTGTTGGGAAATAAAATTGATCAACTTGAATAATAAAATCTTCCACAATCCCTCGTGGAGTTTTTATAAATCGATCTACTGATAGTTGTAAAACCTAAGTAAATTTGAACTTTTATAAAAAGGGGCAAATAGTAATTCGTCACTATGATACGGGTTGTAAATCTAAATTTTTTTATAGCTCAGATAAAGAAACGGACCTCACCGCTGGATTCTTCTTGCGAAATCTAGCTACCCCATCAATTTTTGTCAAATTTTGAGATAGTCAAATTTTTCACGTTTTATGAGGCAATCGGGTCTCGGATGACCCAAAAACGAATTTTTGAATACAATTTTAAAATTTATAAAATAATTTAGAGAAATTTGAAATAAATATATTTTAAACTTGAACTAGGGCAAAATTTAATCGTTTCGGAGGCAAAAACGGACCTGGTAAAAGAGGGCTATGTGGCACAATGAGGACCAAGTATTTAGGGAGTATAAAAAGGGGAAGAAATCAGATTTCTTCCCCACAAATCTGCTGGGTCTTCATGTTGAAGATGAAGAGAGGGAAAAAGAGATCAAATTCAATTTCTCTCAATGATCTATACCTCCCCGTCGCTCAAATCAATAGAACTAAGAACAAAAGTCGACCTCCTTATCGTGGGCTACACGACCATATCAAAAAGGAGGGATTTCACCGAAGTTTAAGAAATAAGATTTGGAGAAAGTGAAGATTCTAACTTGTTTTGGGTTCTTGGAGCTTCTTAATGTGTAAAACCCGCAAAAATTTGAACTTTTTCTTGGAAAAAGGGTAAAATGATAATTTATCACTATAATACGGAATTGAAATACGCATTCTCTAGAGCTCATATGACACAACAGACTTCCCCGTTGGATTTGTATCGCGGAGACTAGTCACTTTGTCGAATTTCATCGAATTCTGAGATAGTCAGATTTTTTACACATAGTTCGAGGCAACTAGGTGGTGAATGACCTTTTAAAGGTCCCCAAAAATGAGTTTTTGAAAATTTTCTTAGAATTGGATAAAAGTTCAAATAAGTTTAATTTGGACTTAAACTGGGATATAATGAATTATTTCGGGACGACAAATGGATCCAGAAGTAGTAAATATGCGGTGCGGCGTGGCCCGCACTTTGAGACAGATTTTGGAACAAACTAGAAGAATATAGAAGGTTCTAGAAGATTTTGGATATTCCTAGGATATTCCACATTTTAGAATATTCCTAGGATATTCCACATTTTAGAATATTGCTAGGGTATTCCGCATTCTAGAATATTCCTAGGAGTCCTGAAGTCCTATAAATAGGGGACTTGGTTATGGAATTAGGAGGAAAACACATTGGTGACCTCCCAGAGAGAAGGCAAGAGAAGTTGGGGAAAAAGTGGAAGAAAGCTGAGTTATCAAATTCACACAATGATTTTGAGGTACAGGGTGGTATGCAATATGCTCTTCTTAAATCTCTTTGCAAAGAGTATTTCTTTGATTATCCTTTGATTTTTATTCCAACTTGTGCTATCGTTATTTTGGAATTTCAATTGAATATTTTTTTCTGATTGATCGAGTTATGCGGATATTGAGACGGGATCGTGGCGGCCAATAGCCGATTCATCGCCAGCCGGGAGACCCGTGGAATCGGGTTGAGGTGGGATGATTGGTGAGGTGTTAAATCTATGTTAAGATTATGTATGATGTATGATATTGAAATATAATATTGGTATCTGTTGATTGAGATAATTTGTGATACTTGATTATTGTAATTGAGCATATGTTTTCCTCGTCATATTCTGTACTTTCCCGCTTTATTTAATATTTTCATGCTGATTTTAGAGAAAAGATCAGAATGAGATAATTGGAATATTAAAGACAAGGAGATGTCGATGTAATTGATGTTTTAATTATATTGAGACATTTATGTATATTGACGGATTCACTTGGATTGGGAGATGATTTTGATAAATGAAATTTTATTGGGCCAATTAGTGCTCTGTTATTTTTATTTGGGTGTTTTTATATGAATTAACGTCTCCGAAAATAAGAGAAAAATCGGGGCATTACATAATATCGTTTTACACTTCAAGAGATAGGATTTTTCTCCCTAATTAGGTTTATCTCCAACCTAAGTTGTTTATATGAGATGAGCAGGTTGATAGAATTATATATCACTTGTCTATTGTTGTAAGATTGATGGAATTGGGTATTGGAAATGTGTAAATTTAATTCAAGTGTGAATTGTTGATTAGAAATTGTTAAGTATGTAATTTATTGGTAAAATGTGGTTTGTGGGCATGCTATGTGTTTACACTATGCCTTGATGAAATTAGTGTGTTAATTGCATGATTATGTCATGACATGCTTGGAAATTGTGTTGAATGAAATGTTGATATATGCTTATGATATATTGGCAACTGATAGATTATGAAAATTATATGCTTAGGATGTAATTATCCATTGTATGTGTTGACATTTCTCATTTGACATTCATTGCATATTGGGCATGATGTTGGCATCACATTCATGGACTGATTCACAGTTTTTCGTGATCTCATATTTATATTATACACCAAAGTATAAGTGGCCGAATTGTAATTTTCTCGATTTTAAGTCCAAGTATTGATCCCACGAAGAGTTTGAATAATTAGGAAATAAAATAAAAATAGTTAAGTTGTTAATTCGAATAGGACAGCATGTGATAGCTTGTGATAGTATAATTAAATGGTTGGATGCAAATAAAGTTGATAGAAGACAAAAGTATATAAAAAGTATCCTTCAGTTTAAGGATCTTATATGCGTTATATTAGGTGAATACTAGAAATGCTACCTTACAGCAATTAACTTCCATGTTATTGGCAAATCAACTGGTAGATCTAATGTATATAAACTATCATACAACAACTTCTTAGGTTAGCTGGTGGTATTCATGATAGTTGATTAATCCAAGTGAACTAGAATGACAAGTCAATCATGAGGAATACTTGAATTATTCAATTATCTCATAATAGTAAGGGTGTACTTAATAAATCATAACATAGCAACTTCTTAGTTTAGCTGGTTATAGATGTGTCATTCGACTAATTCGAGTGAACCAGAAGGACAAGTCATTCATGAGGAATACTTGAATTATTCATTCGGTCATCTGTGATATCTATATATATATATATATATATATATATACTAGTAATTGTCCGCGTCTAAAGGCACGACGTAACGAATTCAAGATAGTGTCATGCAACCTAAAACTCGAAGAATTTTACAATACCTAAAGACTCTTTGCAAACTAAAACAACCTGTCAATTTGAAATCAAGGTAGTCCATACTAATATCCAGAAATTTTCTCTAAAAATAAGAACCCATAAAAATGTAAATCTGTCTACAGAACTTACAATCATCATAATTCACCATACCACCACAATAATCAATACATACCCAATCATCAACACATATCCAACCACCAAAACATCAAGCTAATCCCTACTAATTTCAAGAAATTTGAGCAAAATTTCCTCTAAAAATAGATGCCCAAAAAAAATGTAAACCTATCTATAAAACTTAAAATAATTCACCATACCACCACAATAATTAATACATACCCAATCATCAACACATATCCAACCAGCAGAACATCAAGCTAATCCCTACTAATTTCAAGAAATTTGGGCAGAATTTCCTCTAAAAATAGAAGCCCAAAAAAATTTAAACCTGTCTATAAAACTTACAATTAGAACCACCAAAACATCAATCATCATAAGCATGTTTATCCAAACCACCAAAACAAAACCATCATAACCATGCATAATTAGTTAACTGTACAAAACACAGAATACAAAAAAAATACACACATGCACAAATAGAAAAACACCTTCAACTTCATCTTCATATCCTTCCATGTATACCTGAAAATATTTGAAATATAATCAATTATCGAAATATGTGAGGCAAAATAAAATAATTGTAAATCCGAAACATAAGACCCCTTACTTTTATTGTCAGTTGGATTCAACATAACATTGATAATTATAGCACTATCCCAAATTTTGTCGCAAGTGCCACAAACACATTTTAGAGAAACAAGCAAGTATGTTTCCTAGAATATGAGATGAAAAATGCGAGTGATATTGGTTAGTGGAAAACCATCTCACTCAGCAAGACTTTGGAACCAAATATGACCTAATAAACTAACTATTTTTTAGTGAACCACCAACAAACTTAGGGCTTTAAGAGAAAAGAAATGAAATGAGAGAAAAAATTGTCTTACTTGTGTAGCGGTGTCATGTGAAATTCTTAGCGGCATCTTTGTTGGTAATGAGTTTTTAGGCAACAATCGATGATTTGCAATATGCAATTCCGAGCTTATTGAAAGACTACTATCGGTTTAGCATTCATATGAGAAAAAATGAAACATATGAGGAAAAATGAAACATAATTATGATTCCAATCACTAATACTTTAGTTTTGATGTAATTCATAAAATTCCCGTTCGCTGGAAACTAACTCAATGTTAAACCAATGAAGAAAATCATCATGCATGGTGCAATTATAATGCCACGCTTATAGCCAGCCTCTATCAACACATGCCCCTACAACCGGTGCAAATATTTTTGTCAATTTTCTCGGCTTGATGTAATTATTCAATAAAAACTCATGGCCTAACCTTGTCAAGTCCAATAATTCCAAAATGGGCAATTAAAGTTTTAATTTTGCAAGCAAATCTTACCATTTACTACAACAAAACAAATATAAACAAATTAAATTTTACCAAATTCCAAACCCAAAAAAAAAAAAAATCCAACTAAGGAAGGAAAAATGGAAAATAAGATTTTCAATAATCAAAGTTCAAATAAGATCTTAAGCTTAATATCCATACTCATTCCAAAGTAAGGCCCATCATTTTACCGTCCTTTGACCGCTCTCAACCTGTACGAAGCAGACATGTTTAATGGAGGTCCTCTCGAATTGGGCGTGATGTAGGAGAGAAAATGCACATAGTATTTCTATGTAGGATTTCAACAAATGGTTCATTTGTCTAATGATTTCAATTATAAATTTGTATTGGCCTAACAGTGAGAGAAAGGGAGAAATACAGAGAGAGAGGAGTGAAAGAGGGAGGAATTAAAACAAAAAAAAGGAGATGAACGCAGATGCTCATGATTGCAAAAATTACTGATTCCTTAACACATCATTAACGCAAAGATTAATTTTATTCATAGATAAATAACTAACAAAAATTTGGAACAAATATCATGGATAAATACTCTTTCAACTAAACCATGTACTGAAAAAAAAAAATTAATCATTGAACACATATGTTCATGAATTCAAAAAACAAACATATAATCATTGAAAATTTATCATCATACATGTGTGAAAGAAGCTATTAAAACTATAACAAAAGTCATGAAGCTAGACCGGACGTAAGTGGCAATACATTAAAAAAGGTAGTGATATTTACACCGAGTCCAACAACACCTCCGGATATACGATATTTTTTGTGATAGCTGATCCATTAGGAGGGAGAAGAACACTGATGCGATTAGTTGACGTGCATCTAGACATGGCCACATATAGGTGACCATGACTGAATACAGGCGAGAACAGATCTACACCAATAAACTTGACTGACTGGCCCAGAGACTTGTTGATTGTCGTAGCATATGTTAAGCGTACTGGGAATTGGCATCTAGTCATTTGAAATGGTAAATCTTTAGATGACGGTGATAATGACACCTGCGGGATGAAACACAGATTTCCAAATTTGTCACCAGTTAGAATTCTAGTCTCAATAACCCGCGATGCGCACTTGACAACCATTAGTCTAGTCCCGTTAAAGAGGCCATCTTTTGGGGCTATATTCCTTAACAAAATGATAGGGCACCAGACCTTTAGCTCCAACTTGAAAGGCGGTAAACCTGACGGGTTTACGGAGTTCAGAAACTCACTTGGATATTGATTAGTGGTAGAACGATAGAGTTCGTCCCCATTCGACACCTTCTCAGCTACTAAGTAGGTATACGTCTCACCAGGATAAATTTGTAGAACAACATCATTGATAGAGCAGACATCATCATTCTGAGCGGCAAGAATTGTGCGCTCAGTTAAGTAGGATGGGGTTACTACACCGAGCACATCTAGTTATGGATAAACTCTATAAATTAGTTAATGTAGAGTTCAACACCTGTGTATCGTTGGTGGAAGTTCAACAGTATCCTACGTACTGATCCCAATCTAAGTATGATGTGAAACATATCAGTACATGTAAATGAATAATTAGATGGTTTTATTTAAAAAAATCTATAATATAAATCACCTCTTCCAAGAAGGATGCATGAGAAGAATTTGCAGGATGATTGCTATTCAAACGCATGTTTATGCTTAAAGTCAATACGCACACTCGCCCACATTGCAGAATGTCTTAAGGATGCACCAACAATTTGTTCTCGCCCACCCTTAGTTATCACCGGTAGTATTTGACAGAAATCCCCACCAAGCATGATCGTGATATCGCCGAATGGTCGGTTATCATCACGAACATCGCGGAGTGTGCCATCAACTACTTCAACACCATGTCATGCTGCATGGGAACCTCATCCCATATTATCAAGCGAGCCTCCCTAAATAATTTCCCATGTGCTGATTGTTTGTTGAAACCACATACCGAGCTTTTTATGATATCGAAAGGAATGTAGAATGTAGAATGAGATGTTCGATCGCCTAACAACAACAACGAAGCAATTTCTGATGAAGCAACTGTAATGATGATATGACCTTCACTACACATTTTAGTGGTGATGGTGTTGTACAAAAATATTTTTCCTGTTCCTGCACCTCCACTGAGAAAAAAATATTTTGCCCTGATTTTCAGCAACGGAGATAGTGATAGCATCATAAGTCGTACATTGAGCATTATTTAAAACATCAATATTCAAAAGGTCATTCAATTGATTTGCTTCGTTTCTTAGTTGCATATGGTCAATCAACAATCTTTTACATGTAACATTACTCTAATTTTCAACGGAGTGTGGCATAGGTGGGAAGTCATCCAATTTTTTGCCAGATTCATGTAGCAACTGATCAATCAAATATAAACCATAATCTTTGATCTGAGGCTGCATTGGATCGCATATGCTAAAAGTTGTTTGTAGCTTGTGACGAAGATCGTCACATATATGGACGGAGAATTGATCCCATAGGGTGCATGGCTATATTCGCGAGCATTCTACCAGAATGATGCAAAATAGTCTCCGTAACTAGTGTCCAGTATTCATGGTTGAAGCCTCCTGGAGGCATTGTTCCCACTCTATATCATTTTCCAAGACCCCCATAGCTACACAAGCTGATTTGAAACTATAATGAAACACACCATTGATCGTGCATAGAGAATCAAAAGACCGTGGTCCTCTAACAATTGTTAATAGCAACCGAAGGTAAAATTGCTCCCCAGAATTGGGCGTAGCAAAGTATAATCTGCCAATTGGAAAATCGGTTTGCCTCGAAGTCCAAATCTTCCAACCTTTGTTCCAAAAAAAATGTTGGGGAAATGATTGGTATGTGTAGGCACGTGCAACATCATTTGAAGAACAACAATCAAAGAATCTAGTCAGAGTTATGTTTTGACTCCTAGACCCAAGTCTAATTGTTTCAAGTGTTTTAGCAGGATCGTAAACAACTTGATGCATCCTAGGTAAATGTAGATCTAGCCGTACAACCGAAGGAATTTCTTCATGGAGAGGATAACAGAAGAGTGGCCATGCAGCCTCTGTCGGTCCAATATATCTTGCATCAAGGTATTGCTTTATCTCATTGTTTCCATCGGGTCCCTCTAAAACCATAGTTGTGCGGTCATAACCTTTGTAAATGTACTTGTGGATATATTTGACACACCTCCTTTCTGCACAGACATCCACGTTTATATGACAGTTGAACTTTCTTGACTAGTGTGGATTGTAAGGTACAACGTCCCGATTATCAAATGTGCCCTCTGGTGGTGTAAGACTGACCATTATGGCAACAACGGCAAATAGGGTACCCATGTTCATCCATAGTAGTCGAATCTGCAAAGGCTTTTGGATAATGGAACCGACATGCACCATTCACCATTCACAATGCAAGTTGAATGTGGGTTTCAAGAACCACATGGACCATGAACCATACAACTCTTGATTGTTTTGTAGAGAATTGGATCAATGGATGGATCTGGGAATTCAACACTAACTAACTGATCCACTTGTGCAGTTGTCTGAATTTTGTCTGGACCATGAAGGAAGAATAAAGCATGCAAGTGTGGTAACCCTCATTTTTGGAACTCAATGGTGAATACATGAGCAACTTTTCGACCAAAAATTTGTTCACTTTTTACCTCATGCATCAGGGCACGCCGTTTTAACTCATACACGGGCAACTATGTGACGCCCCTAAAATCAGGTATCCCGTTGACCACCCGTCAACTCGCGGAAATACCCGTGTTTGTTGCATAATTCGACATCACGTCTATCACATCCTTGTAACTAGGATTACAACCCATACGTGGATCCGTGTTACCTTTAATTCATTTAATCCCATCGAGGTTCAACATACTCCAATGTATCTCATTTAAAGTCCATTTGTGTCATTGGAACCAAATAACACATAGCCCAAAAGTATGGCATTACGCAAGCTCATGCCAACCACACTCAATCACAAGGCATAATGTTAAACATATAGCACGCCCATACAATCACTTTTCCATAGAATTACCAACCAAGTAATTTCCACATCCCAATTTCAAGTTAGGAAAATCTATTCTAACCCATTTACATACTCCTTTTTCATACCCATTTCACCTATTTCATATGCATAAATGAGTGACATATATATTTTCTTTAACCCATACATTTCATATAACACTATAGGTAAGAAATGAACCAAAGTAGGGAAACCCCTACCTCTTGGAACGTAAAAGAAAGGGAGAAATCTCAAGAACAACTACCAAGCCCCAAACCTTTGATTTTCCAAAATCCTCTCTTTGGATCTTCGATGAAACTCTTCGTTCTTGGCACGTATGCATAGCCCTCGCCGCATAGACCAACTTTAGTTCTTGTCCGAATGATTCCAACCGACGGAACTCCGTAGATCGCAAGGAGAAAGATAGAAATTTGATTTTTTTTCTCTCTTTCTCTTTTCCCTTCTCTACCAACGTGTGGTGTGTTGAACAAGTGGGGATAATATCTGATTTTTAGATATTTTTGCCCCTATTTATACTTTTAATTGTGCGGTCCACATTGTCCCGCTCGTTTATCACTTTCGGGTCCTTTTTTAACCCAAAATGACTTAATTAAGTCTTGATTGCAGTTCAAATTAATTTTATTTGAACTTCCTTCCAATTATAAGAAAATTTTATAATTTATATTTTTGGGACTTTTAAAAGTTCATTCGTCACCTAATTGTCTCGAAAAATGTGTAAAATCCGTCTATCTCAGAATTCGATGAAAATTGACGTAGTAACTCTATTTTGTGATACGAATCCAACGGTGAGGTCCGTTGCGTCATCCAATCCGTTACCCTTTTTCAGGAAAAAAATCAAATTTACCCAGGTTTTACATTCTTCCCCCCTTTAAAAGAATTTCGTCCCCGAAATTTACACATACATACACATTCAATCACATGCATATGTAACCGTCATATAATACTAAATGACTATATAATGTACCTCCATCCTTGAATAAGAAAGAATAACTAGTACGAAAAGTGTCCTCGTGCTCCCATGTTGCCTCCTCCATTCTTCGGTGCTGCCACAACAGCTTGACTAGCCTCGTGGTCTTGCCTCACAAAACCTGATCCTGGCTATCCATGATGCGCACTGGTCCCTCCTCAAAAGTCCTATCAGCATCAACCACAAGCTCTCCCCAATCCACCACATGAGTTGGATCCGGGGGATATTTTTGGAGCATAGAGACATGAAATACTGCGTGAACAACTGATAGATTTAGCAGTAATGCCAATCGATAAGCAACTATACCCACCCTCTCGAGTACCTCAAAGGACCCGATGTACCTCGGTGCCAGCTTTCCCTCCTTGTCGAACCTGACCACTCCTCTTTTAGGCATCACCTTTAAGAAAACATAATTTCCCACCTCAAACTATAGAGGTTGTTGCCGTTTGTCGGCGTAGCTATTCTGCCAGCTCTGAGCCGTGAGGAGACACTTCTATATAAGGTCCACCTTCTCAGAGATGTCTCTAACCAAATTTGGACCCATAGAGGGTCTCTCTCCCACCCCTGTGTAACATACTAGAGATCGACAAGGCCTCCCATATAATGCCTCATAAGGTGCCATTTGTATACTTGCCTGATAACTATTGTTGTAGGCGAACTCCACCAAGGGTAAGTGATCTTCCCAGCTACCCCTGAGATCCAGGACGCATGCCCGCACAACATGTCCTCTAACTTCTAGATGGTCCTCTCCGACTGACAGTTCGTCTAGGGATGAAATGTTGTACCCATCTTCAACTGAGTCCCCATAGCCTGTTGTAAGCTCTCCCAAAAGTGGGCGGTGAACCTAGGATCCCGATCAAGCACCCTATGCAACCTGACAATCTCCCGTATTTACAATCTGCAGAAGTCCTCCAGTTAGAAGGTCATCCGCACTGCTAGAAAGTGTGTCGACTTCGTAAGCCGGTCCACTATTAGTCACAGCACGTCATGTCCCCGCAGTGTCCGTGGCAAGTGGGTCACAAAATCCATCGTGACATACTCCCACTTCCACTCGGCTACCTCCAAGGGCTAGAGTAACCCTACAGGCCTTTGATGTTCAACCTTATCCTGCTGACATATGAGACATCATCTGACAAAGTCTCCAACATCTATCTTCATCTCGCTCCAATAATACTAGCAATGAAGATCATGGTACGTTTTCGTGCCACCTAGATGCATAGAGAAACAAGAGGAATGAAACTCTCTGAGAATCTCCTCTCTGAGTTTCACAAACTAGGGAACCACAATTCTTCCTCTAAACCGAAGACTACCATCCGAGTGAATGACCCAACCCTCGTCACCCGTACCTGCCTGTACCCGATCCCTGATGGATGATAACTCTGTTTCCTGACTCTAGGACTCAATCACTCTGCTCAGTAGGGAAGGTGTAGCCCCCACACTCGCTAAAGTACCCTGAGTCTATTCTCTATAATGTAGCCCGAACTGTCCTACGGTCCCGAGCATCTGCCACTTCCGAGAAGCTATACTAGCCAAGACTCCCCGTGATTTCTGCATAAGTGCATTAGCCACCACATTTGTCTTACCAGGATGATAATGCAAAGTGAAGTCATAGTCCTCCAAATACTCCATCCACCTACGTTTCCTCATGTTGAGGTCCCACTATGTAAAGATGTACTTCAGACTCTTGTGGTCCGAAAATACCTTGAATTACTCACCGTATAAATAATGGTACCAAGCCTTCAAGGCAAAGACAATGGCCATCAACTCCATGTCATGTGTGGGGTAATTCTGCTCGTGGTTCTTTAACTACTTAGAACCATAAGCCACCACCCTCCCGGACTATATCAATACACAACCAAATCCGTCCTTCGAGGCATCACAATACACTGTGTACCCCTGTCCCCCTTTCCAAAACTATTACAATAGGAACTGATGTAAGCCTCCTCTTCAACTCCTAGAATAACTTCTCACAAGCATCATTCCACTCAAACTTGACCTCCTTCCAGGTCAACTTGGTCATAGGAGTAGCTAATCGAGAGAAATTCTCAATGAACCTCCTATAGTACCCTGCCAATCCCAAGAAATTGCGTATCTCGAAGACTAACTTTGGCCTCTCCCAATTCATATCTGCTTCAACCTTTTCCCAGTCCATGGATACACTCGAAGCCAGCACTACATGTCCCAAGAATTTCACCTGTGTAAGCCAAAATTCACACTTATTGAACTTGGTTTATAACTGATGATCTCTCAACATTTGGAGAACAATCCCTAAGTGATCCTCATGCTCCTCCTCAGACTTGGAGTAGATCAAGATGTCGTCAACAAAGACTACAACAAAGTGATCTAGGTAGGGTTGAAACACCATATGCATGAGATCCATGAATGCCGCTATAGCATTCGTCAATCCGGAAGGCATGATTGTGAACTCAAAATGCCCAAATCGCATCCGGAACGCCGTCTTAGGGATATCCATCTCCCTAACCCTCAACTAATGGTAATCAGTGCGGAGATCTATCTTAGAGTAGATCCGTACTCCTCTCACTGATCAAATAAGTCATCAATCCTCAGCAAAGGGTATCTATTCTTAATAGTAACCCTATTCAACTACCGATAGTCTATACATAATCGAAGGGTTTTGTCCTTCTTCTTGGCAAACAACACTAGAGCGCCCCAAGGTGAAGTGCTCGGTCTAATGAAACCTTTGTCCAATAATTCTTGCAACTGGACCTTGAGTTCTTGCAACTCAGCTAGCACCATCCTATGTGGAGTCATAGAAATGGGCGATGTATTGGGATGCAACTCAATGGTGAAGTCCACATCCCTATGTGGAGGTAATCTCCGTAGTTCCTCTAGAAAAATATCCTCATACTCACATATAACCCGAGGTAGACCTAACTCATTTCTCGCCTCATCCTCCAGAGTAAGGCTTGCAAGCCAACCCATCAACTGTCTGTGCCATCTAGAGTCATACAGGGCTTGGGGTAAAGCATCATGTTTTTCCTCTTCGAACTTAAAACAGACATCATCCGATGTGTAACCAATGACCCTCTTCCTGTCATAATCAATGACGACCCGATGTGCCGCCAACCAATCCATCCCAAGGATCACCTCAAACTCCGACATGTCCATGACCCTAAGGTCCACGGTGAGTAGAATTCCTGAGATCTCTAACTCACAGTCCCGACATATCTGATCAACTCTCACCTGGCTCTTAGGGGAGAACTCAAATGATGTGGCCTTTCCAAGGTCTCAACCTCTAAGCCCAAGTCTTTCACATATGATGCAACAATAAAAAAATGCGAGGCAGCAGAATCGAATAACACTCTAGCCCATAAGCGACAGAGTAGAAATGTACCCTATATTACCAACGGATCTACTAACTTAGTCTGTGGCACCATGGCGTAGACACGCCCCTGGGTTCCCGAAGTCCCGACTTGGGAACCCTAGCCTCAACCTCGGCCTCGACCCATGCCCTGGTCCATCTAGCCTAATTACGGAGTCCCCGCTTGTGAAGTAGTAGGGGCCCGTGTAGCACCTCAAAATTGATACTAGCTTCCTTGGCCCAGGGTGGGGTAGTGAAGGGTATAATGCATCTGTGGCTATTCAACCGAAGTCTGGGACTGAGATGACCCGTAACCCTTGGATCCCTACCTGTAAGGGCAATCCCGTTTCATGTGACCTTGCTGGTGGCAATGAAAACATGCCCTTGAGCCTGCCTGGCTGGGAGCCCTGAATTGTCTCCCGCCATGAGAGGATTGACTATGGCCTTGACCTTGATGATTGTGGCCCTATTCTTGGAATCCTTGAGGGGTAAAAGTCCTCTATTTCTTCCCCAAGCTAGAAGAAGATGATTGTCCCTCCTTCTTCTTGTCTTTTACACCTATTTCCTAGTTGTTCTGTGCATTTTCTACCTCTTTCTCAATGATCATAGCTGTCATGACCATTGAGTCTAAGTCTTGTAGAAGAAGACCCATAATTTTACCTCGGATGGACAACTTCAAGCCATCCTCGAACTTCCTCACCTTGCCCATGTTAGTGGCCACATAGTCATCAGTAAAATGTGGTAATTCCATGAACTTAGCCACGTATTCTATCACCGTCATCGTCCCTTGTTGCAAGTCCAATAACTCCCGGGCCTTTGCATGTCTTGCAGCCGCCGAAAAATACTTGCCCATTAAGAGCTCTTTGAACTCTATCCAAGTTACAGCCTCCAAATTCTTGGAGTCCTTCACCCAATCCCACAACAATTGTGATTCTCCCTCCAGTTGAAATGTTGCTAGGGTTATCTTGGTGGCATCATAACTGATCTCCACAGCCCTCAATACCTTATCGACTTGTCGAAACAAATGGTCAGCCACCATAAGATTCACCCCTCCCATGAAGATCGGAGGCTGATGTGCCTTGAACTTCTGGAGTTTGCTTGAGGCTCCTTGTCCTCGAGTTGCACCAGTCTGTGTAATGGTGGCAGCCGTAGCACTAGCCTGTGGTATGGTAGTAGTTGTCATACCAATAACCTCCACTACAGCTTGTTGGTCAAAAGCCTGTGGTGGTTGGTTATTGTTCCATCTACCCCGATGTCCCGTTCCTCTAGTTGCCATCTACACACATGCCAGATTGCAATAGAGCATTTATTTAGTATTCCGTGATAGGGACCGAACTTGAAACATTGAGATTTATCTCCTTGTTTCCCTAGTAGTGTTTATACCCCCACTAGTAAACATTCATACCTTGAACTATCTTGTTCATTTCTTTTCTGACTCCCAAGGTTATGTTTTCTAACTCTAGTGTCCCTTTCTATATACATTTTACCATGTATATTATTCACATAATCACATAACACGTAATCATGTAATGTACGATGCATGTAATGGTCTAAACCCAATGCCCATCAAGCCATAGGTAATCTGTATACCTGTGCTCTGATACTAAACTGTGATGCCCCTAAAATCGGAGGTCCCGTTGACCACCTGTCAACCTTCGAAAATACTCGTGATTGTCGCATAACCCGACATCACGTTTATCACATCCCTGCAACTGGGATTACAACCCATACATGGATCCGTGTTTCCTTTAATTCATTTAATCCCATCGAGGTTCAACATACCCCATTGTATCCCATTTAAAGTCCATTTGTGTCATTAGAACTAGAGAACACATAGCCCAAAAGCATGGCATTACGTAAGCTCATGCCATCGCCACTCAATCACAAGGCATAATGTTAAACATATAGCATGCCTATACAATCACTTTTCCATAGAATGACCGACCAAGTAATTTCCACATCACAATTTCAAGTTAGGAAAATCTATTCTAACCCATTTACATACTCCTTCTTCATACCTATTTCACCCATTTCATATGCATAAATGAGTGACATACATATTCCTTTTAACCCATACATTTCATATAACACTATAGGTAAGAAATGAACCAAATTAGGGAAACCCCTACCTTTTGGAGCGTATAAGAAAGGGAGAAACCTCAAGAACAACTCCCAAGCCCCAAACCTTTGATTTTTCAAAATCCTCTCTTTGGATTTTTGGTGAAACTCTTCATTCTTGGTACGTACGCGTAGCCCTCGCCGCGTAGACCAACTTTAGTTCTTGGTCCGAATAATTCCGACCGACGGAACTCCGTAGATCGCAAGGAGAAAGATAGAAATTTGATTTTTTTTTCTCTTTCTCTCTTCCCTTCTCTACCAATGTGTGGTGTGATGAACAAGTGGGGAGAATATCTAATTTTCATATATTTTTGTCCCTATTTATACTTTTAATTGCACGGTTCACATTGTCTCGCTCGTTTATCACTTTTGGGTCCATTTTTAACCCGGAACGACTTAATTAAGTTTCGATTTTAGTTCAAATTAATTTTATTTGAACTTTCTTCCAATTGTAAGGAAATTTTATAATTTTCATTGTTGGGGACCTTTAAAAGTTCATTTGTCACCCAATTGCCTCGAAAAATGTGTAAAATTTGACTATCTTAGAATTCGACAAAAATTGAAGTGGTAACTCAATTTCGTGATATGAATCTAATAGTGAGGTCCTTTACATCATCCAAGCTTTAGAGAAATGTTGATTTTAAAGCCGCATTATAGTGGCAAATTATCATTTTGCCCTTTTTTAGAAAAAAATTCAAATTTACCCGGGTTTTACAAACTATGTCTGGACGATCCAAAGAGGTTTGGTGTTCTAGTAAGGTAGCTGTTATTTTAGGCCATTTTGGGTTGACTGTCATGCTGAGAAAGATGTCAGGGTGTTAGTGGTACCTTGTAATGACCATTGATTCATGAAAAATATAGCTTATGTTACGTGCACTCCTAGTAAAAAACGATGGCAGAACAAAGCGTTGTCTGATTTGATTGGGGCCCAACTCATCAACACTGCCATCACAAAAATTCGCGTAAAGCTCCCGACGTAACTTATCCTGATTGAGTCTGATGTAAGATAACCTGTTTTGCTCCATTGATGCCTAAGCATCTACTACAAACTCTTCAAATAACTTTCCTCCTCTGAGAATTGTTGAATACTCAGTGGGACGTGGAAACATACAATAACTGTAAAATTGCATCTGTTTAATCCTTCTTACTAAAAAATCACTTAGTTCAGAGTTCCATTGACGTAGACCAGGTTCCCAACCAAGCTCACCAGTAGGGAATCAAAGTACATAGTCTAATGGTAAAAATGTTGGATGACACCCATTGATCTGGCTCAACACTCTATTATCTCCTCTTAGGTGCAGAACAATATCCCGCATAGAACAACTATCACTACCATCACCATGCAAAATCATAGCTATTTCATTCGTGGTTGGAAGGTTGTACCAATGCTTATTAGTTGATGAGGTGTAATGAAGGTGAGCACATAAATCATGATCTAAGATTCTGACTCAGTGAGAATTTCATGTGCACGTTTGAATACTTTGAAGCAAAATGATTCATTGACAACAAACAACTCTATATAGTATGAAGTACATCACAACGTTAGTATTTTGCGCACATCGCATATTCAATACAGTGATTGGGTCGTATATATACAACTGACAATAGATGGGTGCGTGACCTTCCGGGGTAACAATGACCCAGTCCGATGACGTAATTCCCCATGGATAGTGAATGACCTTGGTCCTCTTGAATTAAGTAATCTGTCATCAAGCTTAGAACCCAGCTCGTGGAAGCATTGGTTGCATTGTACTCCCTAATATATCGATGAAATGATTTTGATTGACCATCATGGTCATCATACAATGCACAAATATGAGGTGGGGGTGCAATCAGTTTATGGCAACTTAATTTTTGCCTTGTAGACAACATGTTCCAAATCTTGGATTGGACAATCCTGTGTGAGTTAATCTCTCATCCCCAATGTTAGGCCGAACAATAGGACACTGAATATTCATCTGTCGTAGAAAATGATGATCATTACTGACATGGACAATCACATTCAATTTATCATCACTAAC
>CAUOFW020002673.1:0-45378 GCA_963454935.2 Ilex paraguariensis
TTCTAAATATTTCAAGTTGGTATCAGAGTCATCAACCCTAATCCTAACTCTAACCTTAGCCTCCACGAAACATCGCAACCAGCGAGATGACAACCTCCACTCCACTCCACTCCCCATTTGCCTCTGCTACACCGACTGCTTACCAGTAGTAGTCTTGCCACAACTACCCACAGCTTGCATCAACCCAATCGATTGACAGTACCCGGCGAAATAACCAAGCAGCCCAACCTGCACCAACTGAGATTGCCCCCAAAGTCCAAAGCCTGTATCAATCCAGCAGCCCCACCGATAGAACCCACATACCAGCCACCGACAAATAATACCCACCAAGACCTAGTCAATAACTTGCCGACAAATGCACTCAACTCCAGACCAGCCAACTGCCCAAAACCAACTGACTGCTTCTATTCCATTTGCCAGCGAACCATATACACCCTAAACAGTAGCATCGACATATGCAAAGTAAATAGCCAACACCGACTAGCAGCCCAAACCAGAACCCAGTATTGCCCCAACCCATTAAACATATACCAAACCAGCCCACTATTCAACCAACTGCCATATACTGATGGGTCACTACTCAACTCACTGTCGGGTCGCATTTTTTAGTTGTAACTTCGTCGTTCGCTGTCTTTGTCACAGTGTTGCCAAGTTGCAATATCTATGACTGTTTTAAGAGGGGTTGAATCCTCTTTTTTGTTGAGTTACTCTTGATGTAGTAGATCATTTATTTCTATTTTCTGGATTTCTGGGCACCGTAACGTGATTATTTGGGAGCTTTCTGGACCTTCTTTATTTATCGCTATTGTTCGACTAGAGGTATATTGTTCTCCCTTATTTTATCCCTCTATTTATCTTAGAATTATTTTTTTTGTCACGGGTGCCCTAATATTATTGTTGTTATGGCTACTATTGAGGGATTTGAGACCTCTACTTTTGAGATCTCTGCTGTTAGTACTTTCACCTGGATTGTACCTCCTGGTTTTCATCGGTGTTATTATTGTAGCCGATCAGGCCATCTCCGGGCTACTTGCTGGAAGCTTTATCCAGAGCTTAAGCCACTTCCTCGCAGCCGTACTACTGTTTTTGTTGAGGTACCACCACCTACTGCCGTTGTTCCTGATGTTGCTCTTCCTTGACAAAGTGATATGGATGCTATCATTTTTTGATTGGATATACTTATGTCCGCCCTAACTTCTCAGGGTCCGACTACTATTACTATCATCACTACAGGTATACCTAATGCCTTTCATGCTTGCGCTAGTCCGTCTCCCCTTTGGATGCTGGACTCGGGTGCAAATGGTCATATGATAGGGGAAGCCCATCACTTCACCACTTTTGACGAATAATTACATGCACAGGTTCAGCTAGTAGATGAGACACATGTCCCTATTATTAGTAGGAGTACAGTCCGTCTCCTAGATGGATTTACATTACATTCGATTTTTCATGCGCTAAAACTCGCCATGAATCTATTATCCGTATATCAGTTAGCCAGAGATTTTCACTGTGTGGTTGTGTTTTTATCTGATTCGTGTTATTTGCAGGACCTGAGTATCAAGAGGATTATTATCAAGGGATATGAGAGAGATGGATTATATTATTTAGGCGCACCACCTCCAGTTTCACCAATTCCTCCACCTCCATCACCTGCACCTACTTTGTCTTTATCTGTTCCTAGCTTGCATGCTAGTATCTTGCCTAATACTTTTCGTTATGATTTTTCATCACAAACAGTTCAGTTATAGCATGATCGTTTTAGATATACAAATTTTAAATATTTATGTATGTTATTTTCTACTTTGACCATTGCTTGTGTTGGTGGTAAGCTTGACTGTGTTATATGTTCCCTATCGAAACATGTTCGGACTAGTTATATTCTTCGCATGCACCAGTCATCCAAGTCATTTAACCTAATACACTCTGATATTTGGGGACCTTCTCCTGTTACTGCTTTGTCAGGTGCTCGATACTATGTGACATTTATAGATGATCATACCCATTGTAGTTGGGTCTACCTTTTGCATAGGAAGTCTGATGTGCTCCTTGTCATCACACAGTTTCTCCAGATGATTAAGACACAATTCGATGTCCTTGTTTGTGTTCTTCGTTCGGATAATGCCAAAGAATATGTGTCAAATGCCTTAGTGTCTCATATTTTCTCTCAGGGTATCCTTTAATAGCTCACTTGTCCATATACTCCTGAGTAAAATAGAGTTGTTGAAAGGAAAAATAGGAGTCTAATAGGGATGGTACGTTGTATGCTTAGAGATATGGGGGTACCAAAATCTTATTGGTATTTTGCTGTTTTGACTTCTACCTTTCTATGTAATCATACACCAAGTCGTGTTCTTCAGCATAAGGCTCCCTTACAGGTCTTATTTCCTAAGCGGACATTTTTTCGGTCCCTCCTCGTATTTTTGGCTGCACATATTTTGTTTAAGATCGATTTCTTACTCGCCATAAGCTTCATGATAAAGAGATTCGTTGTGTCTTTGTGGGCTATTGTCATCAGTCTAAGGGGTATCAGTGTTATAATCCTATTAGGCACCGTATGTATCACAGTTTAGATGTTACCTTTCTTGAGCACATTCCTTATTTTTCTTCTAGTCCTGTGTCTGCCTCTCTAGTTGATGATACTCCCTTTGATTTTCCATTATTGCAGGAGCCAGACCCATTGGTCACTATTAGTACAGAGTCATTAGTCTCTCCTTCTTTAGAGCCACTTGTCCCTATCAGTACAGAGTCACCAGTCTCTATTCCTTTGCAGGTTTATGTTCGTCGCCCTCATTCTCATCCCCCTGCTGATGTCCCTTCTACCTCAGGCGATGTAGGTAATATTTCTCAGTTCGTTGAGCATATTGATGCACCTGTTGTTAGTACTGATAAGATTGTAGGTACTAAGCCAAATATTTTTTTCTGATGAGACATTGTCAGTGAAGGATGATGATGTAGGGCGTCGTTATCTGCAGCGTGATCATCCTCTAGTTGTTCGTTATGGTTAGATTTCCAGGACTTTATATCCGATCTTTACTTATGTGTCTTATGGTGATTTGTCTTCTACATTTCAAGCTTATAGTATGGCTTTATCAGATATACTAGTTTCTTGCTCTGTTTTAGAGGCTATGAGGAAGCCCAAGTGGATTCTTGCCATGCAAACAGAGATGGACGCTCTTCAGCGTAATCATACGTGGGATCTTGTCTCTTTACCTTTAGGGGTGAAGCCTATTGGCTTTCGCTGAGTTTACACCCTGAAGTTTCTTGCGAATGGTAGTATTGATCGTCACAAGACTAGGCTTGTGGCGAGGGCTTTACTCAGGTACCAAGTTGTGATTTTAGTGCTACCTTTGCCCCGTGATAAAATTGACTATTGTTCGATTGATTATTTCTCTAACTGCAGAGTACTCTTGGCCTCTTCATCAGTTAGATGTGAAGAATGTATTTCTTCATGGTGATCTGGACCAGATTATTTATATGGATGCACTATTGGGCTTTCGTGATGAGGGAGAGTATGCTGGAAAGGTGTGTCGACTGCGCAAGTCTCTTTATGGACTGAAACAGTAACCACAAGCCTGGTTCTCTCGCTTTAGTGATGTAGTTATACGTTTAGAGTTCACTAGATGTCATTCTAATCATACCTACTTCATTTGACGAAATACTTCTAGACAGTGTGTCATCCTTTTGGTATATGTTGACGATATTATTATTACTGGAGATGATATTTCTGGGATTGTGCAGGTCAAGGTAGACCTTGGAAAAGCCTTTGATGTGAAGGATCTTGAATTTTTGCGATACTTTCTTGAGATTGAGGTTGCCCGTAGCAGCAGGGGTATTGTTCTTTCTCAGAAAAAGTATGTTTTGGATCTTCTCTCAGACACTGGGATGTTAGGGTGTAAACTAGCATCATCACCCATGATTCAAACTTGAAGTTTACTGTTAAAAGTAAGGAGTTGAGAGATCCGACTATTTATCAGAGGTTGGTAGGTAGACTTATCTACCTAGCCAACACTAGGCCAAACATTTCATTCACTGTCAGCCGAGTTAGTCAATTCATGCATAGACCATGTCAACCTCATCTTGATGTAGTTTATCATATTCTTCGGCACTCAAGTCTTGTCCTGGACTTGGATTGTTATATGCATCAGAATCTCAGACTGGTTCTCTAGCCTGTTATTCAGATTTAGATTATGGGGGAATGTGTGACGGTCGGTCGATCTACTACGGGCTTTTGTGCTTTTCGAGGGACTCATCTTATCTACTGGAAGAGCAAGAAGTAGTCGGTTGTCTCCTGCTCGTCAGCAGAGACAAAGAATCGGGCACTAGCACTTGACACATATGAGATTATCTAGCTACGATCGATTCTTGGCGAGTTGGGATTTCCAGTGACTTCTTCATCTACATTATATTGTGATAATCTATTTGCTATTCAGCTTGCTTCTGACTCTGTATTACATGAGAGGACAAAACATATAGAGATCGATGTTCACTTTCTTCAGGAGAAGGTTAGCAGTGGTATTGTTACTCCATCGTTTATGGGGACCGGTGATCAGGTTGTAGATGTTTTCACCAAACCTGTCACTCTATCCATTCTTTGGGACTCCATTGTCAAACTTGGCTTAGTTGACATTTTTGTGGCTAGCTTGAGGGAGAGTCTTGGAGATATTACAGTTTAGTTTGTTAGGGTTTATTGTAGTTTTTCTTTTTACCTTTTACTCTTATTATAAATTTTATTGGCTATATATACGGAGGCTCTACACTTAGTCTATATCCCTTTTCTCTCTTTTAAATATTTCAAGTTTAGACCACCAATCAAGTCTCGACATTGGTTGCAATTAGGGACTGACTTGGGACGTGGAGGATCATCCCAAAAATGTTCATGCTCTAGAGTATACATTTGGGGCACCCAAATTTCTCTAAATTAATGACGTTGTATATAGGATCTATGTAAGATTAAAAATTAAATTGAAAATGAGAGCATACCGTCAATACATAAGAGTAACAAATTTTATAAATTGCCCATTTTTTGTCTTCAAGACAAACAACTTTCTTCTAACCACCTCAAGTCTCCACTTCAACAAGACCACACTCCCTAAAAAATGGTATCACTTTGTGGACACGAATCATTTGCTACGCATGTTGTACTCGTTCCACACATCCTTAAGGAATTCCAATCCATTTTCTTTTTTTTTGTCACCTTATCTCAATGTTCGAATGATACTTAATGACCTGATAAAATATCGATTGCACACAAGTAGTTATGGGCAAAAACCTAGTACCTTGGAGAACACTATTAAAAACCTCATAAATGTTAATAATATCGTCGTCCACTATCACAGGCTAATGTCCATTTCTCCACTGGTAGTCTCTTCAAGTACTCGTCCGCTTCTTCTTTGGTATTGTTTATCTGTGAATCTATTGTGCTTTGTTAGCCCTCCACATAAGATCGTATAAGTGAGCATCCTTGAGCTGTGTATTAAAATTACTGTACACATGTCTAAGATAAAAGCGATAATAAGCATGTGGTGGATGTCACCCAACATTTTTCATGTTCACAGCATGAATGATCCTGCTTGCCTATTAGAAATTAAGCATATCTCTTGTTGGTGTCTAAGAACTATCCGACGAAGGCAATAAAAGAAAAAGACCAATTTGATTGATTCTCCTCTTCTACGATAGCAAATGCAACGAAAAATAGTTATTTATTAGAATCAAAACTCATCGTCGCTAACAACTATTTTTTGCACTTGCCACGCAGAAATGTCCCATTAATACTGACAACAGGTCGACAATGTTTAAACCCTTTAATATTGGCTTTAAATGCCTAAAATACTCAACAAAAATAATATATTCATCAGATTCATAGTTGTATCGCCACTTCATAATCAAGTCAAGGTTATACTTCTTGATAGCACCTAAAAATTTAGGCAACATGTCATACGACAAGTCCTAATCATCGAAAATTATAGCAATGGTCTTGTTCCTCCCAATCCAAACTTTCTTGTAGGAAATATCATACTTAAAATTTTCCTTTGTATTTTTTTTGAATTGTTGTGATTTTCGTTTGCGGTGCATCACCAACAAGGCCCAGTATACTGTGACATTTGAAGTTAAAATCTAACTGTTTGTGGTCATAACTCATTCGAGGGTAGAAATAGCTACATGGTCCATCATATTTTGTGATCTAAAACATTTTAAACTTGTTCCTAAAACAAGCACGCAGTCTCCACGTGCAGTTAGGCTACAAGTGCATGTTGCATTGTACAACCCACACCATTGCGTTCGTCTCCACCACATAATCTTGATTCAACTTTATGGAAGACCATTTAACTGCCTTAATCAATGTAGTTTTATCCTTAAAAATCATACATTTTCCCAACTTCATTTTTATCACATCCCACAAATTCAATTCAACCGACTATACTAAGCTATCTGCATCAAAATACTCACCAAATTCAATGTTTGTGAAGAAAGGGGAGTAAGGCTTATGCATCTGAACCTCCCTGCCAGCCTCAATTTGTTCACCATTCCCATCGTCGTCATTCGGCTCATCAATCATTAATTCATCATACTCTTCTTCTTCTTCTTCTTCATCTGAGACATCTATATGATCATTCGCACACATTTCTTCATATTCTTGGATTAGGCATTGTTGCATTACTGGTTGATAGACATCATCTTGTTCACCTAACTTAATCCCCTCTTCTCCCATTTGAAATTCTGACTCATTTGTTTGAGTACTCAGCATATGTAGAAGACCTAGAATATTGGTGGGTATATGAGTACTGCTCAGACTTATCCATCATCGTTCCCAATTTTCAGTTTGACATATTTATTCATGTTTGGTCTTTCTCCTAGTGTAAATGGATATCTATATGTCTACCTCAACTTGTAATGCAACATATCCAACCCTATTACAATGTAAATTTTACTCAATAACTCTGACAATTTTGTGCCACTATTTATAACTATTCCACCTTTGAGAGGAAAATCATACAATAAACCCTCTGATCCATGTTTTATTCATCCACCCCAATACAACAAAATGATAGCTTTTTTTTTTTGCCATTTTAAATAATTTTTGTCGTGGAATAAGTACTGAATTCAAAGAATCTGGGGATGGATAAAAAAAGTTAAAACTTGAGGAAAAATAGATCCATAGTTAAGCACAGTCCCATGGAATTTAACGCATGCAATATACTAGAAATGATAAAATAAGAAAGCTTAGAGCCAGAAGTATATTGCTAGCAAACTGAGAAACATGGATATTAAACCAATAACAGGAACTTTGATAAAATAATTCCGTAAAGATGGTAGATTTTAACATGTTATCAGGAATTCAATTTGAACTCAAACATGTTATCAGGAAGACAAACAATGTAGCCGATCTTTTGGTTAAAAAGGGAGTAATTGATCAGCGTTTATAACTCTGTCGTGATTATCAAGACTTTTCAACTCAAGGATAACAATACTTTCTAACTCTATCGTATTAATCAGGATGTTTATTTTGAGGAAAATGGTGTTACTTGATGACTAATAGGCATAACTACAATGCTTATATTGAGAATGAGAGAGAGAGAGAGAGTGTGTGTGTGTGTGTGTTGCAAAATGGTGTTGCTTGAAATTTTATGGAACTTTAAAATTATACCAAATCTCAAACAATTTATGGAAATTTTATGTTACGTAATTTAAATTTAAGGTTAATCTTAATTATTATTATATTCTTAAATTAAAAATTCAACTTTATACAAAAGTTGAATTGGAAAGGAATGAATAATGAATGAATTAGTACTTAAATGAAGTTGAAAAACACACAAAATGTTTCATGTTGATTTATGTTACATTCACAAGGAGGAAGAAAGAAGCAATAAAGGATTGACAAAGATGATTTCTCAAGTAAATATCATCAACAAGACAAACTTCGTAAGTACATAATTGCTATTTTAAATAAGTAATTTCACTCATTAGGAGGAAGTAGGCATGCAAGTGGACAAATTAACAGTGCAAATTACATATTGTGGAGAAAAAGAAGCATATCGATGAATCAATTAGCATATGAACGGGTTAAGTAGACATATTAACATGAATCAAGTTGCATATCGATAAACCAGCTGAGGTTCTACTTTGTCAAACCACAAATTAAAATTGAAAATTAACATTGTTAATAGTGCAAATTAGCATATTGATGAATCAAACCGCAAATTAGCATATCGATGAATTAAACCACCAATTAATGAATAAAACCACAAACACCAGAATACAAATTAGAATAAAACCACAAACACCAACATACAAATTAATGAATCAAACCACAAACACTAGCATATCGATGAATCAAACCATAAACAATAGCATATCGATGAATCAAACCACAAACACCAGCATACCGATGAATCAAGCCACAAATTAATAGTGCACAAAAGAATGTAGTGACAGAGTAAGAACATACTGTGAGAATGAGAGACTGAGAGTGATAGAGAGGGAGAAAGTCAAAGTCATACGAATTGGGATTCTAGTGGTTTTGGATGGTGATGGCCATGGTGCTTCGAGATAGTGGTGGTCATGGAGGTTGTGTACTTGGTGGTGGTTCGGGATGGGGGTGTTCGTGGTTGTGGTTCGAGATAGGGGTGGTTGTGATTTCGGATGGTGGGGGATTTTTTTATTTTGATTTAGGGCTCACAATTAGGGGGGGAAATGAGAGAAAGAAGGAAAGATGGGAAACAAGATAAGGGAGTCTGGGGTCAAAAAATGAAACGCATAAAATGTTGGTTAGACCGACGTTTTTAGAGAGATGTTGGTCAGATCGACATTTTTAAGTGACGTTTTTAAATTAGAAAGGTTTTTTAAGATGTTGGTTGGAATGACATTTTTAACATAAAAAGGTCAGTTGAACTAACGTCTTTTAACATAAAAAGTCAATTGGAATGAAATATTTTACAAGTACCTAAGTTTGAGAATTAGTTTGAAAACGACACTCTTTTGGGTATAAATTTGAAAAAAAAGCATATATATATATAAAGAGAGAGAGAGGAGGTATTAAAGGATAATGTTATTGGAGCTAATTTAATTTGGGACTTATGAATTTTTGTTCAGTAGTGGGTTTTTTATCCAATGAGATCCATTATTAATCCAATGATAATAATGCAGTATGCACTTAAATTAGGTATAATTCATATGTAACATTGCTACTCTTATCAAATCTCTTAATAAATTTTTAAATTTCTTATCAATTTTTTTTAACAAGTAAATGTGACTAATTAGATATGTGGATCTGAGTAGAAATAGTTACTTGGATTAACTATTCTGACAATCTCAATTTTTGAGACTTAATTATACCCATATGAGATGTTTGGGATTGATTTTAAAATTTTAGCATTGATCACAAACACTTGGACAAGATGTAATTTAACCTCTAAATATTGTATTTTTTAAGGTGCAATATTAAAAAAAAAAACATTTTCGATTTTATGACCAATATGGTCCAAATCTATTCGTTCGAGGAAAACTTTAGCCCAATATCGAACTAAGATGTTAATGCACTTGTTCCAATGGCCATTGGGCCATTTGGTATTTAAAGGGAAAATTGTGAGGGGTATATGGGCTTGAGTTCGGCACAAGTCAAATCTTAATTTGCAGATCTGATCCCTATACCAATATCCATACCCAAACAGATCTGATTCCCATAAACCCAATCGATCCCCCTAATATCAAATGATTTGGGCTTAATTGAGGAATGAAGAAACGCGTGGATCTAATCTCCATACTCAACTCTCTCTCTCTCTCTCTCTCTCTCTCTCTCTCTCTCTCTCTCTCTCTCTCTCTCTCTCTCTCTCCAGTGGCGATTTTAGATTAAAGATTAATTGAGGAATGAAGAAATAGGTGAGCTCAAAAAAGCCACACAAATCACTCTGCAGCTTGCTAGTGAAGAACTTCATTATTAAACATACACCCTCTCTCTCTTTCTCTCTCTAGATATATATATTTATTGATTAACAATAAAATCATGGCTAATCTCTCTTTCAACTTGGGAGTTTATTTCAGTACCGCCCTTTACTTTTTTGGTACCATACCAAAAAAGTAAAGGGTTCAAGTGGTTGACATTTGTACATTAAAAACTCACAACCAGTTCCATCAGTTTCTCCCAAAAAGTGGTACATTACTCCCAAAAATCGATACCATACTTCCAAAAAGTGTAATGTGCCCCTACAAAAGTGGTACCTTTCCAAAATTGTATCTTACCATCAAAAAAAGTGGTATCTTGCCCTCAAAAAAGTGGTATCTTACACCAAAAAAAAGTTGTACCTTATCTCTAAACAGTTGTAATTTATCCCCAAAAAGTGATATCTTACCCTTAAACAGTTATACCTTACCTCCAAAGTGATAATGTACCCCCTAAAAGTGAGTCCTTACCCCAAAAAAGTGGTAACTTACCCCAATTATAACGTACCCCTATAAAGTAGAACCTTATCCCAAAACAATGGTACATTACCTCCAAACAATTGTAATTCACCCTCAAAAAGTGGTATCATACCCCCAAACAGTTACCCCCAAAAAGTGATAACTTACCCTCTGAAAGTGGGTTATTACCCTGCAAAAGTGGTAACTTACCCTCTGAAAGTGGGTTATTACCTGCAAAAGTGGTAACTTACCCCCACATAGTCCTGACTTATCCCCAAAAGTGGTACTTACGCCCAAAAAGTGGTAAATTATCCCCTAAAAAGTAGTACCTTTGTCACGCCCCAAATTTCACAAAAGCTTGATTAAAAACAATTATTTTGTTTGTTCCAAAAATACATGCCGACTTGTTGTAAAAATATCTAGAAAAGTATCTCTTTAATTTAAATAAATCATTTTTTTTGAAAAATTTTGGCACAGTATCTTTTGAAAATCGGACATCCAAATAATTAGTGAAAGCTATATGTGAGAGCATTAATCATAATAATTATACCTAACTAGTCATTCACATCATATCAATCACATATATCTTTTCTCATGATATCCACAAATGAGTCATTACCGTTCAATACCGGGTGGCAAATGGAGACCCACGAAGTCCTCCCAAACCCTGGTTATAATCTAATTATCCAAAATTCTTCGTCATGAACATAATATGCAGAATATCTAAAATCTTTATAAGTAAACCATTTAAAAAGTTACAATCTATACATATTCCCTCAAATTAACCAAGATATAAATCACTTACAAATTCTCAATAATATACATCATCATACATTGTTCTTTACATACTCTAAAAACTAAATATATAAAAATCATAACAACTATCTTCTGTCTCGATACTCCCACTATGTAGCCCACCAACATATATTCATAACTGAAAATGTTAAATGATAGGGGTGAGCAACCACACGCTCGATAAGATAATCATTTTTTCAGGCATTTACAAAATTTTAAATACAAATATTTCACAAACCATACGAATAAGTAATGAAAACTTTTTATAATTTAGTATAGAAACAAAATAATAAGTAGAGCATTTATAAAAATCTCTCAACACATCATCATTAGAAATATACAATGTATAAATTAAAGGTTTATACATTTTAAGTCAAACCATCATAGAAAATATCATGCATGTCTCGCATAAGGACAATATAATTAATCACACTAGTTCACGTATGAACCATTCCTGATGAACACTAAAATTATTTTTATGCATATGGGCTCAAAATTTATGGCATACTCAACACTAAATTAAGGTTTATAATAATTATTACACAATGTAAATGCAAGAGAGAAGAATACCCCACCTAAGAATCAAGAATTCCAAGCAAAGTTTCTAGGATTTCTAAGCTAGGCCCAAGCTTTAGAGACCTTATTCTTTCCTTTTGTCTTTCCCTTTATCTTCTCTTAAGGTTCTAAGAGGTATTGGACGAGAGTGGAATGAAATAATGGGAGAAATGGAGCTGAAATTGAGATTTTAAACTCAACGGTCTCAAAGTTTACTGCTCATGGGGCAAAAAAATATATTTTTCTCTGAAATTATGGTTTTGTCATTAAACATCTTCAATTTAATCCTTATGACTATCCTAAGGTTTTTTGACTTTTCGAATTCATTTTTAATGTTATTTTAACCTAAAAATATTTAGGTTTATGATTTATCTCAAAACGAAAGTCAATTTATATCTGAAACACTAAATTTATCATTTTACTCCTCCGAACCGCTATATGAGCTAAGCATCTATTCTAAGATTTTCAGACCTCCCGGATTCAATAGTAATGTTATTTTGAAATAAAAAATTAATATATTTACTTAGTTACCCTTATCAGCCTTAAATACCTCCAAAAGTTAAATTTTACTCAAAAGTCAATACGCTGATACCTCAAACTTACACAACTATTCCGTTAACAACAATTCAAAGTTTCTCTCATCATTTTAATCATTTAAAAAAATACTATCAAGTTAATATCATTTATAAGAAATATGAAATATGAGATCTCACAACCTTATCCCTTAAAAATGGTAACTTACCCTAAAAAAAAGTAGTAACTTACCCCCAAACAGTAATAATTTACTCTACAAAAGTGATAATTTACCCCCATAAGTAACTTACCCCTAAACAGTGGTAACTTGCCCCCAAAAAATGATAACTTACTCCCAAAAAATGGTATTTACCGTCAAAAAGTGATAACTTAACCCCCCCCCCCCCCCCCCCAATAGTTGTAACTTACCCTAAAAGTGGTAAAACCGGTCATGACAAGCTAGGAGCAATCTTGATTCAAGGTAAAACCGATCTTGGACCGATTGTGGTGATTTATTTTTGGAAAAATTTCAGCCACATCCCTTCTAATTTCTTCTAATTTAACATATCTTCAAGGATACCTCCTTTATTATCCAAAATATCGTTCACACCCGCTTCTAGTTTATATTTAAACATCATTAACAACATATCATTAAATCACCATTTCTAACAAACAAGAAATATCAAAAATACCAAAATTGTCCCTACATAAATCTCAAACAATTATTTTAAATAAGATTATAGCTAATTAAAATTTATTTTTCTATATATTAAAATTCGTGTTAATTAAAATTTAAGCCGATTTAAGTTCAACCTGAGCTGCTAGCATCGATTAAAATTTGATTCGAACCGATTAAAATTTATATTTTTTCTTATTGAAACTCTTGCCAATTTAAATTTGATTCTAACTGATTAAATTTTTTTTTACATATTAAAATTTCAATCGATTAAAATTATATTTTTTATATCAAAATTCAAGCAGATTAAAATTCAATGTCATTTGATTAAAATTTAATTCGAGTCAATTTAAAATTTTAATCAAATCATATCGAATTTTAATATGTATAAAAATATAATTTTTAATTAACTCAAATTTTAATATATAAAAAATAAATTATAACTAGGCTGAATCAATTTTCTATCAACCCAAATTTAATATGTAAACAAATTTAGAAAATAGACGGAGTATTATTAAAGATATGTCTATCTAGAGGGGTGTAAATAAAGTTTTTCCCTACAATATATCATGGACAATTTAGTAATATTGTATTCTAGTTAATGTCATTAATAGACATGGGATGTTAGTGATGATCAAAAAAATAGAAGGGTGTCTTTGAAGATATGATAAATTAGGAGGGGTGTAACTAAAATTTGTCCTTTACAGTAAATGATGACCGATCATGATTTATGACTCACTGACTTATGCTTACCGATCCTAAAATCAGGACCGATCCATCACAAACATTTCCGATCGTATTACCGATTATTGATTTTTTATCCAAATCAGGATCGGTCATGAAAAATCATGACCGATCCAATAAAAACACTTTTATCCTCTGCATGTGTTGTCAGTTTAATTTCTAAAGTATCAATTTTTTTAATTTTTTCCTAAAATATTCAATTTTTATTTAGAAGATCAAATAAATATTTAATTTACCAAATCAATACCAAACCAACATGCAACTTTATCCAATAAACATTTAATTCATCAAATCAATACAAAATTAATATTAAATTCAACAAATTAAAATTCAACTTAATCCAATGAATATTCAATTCATCGAATTAACACTAAATAAACATTCAATTCATCTAAATAATATTAAATTTATAATAATTAACACTAAATTAACATTCAATGCGTCCAACTGGTATTCAAATTCATCCAATTGATATTCAAATTCATCCAATTAACACTAAATAAAACAAATTTACTTCAAACATCATTCAATGAAGATTTATTTATCAAATCAATAACAAAGTAACATGCAATTTCATACAGTTAATATTTAATTAATCAAATTAACACAAAATTAAAATTCAATTTATCAAATTAACATTAAATTTCAATAAAATTAACATTTAAATTTAATTAGTTAAATTTAAATTTATCAAATTAACTTTTAATTTCATCCAATTAATGTTTAATTCATAAAATTATCACTAGATTACCATTCAATTCATCCAATTTATTCCAAATTCATCCAATTAATGCTCAATTAATCAAATTAACATCCAAAATTATTCAATAAAGATTCAATTTATCGTGGAATTTCAATGTTATTGTAATGCTAGCTAGTTGAATTTGATTATTAATTTGGGTAAATTGAATGTTAATTGGATTAATTTGATATTAACTAGTTGAATTTGAATGTTAAATTCATGAATTCAATGTTTAATAGACAAAATTTAATGTTAATTTAATTAATTTAATATTAATTTAGTGTTAATTTGATGAATTAAAAATTAATTGGATGAAATTATATATTAATTTGGTGTTGATTTGCTTGATTGGATGATTTTTGAAGTAAAATTTTTTATTATAGTGTTAATTGGATGAATTTGAATATCAATTTGATGCATTGAATGTTAAGTTAGTGTATTTGATTAATTTAATGTTAATTTGATGAATTAAATATTAATTGGATGAAATTTCATATTACTTTGGTGTTGATTTTATAAATTGAATATTTATTAAATAATTTTGAAAGTTAATCTGATTAATTGAGTGTTAATTAGATGAATTTGAATATAAATTAGATGAATTGAATGTTAATTTGACATTAATTTGATGAATTGAGTTTCAATTGAATGAAATTAAAAGTTAATTTGATAAATTTAATGTTATCTAGTTGAATTTAAATGTTCATTTAATGAATTAAATGCTTATTAGATAAAATTGAATGTTAATTAGATAAAAATTGAATGTTAATTTGGTGTTAAATTGATGAATTGAATATTAATTAGATGTAATTGTATGTTACTTTGGTATTAATTTGATAAATTGATTCTTTAATGTTTGATTTGAAATGTTAATTCATTAAATTGAGTGTTAATTCAATGAAATTGAAAGTTTACTTGATTAATTTAATGTTAACTAGTTGAATTTTAATGTTAATTTAAGGAATTAAATACTTATTAAAAAAAATGAATGCTAATTAGATAAAATTAAATGTTTATTTGGTGTTAATTTGTTGAATTGAATATTAATTTGATGAATTAAATTTTAATTTGATAAATTAAATTTTAATTGGATGAAATTGCATGTTATTTTGGTGTTGATTTAATAAATTGAATATTTATTAAATAATTTTTTATGTTAATTTGATTACTTGAATGTTAATTGGATGACTTTGAATTTAAATTAGATGAATTGAATGCAATTTTTGCAATAATTTAAAGAATTGAGCATTAATTGAATGAAATTGAAAGTTAATTTGATTAATGTAATGTTAACTAGTTGAATTTGAATGTTAATTTAATGAAATAAATGTTTATTACATAAAATTGAATGTTGGCGTTAATTTGATGAATTGAACATTAATTGAATGAAACTGAAATTTAATTTGATTAATGTAATGCTAACTAGTTAAATTTGAATTTTTAATTAATGAAATACATGTTTATTACATATAATTGATTTTTTTTTTTTTTGTGAACCTCGACGGTGCGGGAAAATTTTATTAAGTTAAAAAATCAAACTACATCTAGCGAGGGGGGACGTATCCCTTAATGCAATCTAATTACATAAAATAAGTAAAGAAAAGCAAAAATGCATGTTTAGTACAAAAAATAAATTAAAAGTTAATTATCCTAAACATGCAACTTTTTAAATTCCTAAATGATAAGCAGATAAAAGATAGGCCACTTAAATAGGAGTCCAGCTGAATTAAAAGAGCTTATGCAGCAATAAGACTCCCAGTAACAACCTTAAAACCAGCAAAGCAGTTTCCAGCTGACAGTCCAAAAAAGAACCGAACTGTAAGTGTCCAGCTGAAGGAGAATTCGAAAACCAGCAGAATGAAGAGTCCAGCTGAATAGTAATATGAAGTTATTAAAAGAGCCCAGCTGAAGTAGAGGAAGACTCCAGCAGACACAAACCAGCTGAAAAATCTGCATGTTGAGCTGGAGATGATATCTTTGAATAGAATCTGCAACCTGTAGACAAATTTGAAAGACTCCCTTGCAGTGTGAACTACCAACAGTTCAACTGCAATGAGAGATCTTTCTCCTTAAAACTCTCACCTGTCTTTGATCTTGCTAAAGAAGTAGTCGCGCATGTGTAGGTAATTGAGCTGTAGAGATAATCTAGTATCCTCTCTGTCATAGACTACTTTGTTAACTAAAAATCTGCTGCAGAATTGGCTTCACGATAAACATGAGATATTTGAAATTTCAAACTGCTAAAAAGAGCCGTTAAATGCTTGAATTTCCAGGGAAAATGCATCACATAAAATTGAATGTTAATTAGATGAAAATTAAATGTTAATTTGGTGTTAAATTGATTAATTGAATATTAATTAGATGAAACTGAATGTTACTTTGGGGTTAATTTGAAAAATTGAATCTTTGTTGTTTGATTTGGAAAGTTAATTCAATGAATTGAGTGTTAATTGAACGAAATTGAAACTTTATTTTATTAATTTAATATTAACTATTTGAATTTGAATGTTAATTTAATGAATTAAATACTTATTAGAAAAAAATTGAATTTTAATTAGATATAACTTGGTGTTAATTTGATGAATTTAATATTAATTTGATGAATTTAATGTTAATTTGATGTTTAATTTGATTGAATTAAATAATTTTGGATGTTAATTTGCTTAATTGAGTGTTAATTGGATGACTTTGAATATAAATTAGATGAATTGAATGTTCATTTAGAGTTAATTTGATTAATTTAATGTTAACTACTTGAATATGAATGTTAATTTAATGAATTAAATGCTTATTAAATAAAATTGAATGTTAATTTGGTATTAATTTGATGAATTGAATATCAATTAGATGGAATTGTAAGTTAAATTGATTAATTGGATGAAATTGTATGTTACTTTGGTGTTAATATGATAAATTGAATCTTTATTCTTTGATTTGGAAAGTTAATTCAATGAATCGAGTGTTAATTGTAGGAAATTGAAAGTTTATTTGATTAATTTAAAGTTAACTAGTTGAATTTGAATGTTAATTTACTGAATTAAATGCTTATTAGAAAAAATTGAATATTAATTAGATAAAATTGAATATTAATTTTGTGGTAATTTGATAAATTGAATATTGATTTGATGAATTCAATATTAATTTGGTGTTAATTTAATAAATTAAATTTAATTGGATGAAATTACATGTTACTTTGGAGTTGATTTGATAAATTGAATATTTTTTAAATAATTTTGGATGTTAATTTGATTAATTGAGTGTTAATTGGATGAATTTGAATATAAATTAGATGAATTCAATGTTAATTAGATTGATCTGATTGCGTGAGAGTAGATGAGAGCAGAGGGTTTGTCCATGATCAGATCTATCCCCCCAAAGCTACCAGATCCATCCATTCCGATTGCTTCTTCATCACATCTACATATCCCTACACCTAATCATCATATAGCTGCTTCTTCTTTATTTGAAGCTGCTCAGATCTTGACCTCTGAGGCCCGTGCCCCTTCTTATGTGTCTTTCTTCAAAAAGCCCCTTCATGGTCGTGGCATTCCAGATACACAGTCTTCTAAGACTGTTGTAGCAAAGCCAACTAAAAGGGTGATCTCTCACAATGGGGAAACGACAATGGCTTGGACAAGAGAAGAGATGATGGAAGCTTTCAAGCCACTAGAATTTGCTATCATTGGTAAGTGTTCATATGGACGCCCTTCTTTAAGCTATATTAGAGATTTTATAAAATTTAAATGGTTTCTTAAAGGTGAGTTTTTTGTGGGAAACTTGGATACTAGACATGTACTGTTAAAGTTTAGTCTTTATGAAGATCTTATAAAGGTTTTACTGAAGGACAAAGCTTACATTAATGATCATCTATTTCGATTTTTCAAATGGTTTCCAGAATTTGAGTCTGGAATTGAACCAACTATTATGCCCATGTGGATATTTCTTCCTTCATTGCCATTGCATTTGTTTCCTAGACAGTATTTGGAAATACTATTGAGTCCCATTGGGAAGGTGTTGGTAATTGATGGTCCAACACTGAATTTCTCAAGACCAAGTGTAGCAAGAGTATGTGTATTGTTAAATCTGCTAAAGGAAAACCCGGATCGCGTTAAGCTTAATATGGGTGGATTGAAGGATCGATGGCAAAGGATAGTTTATGAGAAAGAGATAAAATATTGTAAATGTTGTTCTAAGCAAGGTCATCTGGCAAGCGAATGTAGGAAGAAGAGGAAGACTAAGGATAGAGTAAAAAGAAAAGGGATGGAACAGAAGAAAGGTAAGGAGCAAATTGTTCTAGAGAATATACCAGAAGAAGAAGAGGTTGGGCAGAAGGTTAATGAAGTTGTTTTGGATCATAAACATGGTGTGGATGACAATATTAATCTGGAATCAATTGGTACTGAAAAATCAACATGCAACATGGAGAGTGTAGGGTTGATACAGACCCAAGACAGGAAGCAGAAAAGGAGTCCTAAAAAGATAAGGGTACAAAAAACTAGAAAATTAAAAGTGCATAAGAAAAATTATAAGAAGAGTATGGCTAGGAAGGAGAAGCAGAAGTGGATAATCAAGCAATCACTGAGAAAAGTCTAATGGAAATGAGGATGGAGTAGTGTTGGTTAAGCCGTCAAATTTAGTTAACAATGTGCAACTATTATCTCAAGACTTACCAAGCCAACAGTTGGGCAAAGTAGGGGAGAAGGCAATTCAAATTTTAATGAACTCGGAAGATGTTGATCTTACAGTAGAGGTTACGAATATTCCGATTAAGCATTTTGGGGATTCTTTGTTTCATGATTCTGGAATGATTACATCTAACCAGTCTATAAGAAAACCCTCTTTCAACTTGCTTAATTTGAACAATGAGGATGGTGAGGTTGGTGAGATTTTTTCCAGTTCAGATGATGATACTGATTATGGTATTGAACATTATTTGAAAGAAGCTTTCATTGATTATTCTTTACACAAGCCAAAGTTTGTTACCAAGGAAATGATGGAGGAAGTTCATCAGCAAGTCCACAGTCAAGCGGAGTTTAATCCAGAAATGTCTAGGGATGAGAAACATCAGGCATTGAAATCAAAGGGCATTTTTTCAAAAGATGACTGTGTCAAAAAACTGGTTGTTCATGAAGACACAAGAGGTTTTTATTCTGATGGAGAGGAGGATGTTTTAACATCTACATTTGATTATGAATCTTTTATGGCTACGTCCAAAAGATTGCTGAGAAGACTCAATATTGCGGAGGAGAAAAGAAACAAAAAGAGGAGAGTCTAGTTACTTTGGCATTGGAATTGTATCATGTTCCAGTTAGGGAAGAAAGTTTGGGGATGATGACTAGGTCCAAATCCAAATCCAAGCTAGTGTTCAAAATTCCAAAGGAGACTAACAGATATGGATTCAGGCACTAATGAAACTGATCAAGCATGATTCTAGGCAGAAATACTGGGTTCTTTTGAGGAAGATTCTTTTCTTGGCTCAGTAGATTAAGTTTTCAAGATTTAAGGAGTTGTTGTTTTCCCTTGGGTTTCCTTTGATGTTGTCTGTTCTCATTCAGCTGGATTGTTTTTGCTCTGTTCATGTTCTGTTCAGCTAGTTTTCTACGCATTCCAGCTGGGTTGCTCCTGCCATTTTGCTATTGACTGGTCTCACTCTGCTGGGTTGTTGTTGCTTTCTCCAGGGGCTGCTCAACAAGGTTTTTCACGGTTTTATAGCAGTTGGTTCTTAGCTGGATTTCCAACTGATTTTTCTGTTTTTCAGCTGGTTTTCAGCTAGTCTCATGTCCTTTTGCACCTCTAGCTGGTTCATTGGTTTTTGGGCTTCAATGAGGACTTTCCAGCTAGAGTTGTTTTTTGGATCTTCAGCTGGACATTCAGCTGGCTTTCAAGTCTAATTTTTAAGATGTTTTTTGTCTTTTTTGTAGGACTTAGGCCAACAATGGCTTCTCCCTTTTTTGTTAAAGCCTTGCTTCTTGTAATCTTGGCTCATTTCAATATATTTTCTCTACGTTAAAAAAAATGTTAATTTGACATAAATTTGATTAATTTAATGTTAACTTGTTGAATTTGATTGTTAATTTAATGAATTAAATGCTTGTTAGATAAAATTGAATGTCAAGTTGATATTAATTTGATGAATTGAATATTAATTAGATGAAATTGTTTGTTACTTTGGTGTTAATTTGATAAATTGAATCTCTATTATTTGATTTAGAAAGTTAATTCAATGAATTGAGTATTAATTGAATGAATTTAAAAGTTAATTTGATTAATTTAATATAACTTGTTGAATTTGAATGTTAATTTAATAATTTGAATATTTAATCGATAAAATTGAATGTTAGTTTGATGTTAATTTGATGGATTAAATATTAATTAGATGAAATTGCATGTTACTTTAGTGTTGATTTGATCAATTGAATCTTTATTTGTATTATTTCAAATGTTAATTTGTTGAATTGAGTGTTAATTGATTGGATATGAATGTTAATTTGATGAATTGAATGCTTATTAGATAGAAGTGAATGTTAATTTAATAAATTAAATATTAATTTAATGTTAATTTGATAAATTAAATGTAAATTGGATGAAATTGAATGTTAGTTTATTGTTGATTTGATAAATTGAATTTTTATTGGATGTTAATTGAATGAATTGAATGTTAATTGAGTGGTTTTGAATATAAATTGAATGAATTTAATATTAATTAAGTTGAATTTTAATGTTAATTTGATGAATTAAATGTGTTAATATCAATTTGTAAATTGCATGTTAATTAAAATACTTTAGAGATAAAATTGACAAAATTCATACTTTAAAGACCCAATTAATAAAACGTCCATATTTTCGGGATAAAACTGTTATTACCCTATTTCTAAATCAATATCGATAATGACAAACAACGATCAACCATGACAAAGATATTGACTTCCTAATTGGTTAATGCCACTTTTATCCCTTAAAGATGGACATTTTGTCGGATTGATATCTAAAATATGAGTAATGAAACATGAATTTAAAAATTAAACTTAAAAACTAAGCTTGATAATCCTAACTATTGAATAGGTAGGGGTCCCAATAAATGTTGTGCCCTACAATAAAATCAATTGATGTAATTATTAAGTTTACTTTTTAAGTTCATGTAGCATTGCTTCTAAAATATTAATGTTTTCAATTTTATCTGTAAAGTGTTCAATTAATGCAATTCAAAAAATTGACATCACATTAACCTCCAAATTCATCCAATTAAAATGGAACTCATCAAATTAATATTAGATATCATTCAATTAGCATTCAATTCATCAAATTAACTTTCAATTCATCTAATAAACATTCAATTTATCAAATTAATACTAAATTAACATTTAATTCATCAATAAATATTCAATTCATTAAATTAACATTGAAATTCAATTAGTTAACATTAAATTCATCAAATTAATATTTAATTTCATCCTATTAAAACTCAATTCAGCAAATTAACACTAAATTATCATTCAATTCAGCTAATTTATCTTCAAATACATCCAATTAAAACTCAATTCATCAAATTAATATCCTAAATTATCCATTAAAGTTTCAATTTATCACATCAATATCAAAGTAATATGCAAGTTCATCCAATTAATATTCAATTAATCAAATTAACAATCAATTTCATGTTAATAGACTTAAAATTCATAAAAAATTAAAATTTAATTAGCTCAATCTCTCAAATATTTGTACAAAAATAAATTTTAATTGACTTAAATTTTAATATGTTAAAAAAAATTAATTGGCTCGAATTTTAATTGAATTGTATGTACAAAAATTGTTTGAGGTTTGATTGAAAATATTTTTATTCAGCGCGGGAGTAGATGATAATTACCAAAAATTTGATTTTTAATTCGATTTCGGGTTTGGGTTCTTGAATTCAATATTTGGGTAATGTGATAAAAGGTTTTGATTTTAGTAGGATCGGTAAACATGATCACTAAATATGCCAAGACCACCCACCATCACCCGTTGCCCACCGCCACCCACCACTGTCGTCGCCCCACCACCACTGTCGCCCACTGCCACCACCCACTACCATAACTCACCACCACCCATTACCCACTAGCACCCACCACCGTCGTAGCCCCACCACTATCACTATTAACCTCCATCATCGTCGCCAGTGTTTTAAAACTCGGTCCGGACATCAACTTGGTAAAAGGATCGGGTCAATGAGTTACTGGTTCAATCATTGGGTTATTAGTCGGACCAGTTAGATAATAAAAAATAAAAAATATTTATTAATAATAAAAAATATTCTCAATTCACCTTTTTTTTTTGGCGAAATATTCTCAATTCACCCTCACAACATCAATAATCTAGTTTCTCCATAATTGAAAAAAATTTCAATCCACACAAAAAAGCTTATTTTTATTTCCAATTCCAACTTCTCCATTCAAATCCACAAAGATTGACCGAATCAAAACACGTAGTAATCTCAATATCAATCTACTAAAATGGAACGTCAAAAATAAATCAAATAAAACAAAAAAGGAGATTTTTGATACAAAACAAATCAACACAAAACAAAAAAAAAGTTCACCAAAGAAAAATTCAACATAGAGTGCTGGTGATGTTGCTTTTCTCCACCATAAAACAATAGTCAGTGAAAGAATTGAATAGTTCAAAATCTTAGATAGACTAGCAATATTTGTTTGTGGGTAGTGGCAGTTGTAACATGACTCGATGAGTAGTGTACCTACTGAGTGAAGCAAATCGCCAAGGAAGTGAAGCAAATCGATTCCTGTCCTGCCTTCGTTCGACACTTCGACTAAGAGAGAGAGGGAGGGGCTGATTCGTTCAACATTTAGTTTAAAGCTTGATCGGTTGTCTTGATTGCTAAACATTGTTCGGATCTGTCCTGATTTAGGCTAAAGCTTGATCGGTAAACTAGATCGCTAAACGTGCCAGGATTGGTATTGATTTAAGATAACTAAGTTTGATATAAGACCGATCCTGATTTTCAAAAAAAAAGGAAAAAATGGTAAACTTATAAAAAAAGTGATCATCTTACTCAAAAAAGTGATAATCTTACCCCTAAAAGTATTAATTTTACCAAAAAAATGGTAACCTTACTAAAAAAAATAATATTCTTATCCAAAAAGTTGTGTTGTTATCCAATAAGTGATAACCTTCCCCGCAAAGTAGTATTTTACCCAAAGAGTTGTAATCTTACCAATTTTAAGGGTGATAATTTTATTAAAAAAGTAGTAACCTTACTCCCAAACGTGATATTTTACCAAAAGAGTTATAATATAGTTGTATTCTTACCTTATCGGTAACTTTACCCCAAAGTGGTAACCTTAGCTGTCAAAAGTGGTAATCTTGCCAAAAGAAGTAGTAATCTTATAAAAAAAAAAAGTGATATTCTGACTCAAAAAATTATATTTTGACAAAAAAAAGTGATATTCTTATCCAAAATTGATAATCTTACCCTCAATACGTTGTATTCTTACAATCAATAATGGGTAATGTCAAAGTTGGTAGAATTCTCTCTCTAAGTCTCCTATGAGAGTCTTCTTTTCAGTTCTCTCTTGGGCTTTTCTCTCTGGTTTTATTCTTCTAGTTTATGTGTTGGATCGGTGTTCTCTTCGGTTTCCTCGGTGTTCTCTTCGGTTTCTTGGGTTTTCTCTTGGGTTTTTTCTTCGGGTATCTTTTCAGTGTGAAATAGTTCAGTGATTGTTTGGTTTATGTGTTTGCTTGGTGATTGTCTGGTTTATGTGTTTGCTCAGTGTTCTCTGCGGTTTTCTCTTCGGGTATCTCTTCAGTGTTAAATTGCTCAGTGATTGTATGGTTTATGATGGAACTTTTCTGAAATACCCTATGATGAAGACACGTGTCCTTGGTCCCACCAAGCACTGTTGCTAGGATCAAGCATCATCGGCGCACGAATGTCCTCGCCCCCGAGGTACCGTCATATAGGATCATAGATTCAGTATGTTTTACAACCGACACATGTTCTCGGTCAGATATGTACCTCGGTCGGCAACCTCCCTCGGTGCCCGAGATGAGCCTTTCCTCGGTACCGAGAGATACCCTCCTGGACACTTCCTCTACTCCAGGATAAGGTATTGACGTGCGGGTCATTAGCCTAGGATATTCATCATGACCTCGTCTTACACAAGTAATGTCAGAACGTACTGGAATACAAAGGTAACAGCCAATAGGGGATGGGCGCGTGGCATATGAAATCACATCAGAGACAGACAAACCGCATGTCATTGCTAACACGCGACTTGGGAAAGCAAACAATTAATTGCACCATTCCCTTGATGAGACCGCATTCAATGCGGTAAGGCTCGGAAATGAAAGACAATAAATTCTCCTGTCACAGAGCATTTATTGCATCCTCCCCGAGAGGAGCACATTGTGCCGTCGGCATCCCGACGAACCAGTATTGATTGCTCGGGACCCCGAGCAGTTAATTAGAGAAGACATTCCTCATCAGAATCAAATGTACACGCTACCTGTGCCTAATGATCACCTACTGACCGCACTGACAGCAATCATGAGCTTTTGAGGTATAAATACTCCTTGCAAAAGGCAGAGCGGGTATGCAACAACAAACTCTCTACTACAATACACACTGCACACCCAGTGTTTTCTCTATTCTCTCTCTCTCTCAAAGACTGACTAGATCGTCGGAGGGGATACGCCGGAAAACACTCCGGCGTCCTTCTAACTTGTTCTTCTTTGTTCCAGGAATCTCTTTCAGCCTTACAGGATCGTTCCTCCTTCCCCAGGATCTCCCGTTGCCGTTCCGGGTTGCTACCGTACCTTACAGGCTGTTCCAAGCAGCGTGATTGTTCACTCAACCGGCCCACCCGAAGTTCACCAAGGGAGAGATCTGTTCTCGTTTTTTATATTGTGCAGGATCTTGCACGCACAATCTGGCGTCGTCTGTGAGAAACGACTAATTTACCTAGTCTTTTCTCTCTAAAGAACAGTGACCATGGTGAACACACGACAGAAAGGGAAAGGACCCCACCAAAGGAGTCTCGAGTTACAAGCTCCCTGTCATCACGGAGGGAGGGATCACACCAACACGAATAAAAGTGCCTCTACTCGGTCAAGGGGAATTACCCCTCAAACCAGTATGGGGATCAGGTCAGGGGGATCAGCCCCCTTGGCTCGTCAGCTGGCGGAGGTGATTGAAGAAAAATTTGGCGATAGATTACGTCAGCTGGAGAAGGACAATGTAAACGTTCTTAGCCGGCTCGACGAGTTTGCCGCCTCAGGCGGAGGGTGGAGGGATTCATTCCTTTCCCGTGGACTTCCCGCCTAGGAGGCAGAAACGAAGGATCTAAGAAACCACCTAGACCACAAAGCAGAATACTCTAGGGCCCCAAAGCGACCCAGAGCCAGCGCACATCATCATGACGACCAGTCCAGGAAAGCAAGGCCATTGGCCCTGGACGACCTCCGACGAAGTTTGTCCAGACGGAGGAAGGGAGATGAATCCGAGGAGGACTCAACCCAATCCACGCGACGCCCGGGAAATGAGGGGCTTACCAATGAATTGAGGGATTTCGAAGGCATCCCATCAGGGAAGAAGTTGATCTCAGAGCCCGATTAGACTCCAGGAGAAAGGGTAAGACTGTCCAGGATGAGGCCGAGGACGAAGTCATACAAACACCCTTTACAAGGGAGATCAGTGAGATGGAGGTCTCAAGAAAGTTCGTCGTGCCACGGTTCAAAACCTATGACGGGCGGTCCGACCCGAAGCCCATATCAGACAATACAAGCAGATGATGTCCCTCTATCATTCGGACCAACGGTTTCTTGCCGAGTGTTCCTATGAGCTTGGGGGACTCTGCGATGAAATGGTTCGAGACGCTTCCCCCAAACAGTATTGGGTCCTGGAAGGAATTGACTAGGTGTTCCTGGCTCGATTCATTACGGGGAGTAAGCGCCCCAAAGATATTGGATCATTGTTGACCCTCAGACGGAGGAAATCCGAGACTCTTCGCCAGTACGCCATCCGATACTGGGAAGAGGTCAATGAGGTAGAAGGCTGCTCGGAGGGCATGGCAGCGGCATCTTTCCGGCTCGGCTTGGCAAGGGACACGGACCTGTACCGATCCCTGACCAAGAAGACTCCCTCGGATATGGGGGAACTGATGGCCCGGATCAACAAGTACTCGAGGGTTGAGGATGAGATGGGAAACAACAAAGGACGAGCCCTCCAATCTAAGAGAAAGGAGAAGGAGCGCGAAGATATTCCCCGAAAGGGATTGCTACCCTATCCAGGGGGTTCGTCCAGGGGAGTTCACACTGTTTTCAAGGAACCCATCTTCAAGTTGCTCCATAAAATCAAGCACGAGCCGTTCTTCTTATGGTCGCCCAGGATGCAAAGCGACCCCTCCACCCGTGATCAAAAGGTTAGGTGTTCATATCACCGGGATGTCGGGCATCGCACCGAAAGTTGCAGGGTGTTCAAGTCGTTCTTGGAAAGCTTGGTCCGAGACGGACATTTGAAAGAATACATAGAACCCAGGCCAGAAGAGAGACGAGCCCCTGCACCGACCGAGGAACCGGACAACGTCATAGACGTCATCCATGTATGTCCCCTGGATCGCCCCACGTCCAGGGAACTCGAGTCCGACCTCAAGAGGGTAGTTTTTACGAGGAAGGTGGCCGAGGGTGATGTAGGGCCATCCAGTAAAAGGGCCAGGACGGGTGAGCTCGTCATTACATTCTCGGACGCGGCGTAGTGACCCCCCATAACGACGCCCTTGTCTTGACCCTGAAAATAGGGAAATTCGATGTCAAAAGAATTTTGATAGACTCTGGGAGCTCCTCGGAGGTGATGTACTTCGAGACTTTGAAGCGGATGGGCTTTGGCCCCAAAGACCTAACCAAAATCAGGACACCCCTCATCGGGTTCAACGGCTCTTTCGCCTTGCCCGTAGGGAAAATCACATTGCCGGTTGCCACTGGTCCCTTTGTCATCGACACAGAGTTTGTTGTGATCGACACGGACTCCCCCTACAACGTGATTATGGGGCGAACATGGCTGCATGCGTTGGGTGCGGTGCATTCCACCTTCCACCAGAAATTAAAATTCGCCACGCCAGAAGGTATCATGGAGATTCGGGGGGACCAAGCATCCGCGAAAAACTGTTTTTATTCAGCCGTTCGAGCCGGGGCATCTAGCCAGGAGAAGGGGCGAGCGCCGGAAGAAATTATGGAAAAATAGCAATTACAGTCCGGGCGTCCAGGGATGGATGACCCCCGAATAGATCCAACCGAGCGGTCGGTGGAAGACCTCCGGAAGGTGCCCTTGATAGAAGGAGAAGAAGAGAGGTATTTCCTAATTGGGACCTCGATGCCCGCAGCCGAACAGGAGGAGATGATCGAGTTCCTAAGGGGAAATACAGACGTGTTCGCCTGGAACGAATTGGAAATGACAGGGGTAGACCCTGAGATAATCACTCACAAGCTGCATGTTGACCCGTCGCACAAGCCGGTCAAACAGAGACCACGACGCATGGCCCCGCATCACACCCGCGTGGTCAACGAGGAAATCGACAAACTCCTGAAGGCCAACGCAATTCGAGAGATACAGTTCCCTGAATGGCTATCTAATACGGTGTGTGCAAAGAAGAAAGGGGGGAAGTGGCGTGTCTGCGTAGACTTTACAGATCTGAACAAGACATGCCCCAAGGATGACTACCCCCTGCCAAAGGTGGACCAGCTTGTAGATGCCACAGCCGGATATGAGCGAATGGACTTCCTGGATGCCCGGGCAGGATATCATCAGATCCCTCTTTATCCCCCGGATCAGGAAAAAATGGCATTTATCACTCTGAAGGGAGTTTATTGTTATAAAGTGATGTCGTTTGGACTGAAGAACGCCGGGGCGACATACCAGAGGCTGATGAATCGGATGTTCAAATGGCAGATCGGCAACACCATAGAGGTCTATATAGACGATATGCTGGTGAAGAGCAAACGGAGTTGTGATCATCTAACGGATTTGGCGGATACCTTCTCCACCCTCAGAGAGTATGGACTGAAGCTGAATGCGGCAAAGTGCGTTTTCGGAGTGGAGTCTGGTAAATTCCTCGGATATCTGGTTAGCCAACGAGGAATCGAAGCCAACCCGGATCAGATTAAAGCGATCCTGGATATCCGAAGCCCTCGCACTGTCCGAGAAGTCCAGAAACTCACGGGGATGCTGGCTGCACTTAACCGTTTTGTCTCACGCTCCTCGGATAAATGCAAACCCTTCTTTGGAGCAATCAAGAGTGCTGGGAAAGAATATATGGAGCCCAGGGGTGCGAGGACGCCCTGGCTGGGATCAAAGAATACCTAAGGACTCTTCCAACCCTGTCCGTCCCCATCCAGGGGGAGATGTTGTTCCTGTACTTAGCAGTTTCAGAGTTTGCGGTAAGCGGGGTACTTATCCGTGAGCATGAGCACCGACAGAAGCCGATTTACTACATAAGCAAGGCGCTCCTGGACGCAGAGACAAGATATCTGCCCCTAGAGAAACTGGCTCTCTCCTGGTCACCACTGCAAGGAAACTGCGGCATTATTTCCAGGCGCACCCAATCACTGTCCTAACCGATCAGCCCTTGAAGGCAATTTTGAGGAAAGCAGAACTCTCCGGAAGGATTTCCAAGTGGGCAGTAGAGTTGGGGGAGCACGACATTCATTTCAAACCCCGAACTGCAATAAAAGGTCAAATACTGGCAGACTTCATAGCTGAGTTTTCGGGGGAGCATCCCGTTCTAGAAGGACCGCCTCCTCCCGACTTAGCGTCTCCAACAAATTTTGAAGGATCGCCATGGCTTTTGTGTGTGGACGGTTCGTCAAATAGTAAGGGGTCCGGAATCGGTGTCTTGCTGACCTCTCCAGATGGGATTATTGCGGAGCAGGCCATTCGGCTGGGATTCAAGGCTTCGAATAATGAAGCTGAGTACGAGGCACTCATCTCAGGACTTCGGTTAGCTGAGGCGACTGGAGTTACCAATTTGATCGTGCATTGCGATTCTATGCTGGTGGTCAATCAAGTCAACGGAGAGTTCGAAACTAGGGACCCTAGGATGAAGGCGTACCATCACCAGGCGACGACCATGATCCAAAGGTTCGGCCGGTTTGAAATCAAGCAAGTGTCCCGCGACAAGAACACACATGCCGATGCCCTGGCTTGTCTAGCCTCGGCGGTGGACTCCTCCCAGTCGCGCAGGATCACCATTGAGTATCTTCCCACATCCTGCATAGACCATACTCTCGAGGCAATGGTCATCCAGGACGCACCAAGCCGCCCAGTTGGATTGATCCCTTTGTCAAGTTCCTAACAACGGGAGATCTCCCGGAGTGTTCAAAGGAAGCTAGGAAGATAAGACTCAAAGCTCCAAGATTTTGGGTCTCTCCGGATCAGAAGCTTTACCGGAGGTCTTTCTCAGGGCCTTACTTGCTATGCGTCCAAGAGGATCAGGTACAAGACCTCCTGTATGAGGTACATGAAGGAATATGTGGGGGGCACTCTGGGGGGCGATCTATGGCGCACCGCATTATGTCTCAGGGATATTGGTGGCCGCGAATGCAAAGGGATGCGCGCGCATATGTCCAAAAATGCGACCAGTGTCAGAAGTTCTCCCCTGCAATCAGGCAACCCGCGGGGGACTTACACCCCCTCACCAGCTCTTGGCCATTCGCCCAGTGGGGGCTCGATTTGGTTGGACCTCTGCCTAAGGCTCCGGGAAATAGAAAGTTCCTCATTGTGGCCACAGATTACTTCACCAAGTGGGTAGAGGCGGAGCCGTTGAGTCATATCCGAGACATAGACGCCAAAAAGTTCGTCTGGGAGAACATAGTCGTCAGGTTTGGAATTCCTCGGGCACTGGTGTCGGATAACGGGACTCAGTTCACTGGCGGGCGCTTCAAGTCTTTCTGCGAACAACTCGGGATCCAGAACTTCTACTCCACCCCTGCCTACCCTCAAGCCAACGGGCAGGCGGAGGCCTCCAACAAGACAATTATCAATGGGATCAAGAAGAGGTTGGGGAAAGCCAAGGGAAAATCGGCGGAAGAGCTGTTAAACATTTTGTGGGTGTATAGGACCACCCCTCGGTCATCGACAGGCGAAACCCCCTACTCCCTGGCATACGGGATGGAGGCGATCATACCCCTCGAAGTAGGGCTCCCGACCATAAGGACCCAAGCTTTCGACGAAGGGGGGAATGACCGTCAACTGGGATTGGATCTGGACCTAGTGGAAGAAAGAAGGGAGGAAGCCGCCTTGAGGATAACTAAGTATCAAGAGAAGATCTCCCAACTATACAACAGGAGGGTCAAGACTCGAGAATTCCGAATAGGCGATCTGGTCCTCAGAAGGGTAACGGCCAATACCCGGGATCCAACAGAGAAAAAAATGGGACCCAACTGGGAAAGGCCTTACAAAGTGATATCAATCGGGGGCGCCGGGTCGTACAGATTAGAGGACATGAGTGGAAAACTTGTAGCACGACCATGGAATGTTATGAATTTAAAGAAGTATTATTTTTGAAGTACTCTCTCCCTCAAGTGCTTGCCAACGACAAAGATAAAGGGCAAGGCCCTAGGGGCAGAGTTCAAGGACTCCTGTCCCCGAAGCAAACATAGGAGCAAGCCTCCTGCAAGGGTAAGGCCCTAGGGACAGAGTTCAAGGACTCTGGTCCCCGAAGCAAACACAGGAGCAAGCCTCCTGCAAGGGTATAGCCCTGGGGACAGAGTTCAAGGACTCATGTCCCCGAAGCAAACACAGGAGCAAGCCTCCTGCAAGGGTAAGGCCCTGGGGGCAGAGTTCAAGGACTCCTGTCCCCGAAGCAATCACAGGAGCAAGCCTCCTGCAAGGGTAAGGCCATGGGGACAGAGTTCAAGGACTCCTGTCCCCGAAGCAAACACAGGAGCAAGCCTCCTGCAAGGGTATGGCCCTGGGGACAGAGTTCAAGGACTCCTGTCCCCGAAGCAAATACAGGAGCAAGCCTCCTGCAAGGGTAAGGCCCTGGGGACAGAGTTCACGGACTCCTGTCCCCGAAGCAAACACAAGAGCAAACCTCTTGATTGGGCAAGCAGCCCCGAAGACAAAAAAAAAAAAAAAATGTTGCTGTACACAGAGAAAGGAAAGAAGTACTCATTTCATTGCAAGAAAAAGGGGCTTTGCGTCCCCAAAGGCTACAAAAGAAAAGCAAAAGAGATACAATCAAAAAGCAAAAGACTTTCATCCTGCTCCAGGCGCTTTCATCTGGCTCCAGGCATCTCCAAAACATCAGCCGAGGGCGAGTCGGCAAAGAATGACTGAGAAGCTTCTGGAGTAGGCAGGACAGGTACCTCGACAACAGGAAGACTTTGGGCATTTTGAGGATCAAGGGCATGGTCCGACGGGGCGTCCTCGGACAGATCCACTATCACCGGCTCGGGCGAATCCACCGGGACTTGCACTGGTGTTGGAACCTCATCCTCGGCAGCGACCTCTGCTTCGGCCCGTGCCATCTCTGCCGAGGGCACATACTCGTGCATTCGGAAGAGCGGGGAGTCTGAGGGGATCCCAGCAGACTGGAGTGCCTCGTCCCACCCTTTCTTGAAGAATTCCTTACTATTTTCTTCAAGAGCAGGAAGCACATCATCGGCAAACTCCTCCCGAAGTTGCTCCTCCGATTTTCTGTTCAACTCCTCGGCCCTGATCCTGTCCAGCTCCTGGGTAAGGGCCAGACAGCTTTCCTCTGAGCCCACGACCCTCTCCTCCGCAGCAGAAAGCCGCTGCGTTTGCTCGGTAATCCTCTTCTCAGCATCGGCAAGGGCTGCACTTAGTTTTTCAGCGCCAACCTTGGCCGATTCGGCGTCCTTGAGGAGTTGCTCGATTTGAGCAGCCTGCCCCTCCAGGGTAGAATCCCTGGCAGCAACATCTTCCATTGCCCGAGCGAGGGCCGCTTCCGCCTCCTCCTTCTAATCCCGGGCCCTCTGGAGGTCCATCCTAGACCCGTGGTACCGAGCAACAATGTGGAGATCTGTTGGGTAGCCTGCAAAGGAAGGAAAAAGTGTTAATCACAGAAATGGAAAGCAAGAGTGAAGGAACCAAAACAAAAATAAACTCACCACCAGGGAATTCTGGATGATGGAGCGGAACAACACGTTGGTTGATCGCCCCCTATGAGCCGCCATGTCAGCCTCAAAATGCAGTATCTCACTCACTGCATGGGCGACATGAGGATCCAGCAGAATGAAATCGTCAACCCTGATCACTCGGTTCATGTGATCAGTGGCTCGGGGATTCCACTCCGCGGCCTCCACTGTAGGCGGAAGGGGAGGAGGAGTCTGCTGCTGTTGTTGTTGCTGTTGTCGGGGCTGTTGCTGCTGCTGCTGTTGTGGGGGAGCAGGGGGTAATCCACGGCCCCTCCCGCTTTGCTGCTGAGTGGAAGGTGCCCTGGGTCCTCGGCTAAGGCCATCATGCCGATGCTTGACCCTTCTCTCCTCCTCCACCTGAGGATCCCAGTCTCGCACCTGACCCCGACCGAGAACCCTCGAAGATGGGGTGGAACTGGTCCCCGCAGGAGTGCCGCCGGTCGTTCCTCGACCTCTCCCGGCTGCGAGGGCTTGCCTCTGCCTAAGGAACCCCAAATCGATGTGAGGGGCGTTAGACATCGCTGCCTCGAGAGCGTCTTCGGCGTCTAAGGATTGAAGGATTTGGAAGTCTGGCCACAAGTCTCCCCCGAAAGTCCCCACCTCGGCGTCTGAAGGAACAACGTCCTCTCTGACCCCCGAGCTCTTCAGCAACTCCCTCGACCTCTGCCTCTGAAGCCCGATCCGGGTCTTCCTCCAAATTCTCAACCTCTAGCCTCGCCGCCTGATCGAAGAGTTCAGACCACTGCGAAGGCTCAAAAGGTTGCGGAAGCTGCAAAAACTTCTTATACCCGGGGGTATAGTTCAGCAGGATATGAGCAGCACGACCAAACCCGTTGTCATCCGTGAACCTCCAAACCGTGATTAGGTCGGAAAATTTCACCAGCGACCGAGGGGGAGGAGCTGTTTCTCGAGCAGGAATATCTGCACAAACAAAAAAGTTGTCATGAACATGGGATGTCCCGAGAAACAAATAAGAAACCCAAAGGAACCGACGTACTTGTCGTTCTCCATTCTAGAGGGCATAATAAGTCATTGTACTCGGGACCAACACCTCTCTGCCAACATCCCTTGAAGATTAGGATATCGTCCTTGTACCCCTTGTCCGAGTCAGGAAGATGGGTTACAAGGTACATGGAAGGGTCCCTGACTTTGAGGTAGAAGTGTTGGTGAGGCATGACTCTAAGGAGGGAATAACAGAAAAAGAGATCATTGAGCCCAATATTTACCCCGAGGCGCCTATTGAGCTCTAAGACCCCCATGATTATTCGAAAGACATTAAGGCAGCATTGCCCGGGGAAGAGGCGAAAGCGAGAGAGGAACTGAAGAAGCAGGGGGGTAGAGGAAACCTAATTCCACCCTCTATGATGGCATTGGTATAGAAGGGCATGGCATCCTCGGCCCCGAGGGTAGTTGAGTGCACCACTGGTTCAAAATCCTCTACATCTACGCACGGAGGAATGCCGTACTTGGCCCTAAACCTATCGATCTGCTCCTCGCCTTTCACCTTATATTTCCCTGACCCCGAAGGACCAGCCTGAGGATTCTCGGGAGCAGGGCGACAACGAGGCATCTCTAAAAAAGAAAGAAAAGGGTATTTGTTCTTCAAAACCCCTGAGGAAGTTTCCCGAGGGTTTTAATCACAACGTATTGACCGGATGACACCTCCAGTCAATCTGAAAACAAAAGGCTAGGAGGACGAAAAGAAAGAGGGTTCTGAAACTCACCCGAACGTCAAAATGGAGTTTTTTCTAGAAAAACCTTAAAACAACTCCCTCCAGAAAGTTCAGGAATCAACAATGGGTCTGATGGCTCTGAGATATTGAGAGAAAGGGCAGTCGACGATGGCAGAAGAAACGAAACTCCGACGAAGATTCAAGAAAGCGTACTCTGGAGGAAGTTCGAAATGGCAAAACGAAGGAAACCGGGGAGGAACCCCCTTTATATAGGGGCAATTTTCATCATTGGGCGCAAAGACCGAAACGGCGTATTTAATGCGCACGACATCCCAAGCCGGGGAAAGCGGCTCGAGGCCATGATGAAGGACGGGTGGTAGTTGGGAAACCCTTCGTCTCCTTACAACGCGTGTCCTCAGTGTCAGAAGATCGAAGGCTGGGGGGCAGTTGATGGGACTTTTCTGAAATACCCTATGATGAAGACACGTGTCCTCGGTCCCACCAAGCACTGTTGCTAGGATCAAGCACCATCGGCGCACGAATGTCCTCGCCCCCGAGGTACCGTCATATAGGATCATAGATTCAGTATGTTTTACAACCGACACATGTTCTCGGTCAGATATGTACCTCGGTCGGTAACCTCCCTCGGTGCCCGAGATGAGCCTTTCCTCGGTACCGAGAGATACCCTCCTGGACACTTCCTCTACTCCAGGATAAGCTATTGACGTGCGGGTCATTAGCCTAGGCTAGCCTAGGATATTCATCATGACCTCGTCTTACACAAGTAATGTCAGAACGTACTAGAATACAAAGGTAACAGCCAATAGGGGATGGGCGCGTGGCATATGAAATCACATCAGAGACAGACAAACCGCATGTCGTTGCTGACACGCGACTTGGGAAAGCAAACAATTAATTGCACTATTCCCTTGATGAGACCGCATTCCATGCAGTAAGGCTCGGAAATGAAAGGCAATAAATTCTCCTGTCACAGAGCATTTATTGCATCATCCCCGAGAGGAGCACATTGTGCCGTCGACATCCCGACGAACCAGTATTGATTGCTCGGGACCCCGAGCAGTTAATTAGAGAAGACATTCCTCATCAGAATCAAATGTACACGCTACCTGTGCCTAATGATCACCTACTGACCGCACTGACAGCAATCATGAGCTTTTGAGGTATAAATACTCCTTGCAAAAGGCAGAGCGGGTATGCAACAACAAACTCTCTACTACAATACACACTGCACACCCAGTGTTTTCTCTATTCTCTCTCTCTCTCAAAGACTGACTAGATCGTCGGAAGGGATACGCCGGAAAACACTGTGGCGTCCTTCTAACTTATTCTTCTTTGTTCCAAGAATCTCTTTCAGCCTTACAGGATCGTTCCTCCTTTCCCAGGATCTCCCGTTGCCGTTCCGGGTTGCTACCGTACCTTGCAGGCTGTTCCAAGCAGCGTGCTTGTTCACTCAACCGGCCCATCCGAAGTTCACCAAGGGAGAGATATGTTCTCATTTTTTATATTGTGCAGGATCTTGCACGCACAGTTTAGTATGTTATTTTTTGGCCTTGTTTGTTTGAACTTCGTCTCCCATATGGATGAACAGTTTTTTAAGAAGTTGAAATCCTTTTCTCTCTCTATGGAGGAAAGTGGTGTCCTTGATATCGATACCCCTGATATTGTGGATGGTATTGCTGAATGTGAAAGGAGTTTTTTTTCGGTAAACTCATCACTGCGAAGCATGTTAATCCTATTATCCTACGTAGTACTATGTCTTCTGTTTGGGGTTGTAAGGATTTACGAACGCTCAAAGTTAATCCCCACTTATTCCAGTTCTTCTTCGCAGATCAAAGGGATGTTACCAGAGTTATTCATATGGGGCCTTGGTGTTTTGATAATCAACTTTTAGTTTGTCAACAATGGGCTTTGAATTGTCAGGTTACGCAAATGGATTTTGATACAACTTTATTTCTGGATTCATGTGATATGACTTCCAAGGGGGTGTTGTATGAAGGAAGTTGCTCTGAAGATAGCGGATAGTTTCCAGAAATATGAGGCAGTTGAAATTTGGGCCACTATTGACGGTGGTCTGAAATTTTTCCGAATGGAGGTATGAATTAATATTCTGGAACCTTTAAGGTGTGGAATTATGTTTCGGAGTCCGAGGGTGAAAAGAGTTCTGCTATATTCTTGTATGAACGACTGCCACATTTGTGTTTTTGGTGTGGTCGTTTGGATCATATTTCAAAACATGTTCTGAAAATCATAATACAGTTGACGGATTGGATGTTAGCAATGAGTTTGGTCCTTGGCTTAATGCAACTGTTATGAAATCTCTTATTCTGATCAAGTGTGATATTCCGGTGGTTGGGTGAATATTTCTCCGGCGGAAGCAGTTAAGGATCCAACTGATGTTCGGTTAGAGTATAAGTAGTTATCAAAGGAGGAATCTATAACTACCCCTATTTCTTCGGTGCTTCTAGTTTCAAAGTTTACTCTGGCAAATCAAAGTGAGTACGGTTCAGATTGGAATGTACATTTGGATTCGGATTTGGCCTCAGTTGTTCAGATTGACAAGGCTGCTTATATTAAACCCATAGACCAAATCCATTCTTATTTAGATGAGTCCATACATCGTGGCCCAGCTATTTTAGATTTGGATGTTAAAGAGGCTGATTTCCTTTTTGAAGTGGGTGTAATAGTAGAATCCAACCCATCACATGCTGGTTCTTGTTTCCAGAAGAGTTCCCTTAATGAAACACAAAGTCCATTCTCTAACTTTCATAGATGTCCTAATCAGTCTACAGAGGTTGAATCTAATATCGTTCCTCGTCGGCGTTTCTCTCGGGTAGAAAAAGGGAAATCGATTAGGGATTATAAACCCACTCCAAGGGATCCAAATTGGTCCATTCAAGAAGCCATCTGTGGTGAGAAGCGGAGTTACAAGGGCAAGGGGGATGCAGGAATTCAACGGAAATGGGATTCGTTTGAGCAGGTCCTGAGTATTCGAATTAGAACAGCATAAACCGAAGAAGACAAAGGTTTGCGCAAAACTTGAGGATAGTTTGAAGAAGAATAAGGGATATTCAGAAAAGGAGGTTAGTTCGAAGTTTTTAGATGGATTCACCAAAGATGTACGTCCAGCATCTTTATCGGCGGAGACTGTTTTTCAGTCCTACCGGTCGCCATGATTGGTGTTATATGGAATTGTCGAGGGCTTGGGAACCCTCAGACAGTTCGTGCTCTTCACCATCTAGTGAAGACGGAAACCCCCAAATTTGTTTTTTTAATGGAAACCAAAATAGATTCCAGACGTTTCCAATGGATTCAACAGCAATTGGTTTATCGCAAAGTATCATAGTGGATGAAAGATGACAGGCTGGGGGTCTAGCTTTGTTATGGAAGCGAGACTTTTTGATAAGTGTTAAAAGTTTTTCGGATTTTCATATTGAAGCAATTATAAATGAAGGGGATGAGGGGCAGTGGAGATTTATTGGATTTTATGGCCATCCAAACACTAGCCAGCGTAAACATTCATGGGATTCGTTGTCTAAATTGCATAATATATTTGAAATGCCTTGGGTTTGTGGAGGAGATTTTAATGAAATTCTGGATGCTACTGAAAAATCTGGGGGACAAGATCGAGCACTATGGCAAATGAGGGACTATAGAAGAATTATGAATGACTGTGATTTATTGGATTTGGGTTTTCAAGGAAGTCCTTATACTTGGTGTAATGGTTCCTTAGCTCCAGTTACTGTGAAAGAAAGATTAGGTAGAGTTTGGGTTTCAACATCTTGGTTTCGTAGTCATATGGGTAGCTCTATTACTCATATAGCTACAACTACTTCGGATCATTGTCAATTACTTTTGAGAGTCCGGGATTCTTTGAGTGGTACACAGTATTGGAGGAAAAATAAAAGGTTTCGATTTGAGCCCATGTGGTTGCTAGATAATTCTTGTCGACAAGTCATACACAATTGTTGGAACAATGCTATTGTATCATCTAATGGAATTATGTTGTTGGACAGATTATGGCCCTATCGCCTGGGTCTATTACAATGGAATAGGCGAAAATTTGACAATATTCAGAGAAGGTTGAAGGATAATAACCATCGTATTTAAGTAGTGTAATCAGGATTAATAACAGAGGAAGTTAGAGATGAATTGCGAGAGAACTTCATGCTGCAAATCAAATGCTTTTGGAACCTGAGGAAATTAAATGGAATCAAAGATCAAAAGAATTGTGGTTGAAGGAAGGGGATAGAAACACAAAGTTTTTTTAATGTGTGTGCAAGTCTAAGAAGGCAAAAAAATGAAATCAAAGGTCTACGTGACCAGAATGGAATTTGGTGTACAAGCAGAGAACAATTGGAGAAAATTTATGTGCAATATTTTCAAAATTTGTTTACATCTTCTTCTCCAAGCGAGGTGGATTTGTTCGAAGTATTACAAATTTTACCCCAAAGGATTTCTCAGTCCATGAATTAGTCCCTCATGCAACCTTTCAGTGGGGAGGAGGCGGAGATAGTTATCAAGCAATTTCATCCATCTATAGCTCCCGGTCCTGAATGGTATGGGTTTAATCTTTTATTAGAACTTTTAGGATATAATTGGCAATCAAGTAACTGAGTTGGTGTTGAATTTTTTAAATCATGAAATTTTCTGTCATTAGATTAACTACACTCATATTGTTTTAATCCCTAAGATTATTGACCCACAGGAGATGTCTCAGTTTTGTCCAATAAGTCTGTGCAATGTTATTTATAAGATAATATCCAAGGTTCTTGCTAATCGTTTAAGACGTCTTCTTCCGGATATTATCCCTGAATTTCAAAGTGCATTCGTGCTTGGAAGGTTCATAACATATAATGTTTTGGTTGTGTTTGAATTGAATCACCATATGAAGAGGAAGAGAGCTGGGAGCAATGGGTTTATGTCTTTGAAATTGGATATGAGCAAAGCTTATGATCGTGTAGAGTAGACCTTTCTAGAAGCCATTATGCACAGGATGGGATTTGATGCTAGGTGGATTAAATTGATCATGACTTCTATTACTACAGTTTCATATTTGGTTATACATAATGGAGAGCAGCTGGGATTTTTCCACCCAAAAAGGAGTTTGTGTCAAGGTTATCCATTATCAGCTTATCTTTTCCTGTTATGCTATGAAGGTCTTACTGCTTTACTTCAAAGAGAAGCAGAGATGGGAGGTATACCAGGTCTTGCAGTTGGTCGCGGTGCTCCAAGTTTTACACATCTTTTATTTGCAGATTATAGTCTATTTTATGCGAGAGCCAACAGATCAAATGGCCAGCAGATTAGCAAATGTTTGAAGATTTATGAGAAGGTGTCTGGTCAAACAATTAATTTTTCTAAATCAGAGGTGGTGTTTTCAGACAATACTTGCCAAGCTGACAGACTTGCTGTGTTGAATGTACTGCCATTGAAAGTTATTGTTAGTCATGAAAAATATTTGGGTCTTCCATCAGTTATAGGAAGGACAAAGAAACAAATGTTTGACGGAATTAAGAAAAGGATCTAGAATAAAGTTCAAGGATGGCAAGGGAAGCTGCTATTGCAGGCTGGTAGGGAAGTGTTAATAAAGGTTGTCGCTCAAGCTATACCTACATATGCTATGTCCTATTTTAAGCTTCTGTCGGGGTTTTGTTCAGAAATAAATCAATTGATGTCTAGCTTTTGGTGGAGTCATAATTCCGAAGCTAAGTAGATCCATTGGTTGTCCTGGCAGAAATTATGTTTACCAAAATCAAGAGGGGGTATGGGTTTTCATGATGTTGAAGCTTTCAATATGTCCTTATTAGCTAAACAATATTGGAGACTACTTCAAAATTCTGAATCATTACTCCTTAAAGTTCTAAAAGCCAAGTATTTTCTTTCTTCTTCTTTAAGTGCAGGCACCTTGGGGTTTAACCCATCTTACTCCTGGCGTAGCATACTATCTTCTAGACAGTTGGTTGAAGTTGGATTAAGATGGAGGGTTGAAAATGGTAGAAGCATCAATGTGAAGTTTGATTGGTGGATTCCAAGACCAAATACTTTCAGAATTATTACCAAACTGCCAAACCTTGGGGATGATATTAAGTTTAGCCATTTTATTGATAATATTACCCGAAGTTGGAATGTACAATTGATCAAACAATGGTTCTTGGATTTCGAGGTACAAGATATTCTGTCCATTCCAATTTGTCCATCGCTACCAGAGGATAGATTAATATGGAATTTTAATAAGTTTGGGAATTTTTCAGTTCGCAGTGCTTATCATTTAGCCATTGAGAAAAATCTGTTTAGATATCCTGTTGATGCTGCCTCTTTAAGTAATGCAATGGATCGATGACCTGGTTTGTTCCTCTGGTCGCTTTCTGTGCCTAACAAGGTCAAAAAATTCCTTTGGCGATTATTTATTGATATTTTTCCTGCCTTGTGCAATTTACAGAGAAGGAGATTGTGGGTTATCAATGAGTGTTTTTTATGTGGTTATCCTTGTGAATCTTCTTTCCATTTGTTTGTTACTTGCCCTTTTGCGAAGGCTGTTTGGGACGCTGCTGCAATTCAATTTTCAGTAAAGGGTGTACTGAATATTTAAGACTGGCTTGTATACATCTCTGGGAATGTAACATCTGATGGGGCAGTACTGGTTATTGTTATTACATGGGCTTTATGGTTCAATCGAAATAGGGTTCGTGTTGATCATTGCTCTAGATCTCCGGAGGAAATAGTCCAGTTCTCAAGGGAATATATCCATCATTTTCATGTTGTTAATTGTTCGAGGGGAGGTTCTCCAGTTCCAATTGCTTCTGCGAACAGGACCATATGGACATGGCTCCAAATAGGAGTTTTCAAAGTTAATTTTGATGGGGCTATTTTTCGCTCGTTGCAATGTTCTGGAGTTGGTGTCGTCATTAGGGACTGTCAGGGGAATTTTGTGGTAGTTTTAAGTCAGAAAGTTGAAGGAGTTTTAAGTGCAGCGTCTGTAGAAGCTTTGGCTGCTTCTGTTACTGTGCAATTGGCTGTTGATCTTGGCTATACTAATATTATACTGGAGGGTGATTCTAAGTCTTTCATTGAAGCTTTATCACAAGAGCAAGAGACATTATCTGAAGTGGGTAATTTTATAGATCAAATTAATATGTTGAAGTCTAATTTTCAAGGTTTCTCAGGGTTTCGATAAGTAGGAAGGGAAACATAGTTGCTCATAGTTTACCCAAATTTGTTTTTAACTGTAATACTTCTATTCTGTGGAGGGAAGAAATTATGTCTTTTATATTATCTCATCTCCACAAGGATGTATCATGTGTTGTTCAATAAATATATGAATGTCGTTGTTTCTCAAAAAAAAATAAAATAATACGTTGTTTTCTTACCCAATCAGTTGTAATATTACACAATCAGTGGTATTCTTACCCAAGATTGGTATTTTTACCCTCAGTAAGTTGTATTTTTACCCTCAATAAGTTACATTCTTACCCAAATAATTATAATCTTAACCCAAAAAAAAGTTATATTCTTACCCAATCAGTGGTAACCTTACTCCTCAAAAATGGTTTTCTTACCAAAAAGTTATAATCTTACACCCAAAAAGATTTATTCTAACTCAAATGGTGGTAACCATTTTTCCAAAAGTGATAATCTTACCAAAAAAAAGTGGTAGTGCTACACTCAAAATATTGCATTCTTATCCAAATGTTGATAACTATTTTTTCAAAATGGTAATCTTACCCAAAAAAATGATAATCATGCCTGAAAAAGTAGTAATCTTACAAAAAAAAAAAGTGGTAATATTACATAAAATTGGTATTCTTATTAATCAAACCACAACAACCTCCATAACCTAATAACGACATCCGTAGAGTAATAACATTTATTCCCCCACTATGGATTCATTGTATCTGAAAATATGATAATCTTATTCTAAAAGTTTTTTTAAGTGTATTTATTTTGTATTAAATATAAAATTACTATAATCTCAAGCTACTCATTAATTTATAATTTCTTAAATGGTTCTTGGGATAAAAAAAAACTCATGCAACTCTATCTTGTTCTCTATCTGTCTTGTTTATTCTTGTCCGAATTTTTTTTTTTATGAATTTTTCAAGGCTCAAACCTAACGAGTGAGTAGCCGGTAAAAGATAAAATAATATTTTAAATTTTATCAACAGTTATAACTCTTTTATTATAAATTAATGATGAATGTTTCTTTTTCGATATTATACTAAAAAAAGGAAAAATGGGTCCCGTGGAAAGTTGGCACGGAGAATCTCTTATGCAAGTTGTATCCCCGCTGTCATAAAAGACCAACTGACCATATATTCTGTGATGTAACGCGTATTTTGTCTTTCGGTTTTGGTCTGTAACATTGTGATGGGTTCTTTGTCTTCTTTATTAGGCGGAAAAGCTAGGGTACCGACGGAGGTGCTGTATTTTGTCTTACGGTTTTGGTCTGTACTATTGTAATGGGTTCTTTGCTTTTTTTATTAGGTGGAAAAAGCTACGGTACCAGAAGAGATATCGTATCAAAATTTTTAATTATATGAAATTAAGTTATAATTTTTTTAAAGTATAAGTTATAATTTTTAAAAGTCATTATCGATTATAATAGATTAGGATTAATACCAAAATTATTATTTTTATAGTAAAAATACAACACATAAAGAAAAAGTTACATTTGTTAAGGAAAAATTTATGATCGATTATATATATTTGTGATAGATCATAACTTTTTTTAGTAGTTGTAATTTCTCTCTTATAAATTATAATTTTAACTTAAAAATAATAAGTGTAGTGTAATTTCTCTCTTATAAATTATAATTTTAACTTAAAAATAATAAGTGACGGTATAATACTTACGTTGGTACTGTAAACTTTCCCATATTGGGCTATGAATCGAATTCGAGTCGAGTAAAACTTTCCTATGTGAATCCAACTGCGATTGCTTTCAAATGACGGTATCTATAGTTGAAATAAATCCATTGTATCCCACAATAAAATATTATCCTTTTTTGGAAAAGTAAAAGCATCGTTGAATATTTTCTTAACAATGGAAAGATTAGCCTACTTTCCACCTTCCAAACACGGAATTTAGATACTTGAATAATGAATTAGTGTATTTGAATTTAAGTGAAACTTAATAAATGCTAATCCAACAACCACCACAAGGGTCAGTGAGCTGCCCAGAGAATTTGGTTTAAAAAAAATTTAAAAATCCCATCCCAAAAATTTTCAGAGATTCTAGAAACACCGATTGGATCTTTATTCAATTTTTCACGCTCAAAGAAGTGATGGTAGTCCTAGTTAGTGTCCCTTCAAGGCCAATTTTTCCTCCTTCAGTCACCAAAAAGATAACAATCCTATCAATTCTGTCATTAGGTTCAAAAGTTGAGGAGCTTATTTTCCAGTCCAAAGGTTGGCCACATGCCCCCTACCACCTCTCCCCTATGAACGGATGAACGGATGATAGCGATAGCAATAGCAATAGCAACTAGCAAGCCTTTTTTTTTTTTTTTTTGGCAATAGTAAGTATCCATTGATAGTCAATGCTTACTTTTTCAGTCATTAAATAATAATCAGACCGGATCCACATTTAAAGCCATTGAAAAGTCTTAAAGTTCCAATACGGAAGAAAGAAACCTTCTCTCTCCTTTAATGGCCACATCTCTAAGGCCTCTTAATTTCTTGATCTTCCTCCTTATTATGTCCATAAAACTCTTGGCCTTAGCTCAAGATGGCACCCAGTTCATCTACCATGGCTTTCGTCAGTCCAACCTGTATCTTGATGGGCAAGCTGTAATCCATCCCAATGGCCTCTTGCAGCTAACCAACACTTCGCAGGGAGAAACTGGCCATGCTTTCTACTCAATTCCTGTCAAATTTAACTCCTCCTCATCTGGATCGGCTCAGTCTCTTTCATTCTCCACTTATTTTGTATTTGCCATTACTCCTGAATTGGGAATTCCAGATGGCCATGGCTTTGCCTTCATCATTTCACCATCTCTCAACTTCACCAAGGCAGGCATGACAAACCAGTTTTTGGGAATTTTCAATTCTACCAACAACGGCCTCACCTCTAATCATGTGTTTGGAGTCGAGTTTGATACTCTGAAGAACCCTGATTTTGACGATATTGATGGCAATCATGTGGGAATTGATATAAACAGCCTAAACTCCAATGTGTCGGTTACTGCATCATATTTTTCTAATACAGAAGGGGTCAACAAGAGCTTGGATCTTACCAGTAAAACCCCAACGCAGGTTTGGATAGATTATGATGGAGTGAAAAAGATTATCATCGTTACAATAGCTCCTATCAGGGTCGCAAAGCCAAATCAACCTCTCTTGTCAGCGTCGATTGATCTTTCTCAAATTCTCTTTGACTATATGTATGTTGGGTTCTCTGCAGCTGCCGGACCAGTTAAACTTTCGGTAAGCAACCACTATATTTTGGGGTGGAGCTTCAACAAAAGTGGGCTAGCACAAAGCCTAGAACTATCAAAACTTCCTTCAGTTCCCTGGCCCAAAAAATCCAAAAGAAAATTACATCGAGATGTTACAATCTCAGCCACAACAGTACTGGCTGCGTTGATCATCACAATGGCTGGGATTGCTTACATACAACGGAGAAGAAAGTATGCAGAAATACTCGAGGATTGGGAAGTGGAATATGGACCTGAGAGTTCTCCTACAAGGATATCTACAAAGCAACCAAGGGGTTCAACCAAAAAGAGCTTCTAGGAGCAGGAGGCTTTGGACAGGTTTACAGAGGAGTACTTCCTTCTTCTAACGCACAAGTAGCAGTCAAGAGAGTCTCTCATGATTCAAATCAAGGGATGAAGGAATTTGTGGCTGAAATCGCTAGCATGGGTAGGCTAAGGCACAGGAACTTGGTATCGCTCCTCGGCTACTGCCGAAGAAAGGGGGGAGCTTCTCTTGGTCTATGATTTTATGCCCCATGGAGTCTTGACAAGTTTTTACACAACAACGAGAAACCAAGCCTTAATTGGGCACAACGCTATCAAATCATTAGAGGGATAGCATCAGGCCTGCTATATCTGCATGAAGGGTGGAAAAAGTTGTTCTTCATAGAGATGTCAAGGCCAGCAATGTCCTATTGGATGTTATTT
>CAUOFW020002674.1:0-45358 GCA_963454935.2 Ilex paraguariensis
AAATTTTGTAGGAGACTGTTTCTCACACTTTTAGGAGATTCCAGCTAGATGCTGTGGCGAAATTGTGATGAAACACTCCATTACCAGTTATGGTTACCACAATTGTAAGAAGGCATTGGGGAAAAGACCATTTGTGAGGGACTGATTTTTTTTTGGCTTTCCTTGGACTGGAATTTGATGAAGGTATGGGTAGGTGACTAGGTGTATGGAATAGGTAAGGTTTTGAGGTAATAATTACTCTAGGGAAGACAATTTGTTGGATCTTCTCTTTGTCATGAAACAATACTTGTGGACTCTAATTAGGGCTGTGGTTGTTCTTTATGTTGTTGATCTTGAATGATTGAAGATGGGAAGAGACATAGGCAATATGATGCTGGAAATTCAACTTAGTGATAGAGAAAATGCTTTAATGTAGGGAGAGGATTGGGATTATGGGAAATACAATTTAGATTTAAGAGAAGAAGGAAGAAAAAGAAGATAAATCAAGATTCTAGCAACTACTTAGAGTCCTTTGGGCATCACACCCAAGGTTAGTGTTGCATCTCACAATTCCCGAAAGCTTCAGTTGTGAAAATTCTTTAAGCCAACGTCCGTGTGTTTAACAAAAAAGATATTCTAGCAGTTTTTGACAATCTCTAGTTCTCTTCTTTTATCATAATATTTCTTCGTCAATCAACTCCTGCGTCCTTCACAAGACAATCTAGCTTGTGTAGTATTTTTGGTTTATCATTTGCCTTTACGTCCTTGATGATCCAGTATTTAAAAAACAGGACCGTACATTTTCAATAACAAAATTTAGCTTTTTAGAATTTTTTTTCCTATCGAACCAAAAAGTGTACACGTTTCCTTCAGCTCAACCAGTGCAGGATGATTGTTTTGGTGGTGGACGTAGGTCATGGAAAGCTTGTACACTTGTCGTTTTATTAACTAGAACTAGAACAGGGTGATGATAGGATTAGGGATAAGAATGAATCGAAATTGGCTCGATGTTAGATGGGTTTGGCTGTAGGAATTGCAGAAAATTAGGTGCCGGAGGTTGTGGAGAGCGACTAATTATGGTGTTTAAGTGTTGTATTGAAGGCCAAAAGGTTAGGAGAAAAGTTGGGCTTGGGTAGAGCTTGATATGGCAGTGTTTAGAGAATAAGAAAGTAGGAGATTAAGAATCTAGCAATCCTGTCTAGAACATCCTAGGAATGACACCCTAAGGTAAGGTTGAGAAGACTGTAATTCCCACTTAGAAATCCCTATCATTAGTGGTCGAGAAAACTCTGGAAATTCATCTGTAATTCCGCTGGATTATCCCTTAATATTGCATCAACTCGTAGGCATTCATACCAAAAGATGACACACAACACATCATAGAAAAAATAGGAAGTCATTCATAGTGAGTCTTCACTCGCTATTTCAAAAAGGAGCTAAGACATAATATAGGTGCTTGAGGACCAAGTGAAGTTGGAGGCAAGTAAACTTGGAGATCATGTTATATTTGGTGGCCATTTAGGACTGAGAACACTAGATTTATATATCTCTGTTGAAGCCCACCTAGAATGATCCAAATAGATTACTTAACCCTTTATAAGACACATGGGCTACAAAATACAATAAAACTCGTGGGGTAGAAGTACCATACCAGTCTTGCAATTATTCAAATTACCTAAATACCTTGAGTCCCCAAAATAATGAAATAAAAGTAAAATGTTTCTATCGGCGTACGAATTCTAAAATTTGTATAAGAAGACACAAAATAACCAAAAGCTTTGATTATACAAAGCTCCACTCGAAATTACATATTTATGCTTGGTCTTTGTGCATGTCGAGTATTAATGCTGATGTCCTCAAAGAAGGAATTCTGTAATATGCGGGTGTTAATATTTATCAATGGAGAATATCTGTAACATGTGGGTGTTAATATTTAATATATTCTAGCATATTGGTCTTATGTTATGAAAAATTTCTAGTTGGGGAAAGAGATGTGGAGTTATGTTAGTGGTACTTTGCAAGTTCCAACAGATTCAAAGACAGATAAATATGCTAACTTAAAGAATACCTGGGAAGTCAACAATGCTAAAATCATCACTTAGATTAACAACTCAATTGATCAGACCATTAGTGTGCATTTGACTAAGTTTAACACAATCAAAGAGATTTGGAATTATTTAGCTACATTGTTTGTTTAGTCCAATTTTACAAAGAGATATCAGCTTGGCATAAAACTCGAATTGCACGTCAGGGTGATAAGACCATACAAGAGTTCTACTCGATTATGACTGAATTTTGGGATCAGTTAGCACTTGCTGAACCTACTGAATTGAGTACTCATATGGTATATCGTACCTTTAGGGAGGAGCAGCGATTGGTACAGTTTTTGATGACTCTTAGAGATGACTTTGAGGGTCTTCGTTATTCTATTCTCCATCGTCTCCCACTTCCTATAGTTGATGCAGTATTGAATGAGTTTCTGTCTGAAGAAATTCGTCTTAAGACTCTTTTTGGAAAGGATTTTCTTCCATTGCCTAATCAGACTTTACTGGCTGTACCATCCAAAGGGACTTCTCACTCGCAGACTAAATATCGGAGTCGAGCTGCTTTAGATGAGTGTAGTTTTTATTGTGAGAAGGGTCACTAGAAGGTTCAATGTTCTAAATTGGTGAAAAAGAATGTCAAGGGGGCCTTACATCAGCCTTTTAAGCCCAAAGATCGTCATACAATTGTAGCTATTTAATCGGTGGATGTGACATTCCCATTAGCTCCCAGCATGACTATGATAGCTGATCAGTTGCAGAAGTTTATTTCCCTTCATCAACCAGGTGCCCCATTAGTTTCTCTCTCCATAGGTTCATTTATTACAGGTCCTTCAGGTGTCTCTTGAACTGCTTGGGTCTTTGATTCTAGAGCCACCCATCATATGACTAGTAATTCTTCCTTATTTGTTTCTATTGCTTCTCCTACCTCTATATTTGTCCTTATAGCCAATGACACCCAAATGTCTTTGGCTGGTGTTGGAACTATCGTGTCTTCCCAGCTTACACTTCTTGATATCTACTATATTCCTCAACTTATTTTAAATTTAATATCTATTAGTCAGTTGTTTGATTCGGGATTTTTAGTTCACTTTTCTTCTATTGGTTGTGTTGTGCAAGATTCACGGTTTAAGAAGCTAATTAGGACAGGCCATAGAAATGGAGGGCTATATGTGTTGGACAAGCTTTATGTCCCTGAAGTTGTTGCATCTACTATTGATTTATCTTCTTTTCAATTGATTCCAAAATCGTCTAGGTTTTATTTATGGCATTCTCGTTTAGGCCATGTTTCTCATTCTTGTTTAAAATTTTTAGTTTCTACTTATAGTTTAGGTAGTTTAGAGGGTCATGATATTTCAAATTATAGTGGTTGCAAGTTGGTTAAATTTACTGCACTATCTTTCAGTAAAAGTAATTCTCGTTCTTTTGCACAATTTGATCTTGTATATTTTGATATTTGGGAACCAGTTCCTATTGCTATTAAAGGGGGGGTCTAGATATTATGTTTCTTTTATTGATGATCATACCAGATATTGTTGGGTGTATTTGATAACACGTAGGTTTGAGTTCTTTTCCATTTTCACTACCTTTCGTGCTATGGTGTGTACTCAATATTCTTTTATCATCAAATGCTTCTGTTGTGATCAAGGTGGAGAATATTCTTTTAATACTTTTTATGATTTATTGAAATCTGATGGTATTATTTTTTAGTCTTCTTGTACCGACACACCTGCTCAGAATGGAATGACTGAACGGAAACATCGTCACATTATTGAGACAACTCATTCTCTGTTATTGTTATCCAGTGTCCCTAGATTTTTTTGGGAAGAAGCAGTTGTTACAGCAGCTCACCTGATTAATTATATTCCTACAATCCTTAATTCTGGTGTCTCATCTTTTGAAAAATTATGTGGTAAGACACCTGACTATTTCTCCTTATGTGTGTTTGGATGTACATATTTTGTTCTACTACCTAGTGTTAATCGTACCAAACTTTTGGCTCGTTCAGCCTTATGTGTTTTTCTTGGCTACGGTGAGGGATAAAAAGGATTTCGGTGTTATGATTCTAGTACACAAAAACTTTATGTTTCTCGCCATGTTGTTTTTATGGAGCATAGTCTTTTTTTTTTTCCAATTCCATCTAGTTCTTCTTTTCTGTATAAATCTAATCTTATTTATCTTGATCCTTTTCCCTCTAATGTTTCTCCTGATTCCTATATTGGTGATATGACTGTGGCGGATCTTCCCTCCTCTTCTTCTTCTTCCTCTTTGCCTGATTTGTCTGTTACCGTCCTTCGATTGTGCATACTTATGTTCACTGGACTCCCACCGTCTCCTCCACAGATGTTGTGCCTTCATCTGCACCTCTTGGCTCTCAATCAAATTCTGACACTCAGAAGTGTCCTGATAGGTTTGGTTGGTCTAACTTTTGTTACTCTTTTGATTCTTGTTCTTTCCTAACTTTTATACATTCTCTGTCTGAACCAACCTCCTATAAGGAGGCTATACTTGATCCTCTTTAGTAATAGGCTATAGATGAGGAGCTTTTCACGTTACATAAGACTCGAACTTGGGAGTTGGTGCTTTTACCTTCTAGTAAATGCCCATTGGTTATTAGTGGGTTTATAAAATCAAAACCCATCTGATGGTTCTATGAAAAGGTACAAGGCTAGATTAGTGGTCAAGGGATTTGCTCAAGAGTATGGGCTTGACTACGATGAGACCTTTGCTTCAGTGGCTAAGATGGCCACAATTCGCACAGTAATTGCTGTGGTAGCTGTTTATCAATGGAGCTTATTTTAGATGGATGTGAAAAATGCTTTTCTTCATGGTGATTTATTTGAAGAGGTCTATATGACTGCTCCACTTGGGTTGCTTTGTAGTCTTGGTCATGTGTACAAACTTCACAAGGCTTTATATGGTCTTAAATAGGCCCGAGGGCATAGTTTACAAAATTTTCTTCAGTCATATGTGACTTAGGCTTCTGTGCTAGGGATCATTGTTTTGCTCTCTTCCTTCGATCCACTTCTTCTGGTTTCATTATTCTATTACTTTATGTGGATGACAAGATTATTATAGGTGATGACAATGTTGGAATTCAGCTGTTGAAAACTCAGTTACAGGATTATTTTGAGATGAAAGATTTTGGTCCACTTCGATATTTCTTAGGGATTGAGGTTGCATCCTCTCCCAAGAGTTTTCTTCTTTCTCAGTCAAAATATACCTCAGATGTTATTCAGCGAGATTGCTTATCGAATACTCGAACAGTTGACACACCCTTAGAGCACAATGTTCGTTATACTTTCTCTGATGGTTCTCTCCTGCTTGATCCTACATTATATCGTATTATTGTTGAGAGTTTGGTGTATTTTACTGTTACTCGTCCAAATATTGTTGATGCGGTTCATGTGGTTAGTCAGTTTGTTGCTGTTCCTACCATACTTCACTATTCCGTTGTTCTTCGGATTCTTCGATATTTACGAGGTACGTTACATCAAAGTTTATTATTTTCTTCCTCTTTGTCTCTGGAGCTCCATGTTTACTCTGATGCGGAGTGGGCTAGTGACTCTATGGATCGCAAATCCATCGCTGATTTTTGTCTCTTTTTAGTAATTCTCTTATTTTTTGGAAAAGTAAGAAACAAACTGTTATAGCTTGATCTTCTGCTGAATCTGAGTATCGTGCTATTACACTACCGCATCAGAGATAGTTTGGTTGCGTTGGTTGCTTGTTGATCTTGACATTTCCTTGACTACTCCTACTCCTATGTATTGTGATAACACCAGTGTTATCCAGATTGTTCACAACTCGGTGCTTCATGAGCGCACCAAACATATAGAAATTGATTGTCACTTTGTGCGCCATCATCTTCAGCTGGGCATGGTCTCTCTCCCATATCTTCCTTATATTATGCAGTTGACAGATTTCTTCACCAAATTTCACACTAATAGCCTGAAGAGAATCAGAATGCCCACTTGCCTTAATGTTAAATAAAGAGAAAATAGCAATAAAACTAGATTTTCAGCAACAATCCAACAACCCAGCAAATCAATAAACAACCATTTCCCAAATTCAACCACAGAACAACAATCACAAAGCAGTTGGTGCACTGTGAAGGCGAGGAACAGTTCACTGATGCACAATAGAGGCATGAAACAGCCAACTGATGCACAAGGAAGCACAAATCCAACCACAAAACAGAAAGAGGAAGACAGTCGGTGCACTGTGAGGTAGTCGGTGCACTGTGAAGACAAGAATAGCCAAAGCCAAGAAATCAGAGGAGACGAAGCTCAGAAGGCAGACCACCAAACAATCTCAAATCATACAAATCTCATCCCAAATCAACTAAACTACCTTGAATCATTCAGATGAACATTCAATACTCTTAGTCGCACCTCTCTTGGCTGATTGGAACCAAAAATTTTGGCAGAAAGTGCCGAGTATAACAGATTAAAAAATTTATATGTATTTTTTCAAAAATATTTAAAAAATAGAAACCCTTATCAAATGAATTCGAAACAAAAAGAGAAGCACACCAATGAGAAACCCATGAAGAGTCGATCCTGATGGTGATATTCACGGTCAGAGACTAATGACATTATCATTATGTTATCGCCGGCGATGATGACATCAGTGGCTGTTTATCGTCGGTTCAATTCGGGTTCACCAGATCTTCTTCTAGACTTCAATCATGTATTATTATTATTTAGATTTATTGATCAAAGCTCTGATACTATGTTAATATTTATCAGTGAAAGAGAAAAAATATATTCATCAAGAATAACCATATCTGTATTACAGACTCATTGAAAAGACAAACTACACAATAATAGTCTTATATACTAGGGAAAATCATAGTAACATAAATAACTAATCTACTCCTAATGCTAATAAACTAGATTACTCTAACAGTGGGATCACCTCACAACAAGTAGGATCTCTATAAGCATCGCAAGAAAGAGAAACATAATAGTGCCGAGTTATTGGAATGATTTTCTATCTATTTCAATTGTTTTATAAGGACAAGCATGCAATTTGGTTGAGGTGATCAACTAATTACAACATTCATGTATCACCATCAATAACACGCTTTAATGCTTGATCCCCATCGCAAATTGACCTCTTAAAAAATTGAAGTTTGTTTCAAATTATTATGAGTTTAAACTTGAATAATTGTATATTAGGTTTGAGGAAAAGAAAGAGAAGAGGAAGAGAGAATGAAAAAGAGTATGAAATCATATTGTGTGTAGCGCTTATGTTGCCAACACCATATTACCTATTTATATTTGATTGATATTAAAATCAATTACTATATTAAGGAAGTAGAACGTTATTGGAAAACCACATAATAGAAAAATAGATTAATAGGGAATTGACATAATAGGAAAGTAACACTCTAATACTTCCCCTTAAGTTGGAGTAGAGATATTAAAAATGTCCAACTTGGAATAAATGCCCCTAAAGGTGAATCCTGTTAATGCTTTGGTGAGAAAATCACTGAGTTGACCGCAATTGCTCCACAGAGACAATAAGGATAAAAAAACCAAGCTCTAGGTGACTGTTTTAGACCATTCAGGGACTTCTTTAATCGACACACACTATTGCAATACTCCCCTTAAGCAACAAATCTTGGTGGTTGCTCTGTGTGAAGTCTAAAACATTCCTTTTGTTTTCTAGAGAAACAATTAATGACCATACCAAAATAAGTAACAGCAAACGACGATCACGACAACACAGACGAAAAGAACATGATAACAACATATGAAGAATATGACAACAATAGCACCACCAACAATATTGACCCAAACGAACACAACCAACGCCACCACAATGAGTCACATGCAACAACAATTAAAACCGCAGTATAAACCGAGTAAACCAAGTAGAACTGGAGTTGAATCAGCCAAAAAGGGCCAGAACTAGGATGAAAACACTAAGCTAGAACTAAACCAGCACCAAATTGTGCTGAAAACCATTGAACTGATTCTAAAGCAATGGACATGAATTAAAGCTGGCCGACAACCACTAAACCAACACCAAACTGTACCGAAAATCACCGAACTGACATTAAATCGGGTTTAAAATACTGAATCATATTTAAACCGGGATAAAAACCACGAAACTAGTACCAAACTAGCCCGAAAATCACAAAAATTATCACTAAATCGAATTAGAAACACTGAATTAGAATTGAATGGGGATGAAAAACTACTAAACCAAAACCATTCTGACCTAAAAATTAGGCACCAAACTGGGCTAAAAACATTGAATTGAAATTGAGCTAGGATAAAAACAACTAAACAAGTAGCGACCTAATTTCTTTGAACCAACACTAAATCGATCTAAAAACACTAAAATTCGCACCAATAATCAAACACCGGAGACACAAACACATTTTTAGGAATCTCAAAACAATTGATAATGATCACAATAGCCAATGAGCAACTGATGAAGATTCCAACGACTGGAAAACTGCAGCTTAGAGCGATTTAGATAACCACAACTGGCGAAATTGCAGTAGCAAGCTTGACCTATTTTCTATGAATTGGCACTAAACCGGTCTAAAAAAACTAAAATTCGCACCAACGATCAGACACTGGAGACACGAACACAGATTCAAGAATCTTAGAATAGTTGATAATGATCATAATAGCCAATGAGCAACTGATGTAGATACCGATGATAGAAAAACTGCAGCTTAGAGCGATTTCGATAACCACAACAACTGGCGAATATGCAAACGATTACAACTTAATGTGTGCTGGGCTGGCCCAACCACTAGGCAAGTAAGGTGCTCACCCAGGGTTGGGCCCCACTTCCCAAGAATCTTGTTTTAATACCAAGTTGAAACTTGAATAATCATATGTTAGGGTTGAGGAAAAGAAAGTGAATAAAAAGAGAGAACAAAAGAGTACGAAAAAATATTGTGTGTAGCGTTTATATTGTGAACACTTTATCACCTCTAATGACAATTACAATATTGAGAAAGTAGAACAATAGAAAAATAACACTATAACATTAATGTGGTTTGGGTATGGCTCATGATGGAAAGAAGGTTTTTCTTATTCGTTTTCTAACACATGGAAGGTTCCATGGCCTTAAGTGAAGGAATATCATTTACTTTTCATTCATGTTACATCAACTCTTCTACATGCTCCGCCTTGTGAAATTTTATTCAAGTCTTCATAAAGAGAAGATACGTTGCTCTAATATCAAAATGTTAATTGAACCACACAATGGTGTGCCCTTGTATGAGCCAGATATGGACTTTTACATAATTTAATTCTTATAGGACATGGATTCAAATTTGGATGTTAGCACCTTCCATAGAGACATAAAAAGTTACTGAAGGTCACAAAATCAAACTTTGAATGCCTTGCCATTTATTAAAAAAAGGTATTTCACGTCACCTAAACTGAGTTGCTCTATTCCTCAACGAGTGACTCCCATGCCTTGATGGCCTTCCGGAACTACCATGTCTTGATGGAAATGCAATGAGCAATTGGCATGTTATGCACATTTTAGAATGAAAATACACAGTTTCGATTGTTGTTTGTTCTTGCCATTTTTAAATTTCTTTTTTCATTTGAAGATTTTATTGGGTGAAATTTATGTACATGCTGTAGTACCAGTGATTTGTTGACTCTGGCAGATTGTATTGATTAGGGTGTTGAGACTGTAGATCCAAGTCATTTCATAACTCCAGAAAATATTGAGAGGCTAAAACAAGCAAAAGAAGCTAACAGAGTTCAGGTATGTTTGTTGTCTTTGCTTCCCATGGAATTTAGCATGCTCATGTTTGAATCAATTGTAGCTTCTAAAGTTTTGTAGCATATTTGACCCTGGAATGTAATTAGATGCCATTTACCATTTTTGCTGTCTGAAATCTTCGAAGTTGGAACTCTTTCAAACTTGTTGAAGTAAAATTATTTCTTTTTGTTCTATTTTCTAGTTAAACTTTTCTGATAGGGTTGTGTGTACTATATGATAGTCCAGCCTTGAGACAGTTATTTGAAAGTTTCAACTAGGGACAACTTCCAAGTAATTGATTCATACATTTGAATTCTTGAAATAATGAGTAATTTTGGAATACTAAAGAGAATATTGACTAAAAAATTGACTATTGAATCTAAAATAATAGTTATTTTTCACATTTTCAAATTAAAATCCAGAGAAAAGAGCTAATATCTTCTTGTTTTCTGTGCAAATATTTGTTATTTGTCTGTCAATGTTTACCCTATGCACAATGACTTCATAATTTTATGTGCAATTTGAAACATTAATTGATGTCGGACAACACTTCACTGCCCAAATTGGTTGCTTTATGATTATTGTTTTGGTGAACTAAAGTAGTGAAGAGTCAAGAGCCCATTAAGTTAACTTTATAAATGAGGGAAATATGCCATTAGCTTTATTAACTTCTAGATGGAATGGACTTCGGATAAAAATGTGATGAGCTGCTTGAATTTCAGAGAATGATTGGTGAGATACTTGGATGGCACATTTTTAAGACAGGAGGGTTAAACTAAAGGCTCAGAATATAGACCGGAGCTTGGTGTACAGTCATTACCTAAGAAAACAGAGATTGGTGTGAATTAAAAATGGCAGAGTTTGATTCTACGGAATGTTTTGATTAAAGAATCTGCTGAAAGAAAGGAAACGACGATTATTCTGAATCTGAAAATTTCCTAGAATCTCTTTTCTCTTTGAAGTAGGATAAGCCTTTTATGACCTAGATGCTAATGTCTAAAGCTTCAAAAGCTAACATTTTATAGCCTGCACTTACTGATCTGAAAGTGGATATAGACATGCAGGTTGCTGGTTGTCTGCACACTATATTTTTTTCCAAAACTAAGGAACTGCAGTTGTTCTCCTCTTCCACTGGGACTAATACTTTGCCATCCTAAATCCAAAACAAAATTAAGGGCACATATATAATCCTAGGAATGCAACCAAACTTAATTTAAGTACCTTACTAATGAAATAAAGCTCACGCAACTACTGCCCAAGTTTACAGAATACCAACAGCCCAGACTACTCTCATCTCTATAACATAGTGACACTAAATAAGACCTCACTTGATATGGTGGAAAATTTTATTGGCTCAGATAGGCTTTATGTATAGCACACATCTCTTCATTTGGGTTTCAAGAGCCATTTGATCATTTGATGTGGCACAAGTGGAAGGACAACATTCTCTGCTAGTTTTGTTACTGTAATTGTTGGTGGATGCAGGGTGAGGAAAGCTTGTAGACTTGTAGCATAGGGTTTGATATGTGAAAAAGTAGAGTAGCCTTTATGGATGAGAAGGGTTTGAATTCCGAAATTAGCTAGTTAGGGAGTTGAATGGTCTTCAAATTTTCAGGAGTGTTATTATTATAGGGTTTTTGAGTGTTAGAAAAAGGCTTCTGGCATAAGGAAATGACGAAGCTATGGACGAGGGCTATTAGATAAAATTGATTAAATGAAAGATAAACATCGTAAAAGTCATGCTAAACTTTCGTGTGGCTTAAGATGATTCCAAGTGCATCCATGTGTGAAGGCCTTTTTGGGGGGTTTTTTTTTTTTTTTTTGGGGGGGGGGGGGATGTTGAATAGGGCTACGCTTAAATTCTTGAACTCCTTTGTGGAGAGTTCTCTTGGTTAGCTCGTAGTTTGTTTGCTTCTTTCCTCAATTAATTCAAACCAAGGGCATTATGCCATTTTAGCATTTCGTTCACATTGGCATGTGTGAGGGATAGATTACCAAAAGGCTAAAGGTTTGATCTTCAAAGTCCAGAGGTAGAACAACCTTATTTTGCAGAAGCTAGTCGACCAGGATAGGGGCTGGTCTACTTGGTCAAGGGTTGGCCGACCAGTTCTATAGCTGGTCGACTGGCCTGATTTTGTAAGCCCCTATTCTATGCTCAGTGACCATTTTGCTCCAAATTAATTTTTAATTGATTCTGAAAGGCACCAAACTCAGGTGTGTGCTTAAAAGCATGATATACAACATATGTCTAGTATGATTGCAATGTAATCCAAAGAACTTGAGAGTACAATTTGGCTCATAATTATTAATTCTCATTTTTAAGTTCAATATCAATAATTAATCATACAAGATCAATTTTGCTCAAATGAAACTTGCTTCATAATAGATATTCAATAAAGAACATGCAACTCACAATATAGTGGTCGGCCCATTCGGCCTACATTCACCCTTTGTAAAACCCTCTGATCCAATTCCATAATATTTAGAGTGCTCATTGCACCACTAATGAATAAACTAAATTTGTATTAAATATTAGAGTCACTAAACACCTCAAAAATGAATAAATAATCTCTCGATAACAATTTAAATTGCAACCGATGAAAATCTTTCTTTCATTAGTCAACCCGATTCTCCACCAAATTTTACTTCAAATTTAACCTCCACCTGAGAGAGTAAATGTGGGGTGAGCTTGGGAGGCCCATTAAACAATTTAAAACATACTGTACAAAGTCAAAAGGTCAAATGATAATCGATCAACAACCAATAATCAGTCTGGGAAATACAAATTAACACGATCATTCACGACATGTCAACGAAACTTGGACATTCGAATAATCAAATCACTCATGGCTTAATACCCAATCAATCTCGACAACAAACTAGGTATCACTCGGTGCATTTCATACAATCACATTCACCCCTTGAGACCATGAACATGTATCACAATTATAACCACGCCACCGAGTGCACATCACGCACATGTTGAAAAGTCCCAAGTATTTCACCAAAATAAATGTCACAGCGATTAACGATACGTCAAATGAAAATATGACCGAATATCGAAACTCAAAATCAAACAATGCCATAATTCAAATATAATTAGGACAATATCAAACAAATATTCTTTTCAAAGAGATTAATCAAGAATATATACTTTGAATTAAACCACTTACCCGATTCTTGGTTGCCAAATAAAATCACTATCATCTCAAAAGTAAAATCTCGAATTTCTTCAAAATTGGACCATAGTTATCTATTGGATTCTTGTTCATTTTGCGGCTTCCCACTTTCTTCTCTCTTTTTTTAATCACCCTCTATTCTCTTTTTTACATTTTCTTCCTTTACTCTTATCCTTTTTTATTCCAAACACCAACCTCACTTGCACAATACTTGATATACACTCAATGCTTTGTAAGACTTGCAATCTACATGACTCATTGTCCTGCCCTTCTCTTTATTTTACATGTTTTATAGCTAGAACCCTATACAAATGCATAAAAGAATCAACTTCACATGCACACACTACAAGCTGCCAATGTACACGTTGCACACCTTAGTCTAAGTATTGAATGTTAGACAACACAATCCCAAGTTGAATTACTATTCACAACCGCCGGTCCCTGTTTACCCATTTTTTTGCTAATTTTTTTCTTCTAACTCGATAAATTTTGATCTCAACAAATATTATAACTATCGAATATTTTATAATTAAATCCTAAATTATAATTTGCCCCAATTAAAATTTATATAACTTTTAACAATCTCATGAGACCCATAAATTTTTTAATTATTTATTCTTTTTTGAGTCGAGACTTAGTCGTCGCACTCTTCTATCACCTTGGTGGGATTACTCCAATATATGAGACTTTTAGGAAATCCCAACAACTGTGTGGATTACAATCGATCACCCATTAGCTCAGCTCTAGTAGTCCTCACAAGGACCTATTCCCAAGGATTTGGTGAAGGTTTTTTTTGCCTAGGCTAACCTACAATCTCTACACAACTTAACAATACACTCTTTGTCAAACTGAATGAGGCTATTTGGTAAGGGCGTATGGGGAGCTTGGTAAGATGAGTTTGAGAAAAATAGTCCAAAGAACCCTCAAATTTAATTCTAGGATTGAAAATTCATTCTCGGGTTCCCAAACCCGGCCCGTAGCTGGCCTGAAGATTAAACTCATGATTATAGGTTTGACGAAACCTAGGGAGGGAGTGGGTTTGGGAAGATGGGTTAATGGATTAAGGCTGCAATGACAGCTGTACTCCTTAACATGGGTATGAATGGATTGATCAAGGATAAAATAGTCATTTATATGACAAATAATTGTTAATAATTATAATATATTCAAAGTAAGTTGAGGGATACAACAAAGTGTCAATCCAATGACATATCATAACAAATACGATATAGAATCATGGTATAGCAAAAGGGTATTAATACAAACCAACTAGCAAGAATGTACATGTAAAGAAAACAAAGGACAAGTATGTCACTTAACTCAGTCTCAAATATATAAAACATGAAATAGCACATGACTAAGAGTACGTCACAACAAAAGAAAATAAAACAAAACAAAAACATAGCACTTAAAACAAGGACAATTAACAAATAAAAAACTCTCTAGCTCCCCATAATGTCCTAGATCTAAGTCTCAAGACAATAGCTCCTATTGCTGCATCATCTCCACCGTTACCATAATGGGGAATTTCAAGTCATCATTCATAGCCTTTGTCTAAGCTTCTAGCAAAATAGGTGATGGATAGGGTTATGAAGGAGTTTGACTCGTATTAAAAAGAATAGACACTAAAAATTGATGTCTAAAGTCTTACCGTCTGTTCTTTAGGGAGACCGCTCGAGCCATAACTTAGGCCGCTTGAGCAGTCCTTGATGTTTGTTTGTCCAATTGACATATCAGCTCTTCAGCTCACCAACGGATTGCTCCGACTCCTCTTCTACTCCTCCTATCAACTCAATGAGCCTCCAAATTATGCATGTATGAATGTACAATCTAAATTGTAACTAAAAGTCTAAAACACATGCATAGATGAAATTAGGAACTAACCAGCATACAATTCTCAAATTTAACATTAAAATTACAGTCATTAATAATGAAAATCACATATGTTCAAAACATAGCAGCTTCATCCAAAGTTCATCATCACATTACATTACTCTAAGACATTAAAGAATATTGAACTCAATTTCGTGCATCCTAGAGCAATCTCCTTTCACTTAGGTTGATTTTATTCACACATGTTCAAACTTTGTTCATCTTGATCAATTCATGTGTTACGTGTGTGAAACCAAACTCTGACACCATTATGATTCTGTCTAGCTCAAATCATTAATAAAGTTCTCCATGAAATTCTAATGCAGCGTCTAAGTGACTATATAGTCGGTTAGTGAGTGTCCTATTCAATTTCTTTTTGACAACTCCCTTTATCTTTTATTTCTTCTACTCATTATGACCTTAATTAACATGATTGTGAATTCCATATTTTAAATGGTATACTTCTAAACGCATTTAGCTTTAGCTCTTTGAGTTTTATCATTAAACATATAGTACTCTCAACAGTTCAAGCGCAATTAACACTAGCAATTTATTTTTATGCCTCTACTTTTAATTGGCCTCATTGGGATCTTTTCTCACATTACACTTGGGGACATAAAGTTATTAATCATTCAAACTAGCAACACTTCTAAGTACAAAGTTGGTTGATTGGTTGTGCACTTGATCTTATGAATTTTCTCTAGACTTGCATAATCCAAGCACGCAAAGGTGAAAGAAACTTTTATTTAAGGATCAAGCACTAAGACTTAAAATCACTAAGTTCTTTATCCCCTAGTATGACTCATAGTAATGTACTTTTCAACTTGTTTTAAGGATGGAAAAGATATGGGCTCGAATCAAAGAGTAATTTACCATGATCAACAACAAAAGAATTTTTTTTTTTAAACTTTTCATTTGTTAATATTTTTGAAATTTTCACAAATAACTTAAAAACAAAAAATATGTACAAAATGCAACAATAAAGGAAAAATAAACACATTTACCAATAAATCCTAAAGGTATGCCCAACTAAACATTAATTTTTTTTGGGTTTTCATATACCAAAATCAAAGTAAATAAGCAAAGAATCAAATTATTTACAATACATGAACCTAGGATATAAGATGCAATACATGAATATGCACCTAAGTCCACACTCTCACCTCACCTACTTTTTAGGTGACTCAATCTCCTTAGTAGCCCTTGAGACTTCCAACTTAGTTGAGGTTGTGAGCTTCTTAAGGTCCTCACATCTCACTCATACTTATTTTTTTCTTAAAATCTCTCGAGTTAGCTCAAAAAATGGGTTGATGACTTTCTCTCAACTTCACCTATTTGAAGTTTCTCTCAAGGGGGAAGGGTGTGAGCCAATTAAAGGCATAAACTCTTCCTCGTCTTCTTGAGAGGAAGTATTCTTACTCCTCGTTGACTTGGATTCACTTTCTCTCCTTTTGACCTTTATTGCCTTTCTCCTCTCTATTATGAGCATATCTTTCTTTTTTTGATTAAGATATTCCCAAGTCATGTGTCTAAACCCTTGACACTTGGGGGTTGTTTGGTATGTGGGTTGGGAGGGATTTTGGAACATGGGTTGGGGACTAAACCCCCTTAAACCCATGTTTGGTAATTATGGATTTAGCTTAGGGTTTGAAATCCGGCCCGGTCATTGCCCGGTCATGAAATCCTTGTTCATGGGTTTCATGAAATCCATTGAGGGGGTGGGTTTCATATGTGGGTTTGGGGGTTTCACATTCAAATGACATTTATACCCCTCATATATTCATACCCATGCTTGGATTAAATTAGTTAAGGGGCACAATAGTCATTTAAATACAAATATATTATCATAATAGTCATATATCCCTACGCATACCAAATATGGGTATGGGCAGCATTTAATATTGAATTCCTTCTTTGAATCCCATCTTTGGTCAAACCCAGGTTTGGACAAGCCAATCCAAACCTCTACCAAAAATCATACCAAACAGGCCCTTGTAGCGTTGAGGTCCTTGTTCCGATTTCCTTTCCCCCTTCTTTTCTCTTCCTTCCTTGGAAAATTTTGGTTTACTCGTCTTACTTTTTGAACCTAAGGACTCAACACCTCTAGCCTTGATATACTTCCTAAATTTGTTCCCAAGATAGGCTAGGCCCACTTTTCCCAAACAAGGTGACTTGGATTCATCTCCCTCTTCTTATATTGAGCTTAAAATCATACTCATCGGTTTTTTGGGCGGTGGAGATCATCTCAAAAGTCAAAATAGACCCAAGTAGGTTTTCTATTGACACCGTCTCCAAATTAACTCCAGTTTTTAAGGCCGTCACCCTAACATGAAACTTCTCCGATAGATATCTCAAGATTTGGCATTTGAGCGCGGAGTCATCATATTTGGTACCCAATGTAAAGGATGAATTTAGGATATCACTCGATCTAGCATAGAAATTATTACTAAATGTTTCATTCACTTGCATCCTTAAAATCTTGAACTGAAAGGTTTACCTTTGTAGATGAAATGCCTTTACCAAAGGTGTTCCTTCGTTGGGAACTAGTAAGATATCCCATACTTCTTTGGAAGTCTCACAATTGGAGATCCTCCGGAGTTCGTTAGTTGTCACGGTATTAAATATCTTGCATTCATGCCCTTTGAGTTCCACCTTGCAGACTCATAGTTTTAGATCAAATCTTTAGGGATTTTGGTTCGGTGACCGCAACACTACTTTTGGCGGTGGTAGTGATGATGGAAGGGCTCCATATAACCACACCACAATTACTAAATAAGAGGTAAATTGTTCAATTAGCCCTTTGAGCCCCTTTTAACATGAATAACCCATTAAGAGTGTAAATGGATGAATGAATATGTAATCAATACCAACCAATCCACCATCTTCTTCAATTCCAACCAAAGTCACAAACACCAAAACGAAAAATTAATGACTTGAAACATAAACAATAAATTCATCAAACACATGGTGCGCGAGTGTGCAACATTGAAAGTGTATAAGCAAATTAAAGCAATAAAGAACACATGCAATTTGTTGATGCGGAAACATTTCTCGAGAAAATAATTTGGGAACCACTCTAGGGTTTATCAAAGCCTAATCCATTAACCCAAAGGCGATCTATAAGTATTTGAGTCTTATACCTCAACCAACTCCATGGCTAGATGCTCATTTCCTTCAATAGATTTCTCCTTCGGAAGTCTCTCTCCAAAGTTATGGGTAGGTTCACTTGAACGCCTCCACCGCGATGGGTCATTTAGGCCTCGAGCAATCTTCAAGGCTTCACACTCAACACTCTCGGAATGCATACTTTTCCAAGTAGGTTTTGGTTGACAACAAACAAGATTTCTTCTTCAATGTATGAGGTTGAATGAAAGAATCAAGATGGTTTGTCTTTTCAGACTTAGGGATTTAGTGTGTTCAAACATCGTATCTACTAAGCATATCCCCATTGCACCTCGTATTAGAAAAAGCATCATATTGTATACCTAGTACTTGGTACCCCTATTGTACCAAGTACCAAATTGATCTAGGATTCAGGTAACATTGGTTCACTCCGGAAATCCTCTTTATGATTTCCAAGAAGTGACAAAGTAAAAATAGGATTGGTATAGGTCGCATTTGGGCTACTTTAGCAGATCTCATCCGGACAAAGTGCCGAAATTTGTCAAGAATTCGAAATGATGGCACATCACAAGTTGCCATGTTAATTTCCAGTAATGGGGAGATCTGTGAGAATTCTTACCTATATCTTACCATTTTTTTTAAACCTTCAGTTTTATTATATGAAATTCAAACTTATGACTCTTGAGATTTACTTTCGCCGGAGTGCAATTGGCATTCTGGGCATGTACATTACGTGATATTTTTCCATACTTTCTGCATTTTGTTTGAGCTATTTATGGACCTTTTTGATCGAGCTAACCTGCACACACGGATCCCATCAACCCCTTTTCTCATTACTAATGGAATAACCATTACTATTTACTAAAAACGGAACGCAATGATCTTGTTTTGTTCCTTAGTTTGTATGCTTATTGTTCATATTTTGTCCATTCCACTGGTATTCACCTAGGTACTTTTAATTGTTATCCATTTATTGAAACAAAGGGGTCTTTCTATGGAAGCCTTTGCGAACAATTGTTCTTTTTTTGAAGCTTTTTTTTTTTTTTTTGCTTCTCGCCTCTGCTTCTTTCACACCTCTAGATATCTAGTGCCAAATTGTTGCCTGTTTCCTTATTTACCCGACAATAGAGTTGTCTATCTCTTTGCCATTGAATACATTCTCTAATCCATCTTTCCTAAATTTTAGGGAACTTCAACGATTCCAAGTTATTGAGGACAGAATCCTAAGGAACGGATTCATACATCTTCCGAATATCTAATTTGGCTCAAAACCCAAGGATGAACTATTAAAATTCTAATGATTAAAAGGCATTAGGTGATCTGATCTAGGAAAGGGTTGATACTTTATTTTGACTATGCTTTTTGTGGCTTTTTGGAGTTCATGTGGCTGCCATACTATTCCTTGAGAGTCTTCTAATGGCACAAGATTATGTCTATACAACAGTGTGAGGAACAATGCCCAATTTTTTGTATTATGTATTGAGAAAAATGTCTCTTCTTGGTGTAGAGTAAGACTGTATAAATCTGACCCTCTCTAGACACTACAACAGGCGACTCACGCACTGGACTACCTTTTTTTTATGCTTTGAGGAAAAAAGCAATATCCCTTGGATAGAATTCTAGAAAAAAATTGCTTGTAGAATTAGATAAAAATATGGAGCAAACCTCTTTGTGGAAGAAGAAATAGGCTCCCCATTACTTCCTAACTTTCTTGGACACCACATGCTTAGGGCTTGAATTCCAGAAAATGCTGCAGAATTCTCAATATGATTTGTATTCTTTTGAAAGCCTGTATAAAACTGAATTAAAAGATTTTTTTTTTGGGAGGGGGAAGGGGAAGGGAATTTGAACCCTTGATCTCAAGAAGACAACCTTTATAAGACAAGAAGTACCATTGGACCAAAAGCCCATTGATAATTAAAAGATTATTGACTACAACTTAACATACAATTTTTGGAGGTCGAGTTTTGGCCAATATTCATGGTTTGAGATCTCCAAATTCAGTTGGTTTGTCTGCTTTGCATTGCAATTTTCTCTGTTTAGCCGATCAATAGACAGCTTAGCAATTACATAATCCTTTTATAATTTAAACAATCCAAAAACTCTAAAAGGATGATTCCTACATGTCTTACGAGTCTTGATCTCCTGGGGGTAGTTGTTATTTTGAAATCAGATACTGGTGCATTTACTTGCCCTGGATAACATTTTACTAAAGCTATGCCAGGTAGGAGTTCACACACAAGAAAACTCCTTGATGTGATACTGTTGAAGTTGGTTTATTTTCATTTACTTGTGGCCATGTTATATACTACTTTTGGGTGCAATTTCTCTTTTATTTACTAGATGGAATGATAAGTCATATTATCTATTGATTCGTTTGGTTTTCATCCGTCCCCACGCATCCAATTTTTTGAAAAAAGAAGAAATATTTCTACTTTCGTGATGTTTGTGCACTCCACAGTGTGATTTTACATATAGAATAACCTGCAGAAGTGTTCTGACTTCTATGAAAATGGCTAACAAGTCTTTTGTATCAAATTGTAGATAGATTATACACAACCCATCCAAAATAATGTTCCGAAAGAATCATCATTTCCTGGTGGGGATAGCCAAATTGGGACAGTCGGATGTGTGGCTGTAGATGGTCATGGAAATTTAGCTGCAGCAACTTCTACTGGTGGGTTAGTGAACAAGATGGTAGGAAGGATTGGGGATACCCCTATCATTGGTGCGGGGACATATGCCAACAGTTTGTGCGCTGTCTCTGCCACTGGCAAGGGTGAAGCGATAATACGCTCCACTGTTGCAAGGGATGTGGCCTCTCTTATGGAATACAAAGGGCTTTCTCTAAAGGATGCAGCGACTTATGTTATAGAAGAGTGTGCACCAAGAGGCACTGCTGGCTTGATTGCTGTGTCTGCCACAGGAGAAGTAACCATGCCGTTTAATACGACAGGCATGTTTAGAGCTTGTGCTACTGAAGATGGGTATTCTGAGATTGGCATTTGGCCATCTGTGTGACTATGTTTAATGGGAGCTCAATCTGCTTGATTGTTTTTCAGTGTGCAATTTATATTTGCATGAAAGGAACAGAACTAGGCAGAATGAGAGAAGAAATGCTTATGAGAGATTCAAACCAGAAATTGTAGAAAAAATGTTTATGGAGTGTGATTATGGAAGGCGAATGGAGTAAATTTGTTCTATAATTTTTTTTTTTCTCATAGATTACAAACTACAGCATCGGAAGTTCAAATCACAGAAAAAGAGACTCTGAAAAGGAAGAAAGATTAAGAACAAGAATTTAAGGTCATGCCATATGGTTGCCTTCATTACTATTTCTCTGATGAATCCTCAATGATTTACTTAGTGTGGAGGTGCATCAGAATCCAACTGGAACACAATACGTTGGTTTATGGCGATGATGAAACACCAAATGTGACGCCAGACTCGCCTAACTTCTGCTACGTAATCTGATCCATCCTTTCTGTTATTTCTCTTGTCAGACAGTTCTTCCAGTTCCCCACCACCCCTTTTCTGAAAAATGTACTGTTACCAATTCCCAAGCCTGAATCTGAACGATCTTTGCCCGTCTTGTTCACCTCCAAACCGCTCAAATTCTCAAACTACACATGACCAATTTTTTGAGGCACACCTTAGGTCTCTTCTTCTATATTAAATGATTGCCCCATGAACTCAGCCAATCTCTTCATGTAGAACTCTGGATCTCTCTGCGTATCTTCGTATTTCAAGAGCAATACCCTCTCAGGCAATTCCAGTCTTGCTTTCCAATACCCCTAACACATGATCCCAGTAAGGTCCATAAGGAGATTTACCCTCACAAAACAGGTGAAACTCTTTCTCCAAAGAAACAGTTTCTGCTAATTCCACATGTTGGGATAGCGCATTGCATGTAAAGTGCAACAGAGAAACAAATGTATCTTTTGGTTCTCTACATATATAAATAACTTTACACCCTGATGCTAGTATAGATTCTCGTAAGAAAATATAGGGGTGGTGAGTGGACAAAAGTGGAAGTTCGGGGTCCCGACTCACTTTTCTCAGCAAGATCAACCTCCAAAAAGGGTACACATTCATGGGTTACGCTGGTGAGCAAAGGGGTTGAAAATTCACTGAAACGGTTTCTTGTTTGTTGTTATCACGGCAAAAGTTAAGGCCATGAGCCATGTGGTGCCAGTTTTTGGAGCGCTGCATATAATAATATCTCTGGGCTGAGTCTTGAAGTGTCTCGATATCCATCTGGGTACTTTCGGAAGTGTTGATATTAAATCTGTGTATGTCATACTGGTTTTTTGAGACTCTTCTTCTTCTTCTTCCTCACATGTTACAGGGACATTGGTCGTTTCAGAGGTGAAGGACTTCATGTTGAGATGTGTATAAACTTACTAAAAAGGTAAGTCACTTGTTTTGTTTTTATATGACCATGGTTTCTCATCTTTGGGGAAGAAAAGGCCAATCTTGATGATTTACTCAGTTGCTGTCTATTATGGGTAAAAAAACAAGGCCTGTGTCATGTGCATTTCGCTGAGTGTAATGGCAGTACGCTAATATTCAAGGATTCTTATGGTTAGGTCACTCTGGCACCGCCTTCTATCCTTCTCAATGAAGGTACTCCATTTTATTGGACTGCTTTACTAATAAATGAGTTTTTCTTATGAAAGAAAAGAACTCCTTGAGGGCGAACTTGTTTCATGGGACTGCCTAAAGAGACTCTTGGTATTAAAGCAACTATGTAACTTAATGAAGGACCATAGATGAAAATCCTTAGGCCCTTTTAAGCCCTCTTGGCAGACTATGACCAATTCCAAAAATTATAGATAGTTTTCATGAATAAAAAATTCTAAATCAATCCTTTGATGTTTAAAATCGTTTGTTTTACAACGGAAAAAAAAAGGTGGGTTTTTTTCTTCTCTTAAGTAAAAGAAAAAAAATGAATTTTAACCCGCTAATATGTTTGGTCTTTGTGAAACCTATCTGAATCACTACACTATTTGATTCACATGATTCTCACTGGTTCATACAAAGTTTTTTATATATGCTGGAATCTGTTTGTATTGGTAAGGGTCTTTCTTGAATTCAATTAGACGTTAACATAAATGAGTCATAACTATGTAGACATTCCTAATAGGTTGACCTCAAAATAGCATATCCAAATTATAAGAAAGCCTATAGACACCACAATTGTGGAATTTGTATCCTGCAAATTTTTATTTGTTTGAGTATGTAAATAAATTGTGAATACGATCCTAGTAACCAAGTGGCCAAAATATACATGTGTGAACTATAGACAGTCCAACTCTGCATAAAGCATTACTGGAGCCAAAAAAGACCAAAAAGAGTTTAATATTTAAATAGTTTTGTTGGTTGCACAAGACTTCTCTCAGATTAGGCTCTACATTATACAAAAAATAATAATAATAATAATTAAAAAAAAAAACAGACCACTCATGTCAAGGTTTATCCACTATGCTAAGCATCAGGTGGAATAATTTGCCACATATGTAAAAAGCTGGAGAGTCTAGGGGATTTCCTTGTATTTGACAGTAATCCACTTGCTTTGGACAGTATTAATGATTTCCTTGAAAATGGATAGTACTTCCTAAAACACATTCTTAAACACTTTTCCATTTCTCTCCCTCCATAAGCTATACATTGTGGCTGCATGGCATAAACTTTAGGCTGATAGTTCTAAGAGACTTTTCCTTCCACTGCCCTACTGAAGTTTGGATTAACTGGGCCATGCCATAGTTTGGCAACTTTCACCACACTTTTGCATAATCTTCAAATAGATATCACTTGTGAATGGACATTCAAAAATGCAGAAGACACAGGATGTCACTTTTTCTCTTATAGTTAACCTTAATATAAAGCTCATTCTCGGTTTGGATTGAGAATATCAAATGAGTTTATACTATGAAATTCCAAGCTGAAGAAACAGAATATGCCACATTTGCTGCAGGAAGCCACTTTATCTTATCAGCAACAAGGTGGTTTGGTGAATAAGAAGGCATTGAATTTTGAATTTTCAAGAGCTCAGTAGACTGATTAAGTGGCCAATTCCATGTAGAATGATTAATGATTCCCTCCACCTTAGCATGAGCCAACTTCAAAGATGATATGGTTCATTACTATGGATGCTGGAAGTTAGTCAACAGAAAATTTTGAGTAGGAGATGGCTCGTCGGTGACCTGCAAGAGATAGAAGAAGAGAAGTAAGAGATGTCAGCTATGCAGTCATTTTGTCCATCTTCAAACAAATAAGTTGGGTGTAATTTAAGCTTGTCAATCCGAATGCATTTTGAACCAAGTTATATAACTCGATAATTAAACACAAGTTAAACATGTTTTCAATTTGCATTGACCTCAAATTTCAATTTGAAAATTGATGTTAAAAAATAAAAAATCGAATTTCAGCCTAAATTAAATATATTTTTTGAGTTATGTTACCTGCCTTCAAAATGTTAACCAACCAATTCTTTGATAGAAAGAGTAAGGTTGAAGTTGGATTGAGAAATTTATGACTTGGATCAAATTCGAGTTCACCCGCATTGCAATTCAAAATGATTTTTTGTATAGACTTGGACCAAAAATACTAAATAGACTTAAAACACTTGACTTGATGAATCACAACCATTGAATAGGTAGTAAATTCTAATAAATATTATGACCCACAATTAAATCAATAACAAATATAATAGTCATATCATTACGTCAAGTTTTTTAAGTCTGTATAGCACTGCTCATAATTTTTTAACGGTAAGTCTTGAATTTATTTATTGGAACGCTATTACTTAACTTATTATTATATCAATAAATTAGATTAATTTTTTTTAAATCTTAATAACATTACTTATATATATATATATATATATATATATATATATATATATATATATATATATATATATGCTCTGATACCACTTCTAGGGGTACGGGAAAGTAGAAGTAGAAAAGAATGAGAAGACGGATAGAAGAAGCATAAATAATTGCACAAGATTTTACTGGATGAATTCAAATTTTAAACTGAATTCAAATTAAAATATAAAATATAACTAGCTGTAAATTAACTTACAAATAGGTAACTAAGAATGGATCTTCTTTTGCATCATATGAAGACAAAGATATAATAAGAAAATATGAGAGTGAACTAGGTGTTGGTGATTTTGCCTCTCCTTTACTTGAATGACTGAAGTCCTTATATAGGCGTAAGAATTTCTAGAGAGAATCTATGAAATGATTTCTCTTTTGACTAGTGCCATTCTTTTACTCTGGTGAAATGCTTTCTTTTTTCCCTTTTGGTAGAGTAAAATGCTTTTACTTGTGAATGCTGACTTTGGTGCAAGATCATGTGACAACTGGGTCCTTTTTGTTGAATAGTGTCTGCTTTTGGTGGAAAAGCTGACTGGTATCTCCTTTTGGTGGAAAAGGAGCTTTGTTGCTGAAATGATTCTCTTAAGCATGTTAAAAGACAACTTTTATTTCTTTTGATGAAGAAAGTAGTGATTGAAGTCTTTATGCACATGAGAGGTGAATCATGGGCCGAATAAGTCATAGGCATCATTCGGATCTTAAGCATACTGGAATGGGTCCAATGACTGGCTTACTGAAGCTTGTGATGTAACAGAAAAGCCATCATCTTCTTGGCTAGCTAGCTTGCTGAAGTAATTGTAGTGCTAGTTCAATTAACTTGGATGATTTCTTCCTCTGTGATTTACTGGAAGTCTTTGGTGGGCACTTGGTTTGCTTGTCTGGTAGTGTCTGAATTTCCAGAGATGAGACTTTGAGTGCTGGCATTGATGGCTTGATCACTGGTGGTGGTGTTCTATTAACTGATCCTGTAATTTTTATTGGAGTAGAAACTTTTACTGGATTCTATTTTAACTTAGACAATAATACGTTGGTGGTCAAATCTATTCTACCACTTGACATAGTATTGCTGGATGACTACGTCTGCTGTGACGGCATAATGCCATTTGCAGATCCATGGTACCTTGTACCTACTCATAAAGAGGAGTAATACAAGGAACTATGAATCATGTTGACTAGTTTTAAAAAATGCGGAGAAGTAAGTTACTTGATCTTGAAAATCAATTGGAAGGATCTCAATCATTGGGCCATGCCATCACTGCAAAAACCAGGAAAGAATCTAGCTCTTGAAATCCTTAGAGAATTGGAGGAACCAAGAATGAGTGTAAAACTCATCCTGATAAAGTATTAGTTTAAACTATAACTCTTTGTAGTCATAGTAGCTAAACTACTTTCTGTGACCTGGGAGATCTCTGAGCAAATAAGGTTGATACCCCAAATCTTTATCTGAAATAAACTTTTGTATATACAAAGAATGATATTCAATTTTGCAAGGATCATCTCTATTAGGGATAGATTTGATAAATATTGACTGGGTATGAAATAGGATACCTTGGTAAAATTTAAAAGTTTTTTCAGGATCCAAAGGGATAAATGTCCATCCTGGTTCAAGATAGACATTGGCTAGGTTAATAAGGTTGCTTAAATGAGCATTTACTAGTTCAATAGCAAACAGGTTATGGGCTATTGGCTTTGGTATGTACTCTGCTCTGGGGCCTTGGTTTTACTGGTTTGGCATTGCAGGATAGGGATTGGTTAACTGGCTAGGTCTTACTGAGGATATAGGTTGAGCTTAATATGGGCCAATAAGTGTTTGTTGCTGGGCTTGGTAAAGGCATGTTATTGTGTTTGGGTTTACTAAGGTAGATGAAAAAGGTTGGTCTCACTATGTTACCAAGGACGTGATAACGATTTACTAGATCAATTGGTAATTGATAGGGCTTTGGGTTTGGACTGGGCAAAGCTAGTTGTTTACCATGGTCTTTCTCGGGTTTTTAAGATGAGGTATTGGATTTAGTATGTTTCTTATCCGCCATTGGGTTTCTGCAGAAACTCACGGGTTAAGAAATCAGGAATACAGTTATTACTACCTTTAATATACTCAATATCAAAATCAAAAATACTTAAAATTGATTGTCATCTGGAAAAAAATTGCTTAGTAGAAATGTTTTGTATATCTTTTTCCAAAACATATTTTGTTGATTTACAATCTACTATGACTAAATTTTTTTGATTTAATATATCATCTTAGAATTTGGAGATACATAGGACAATCGACAAAATCTCTTTTTCAATAGTACTATAGCTACTTTATGCACTGTTCCAAATTTCAGAATGGAAATGAACAATTTGTTCTGGAGAATTTGTATTGACTCTTGGAGAAGGATGTCACCATAGCCAATGTCGGATGTATCAATTTGGATAATTTTGAATGAATTTTCTGAAGGAATATCAAGACAAAACAAAGTCTTGACATATCTTTTGACTTGTTTTACTATGGATGCATGAGTGGTTGTCCAAGGAGGTGGATTCTCTTTCAACCTTTCATATAGGGGTTTGACTATTTTTCTGAGATTTTGGTAAAAGTCTAAGACATAATTCAAAGACCCTAAGAATCTTTGTAACTGGGTTTTATCTATAATCTCATCAGGAAACTTATCTGCAAATTAAATAGATATATTGATGGGAACAATAGTTGACCGTTGGCTATGATATCCAAGAAATCTGACTAAGATTTGAAATAACTTAATTTTACTGGACGAAATGACTAGACCATTGTGTCTGATAATATCTAAATAGGCATAAAGGTGTTTTCAATGTTTTGCTATGGACTTTGAGAAAATGAGAATATCATCTATGTAGACTATGAAAAAATGACTTACTGGATTGAATATTTCATTCATTATATTTTGAAATTCACTTGGTGCATTTTTCAATCTAAAGGGCATTACATTCCATTTGTAATGATCAAAGGGTGTTGTGAATGCAACCTTTTATCTGTCTTTTGGGCTTATTTGGATTTGTTAGAATCCACTTTTCAAATTGAAAAGATGACTACTTTACTTAACCTTTTTATTAAATCTTGCTTGTTAGAGATTGGATGTCTGATCCATTTTAACACTACATTTAAAGGTTTATAGTTAATTACTAGTCTTGAAACTCCTCTTTCTAATTTTGCATTTTTGATGACATTGAAAGTAGGACAAGACCAAGGTGATTTACTTTTTCAGATATCATTTGTGAGTAACTTTGAAATCTCTTTTTTGTAGAGCTCCATTACTTCATGGTTCATCCTATGCTAGAGTGCATTAGGTAGGTTGGAACTTTTCATGGTTCATTGTCTAACTTTTCTCTGAATCTTTCAATCTTTTGGGTTAAGATTGGATTGGTCAACTGTTTTTGAATTCTTTTGTGGTTAATTTTTTTTTTTTATGAAATTTTACTTGATTATTTTCCTGTGTTACTAGATTAAGAGACTTAGAGATTGGATAATATTTGAATCTTCTTAATTCTTTTACTTGAGGCTTGGTTAAAAATTTAAAAGTTATTAATTGACCAAATGGGTATTGCTTCTGCATATCCCTAGAAGTGGTATCAGAGCCATTTGATGATAATGTTGAGTTATCTATTGAGTTATATTTGCTTAACCCGACTCTTTGATAAATCTTCAAAGATTCAACCAATAAATTTCTTCTAAGTTTTACTTCCTTGGCACCTATGTAAAATCTGGGTAAATTTAAACTTTTTATAAAAAGGGCAAAACGGTACTTTGTCACTACAGTACAGGTTATAAACCTGAAATTTTTTAGATCTCAATGAAGAAACGGACCTCACCATTGGATTCATCTTGCGAAATCTAGTTACCACGTCAAATTTCATCGAATTTTGAGATAGTTGGATTTTTTGCGTTTTACGGGGCGGTCGAGTCTCGGGTGACCCAAAAATGGAAATTTTGATAAAATTTCGAAAGTTGAAAAATAATTTAAGTCAAATTAAATAAAATTAATTTCAACTTGAAACAAGCCAAAATTTAATCGTTTCGGGGGTGAAAACAGACCTGAGAAAAAGTGGCCCGTGTGGCGCATTGTGGACCAAGTATTCTAAGACTATAAATAGGGGAGAAAATCTGATTTTCTCTCCATTTTTTCAGCCGGTTCCAACGTGAGAAATAAGAGAGGGAAAAAGCTTGAGTTCTCCACCTTCGTTCTACGATCTACGACATTCCATCGCTCAAATTCACTCGGGCCAAGAGTTAAAGTCGGTCTCTTCATCGAGGGCTACGCCTACATACCAAAGATGAGGGTTGTCACCGAAGGTTGAAAAATGAGATTTTGGGAAGGTTTGGATTAGAGTTTGAGTTGAAGTCTTGGAGCTTCCCTACGTATTCTTTGCGCTTCAAGAAGTAGGGTTCCTTCCTACTTGGGTGTATTTTACAACCTATGGTGTTATATGTGATGGGTGAAGTGGTATAGTTATATATCATTTGCCTATTGTAGTTGAGATTTGGCGAAATGGGTGTTGGAAACTGGTAGAGTAAATGCTATCTCGAATTGGGTAGAGAAATGTTTTAAATTAAATTCCTAGCTTGGAATGAAATTGTGGAATTCACTTATGTATTTCCATGGAATTTGGCGTTATGTGTTTTTATTATGTTTTAGTGAAGGAAGTATGTTATTGGTATGTGTTACGTAATAGCATGCTTGGGAATTGTTACTAAGAATGGATGGAATGATATGTTATTAACATGTTAGCATCATGATGGTTGTGGTAATTATATGCTTAGGATATAAATTACCATGAGAAATGTTGATATGTGTTTATTGATGTATTAACATGGTGACAAAAATTGGCAATTACATGCTTATGATATGATTGGCCATGAAATGTGGAAATAATTGTTAACCTAGCTCATATGACATTAATTACATATGAGGCATGACATTGATATAGTAATGGTGTACTACATTGCATTTGCACAAGTCATCACATCCATGAGCATGAAACTTGAGTGAGGGTGTAGGAGTGTGCATGGTTTGGGTCAAACACCATCCTTAGTGGATGACAAGTGGACTCGGTACCGTTGCACCAAAGTTCAACAGAGTTCCACGGTTACATAGAGAAGAAAACTTGTGTCGGGTATAGCAAGAAGGGCTAGACACTCTCTCCGGTGCAAGGCCCGACTACTGGTTCATACACTTTGTCGGTGCAAGTCTAAAAAGTGTAGAAAGGCTTACGGAGTTGGCGGTGTGATTCCAAAATCCTTTGCCCAACAAAGACACAAGATTTTGTTTTATAAAAAAATATCCATTCAACGGGTAACATCCACAATGATTTGGTTTTATAAATACATCACTTTTATTTCAAACAATCATTGGATGTATTTTTCATTAATTGACGGATTCATTACACATGTGCATTGCATTGTGTAGTGGGAGTCGGTGAGGACTCGGGTTAAGATGCATGAGTGAGTCTCATTTCATTTCATAGCATGACATAGAATTGCATATTCTTGTTTGGGAATGTTGTTGAGTGTGAAATGTTGCATGTGAACATTGCATATGCCCTTAGATTGGAGAGTAGTTTCTGTAGGAAATTCTCTACTAGACGTTGGCTCACCCTATACGGGAAAATATTTCAGGTGCGGACTACACTCCTGTGGATGACATTCATTCGAGGCATCAACGATGAAGAAAACGCCGGGTTGTTGCTTTTGAAAACAAGTTTTTGTAAAAACTTTTATTTAAAACCCATTTGACATGTAAATGTATGGAATGAGTTGTATTAGATGTTGTATATATTAGGTTATATGTGAAAAACATGATTTAGTATGTTTTGGATGAAAAAGGTAGATTTTGGAATGGGTTAAACATCAAAAACAGGTGAATTGGGCAAAACTGAACAAAGTGTACCAGTACTGCGTACTGGTACAATCTGCCCAGAAGGAAAAGCATACCGGTACTGTCTGTCCAAAAGGTAAACCGTACCGGTACTGTCTCCTAAAATCTGAAAATTTTAAATCATTTTGCCATGCTTTTGGACTTTGTTTTCCTTGGTTTCAATGATACAATGATTAAAGGAACACGGGTTACACGTGTCGGTTGAAATCCCGGATAAAGGGATACTATTGACATGATGTCGGATTGTTCGACACTCACGGGTATTTCTGTCAATTGATGGGTGGTCAACGGCTAACTACGGACCCCCGGTTTTGGACACGTCATAACCTAGCTGTACCACCTATTAGGTTTCTCAAATCCTAGCTTAAGTCCTAGAGCGAGGTAGAATAGAGGAGACAAGGGCATGACCTGGGGTATGTGTGTTCAAGTGGGAATGTTCAATGGAGTAAATTTTTTTGAGTAATTTACAAAGTTGAAAATTTTTTGATTTAAAAATGAGTAGGTTATTTAGATCTAATTCGATAACTAGTTCATCTAGATCTTCATTTCCTCATAGACCATTAATAGTAAATGGAGAAAAACATGAGTACCAAGAGTCAAACATAGATTGGACTGAATGAAACATTCCCAGAGTCCCAGTAAAAGAAATTTACAATACAAGTTGGATCCCAACAACTTTCAAATCTGAATTACAAGTTCATAAACAACTCCAATAGAAAGATATAGATCTTCGAAAATGTTGGATGCTTGAGAATGAAAGTTACAATCAAACTAGTCAAAACACTACAGTTAACTTAGATGGAATCCAACATAATTCTGATGGATCTGTAAGAATCTCAATCAGTAACTTTTAAATTCTTAACCAAGCCTTAAGCAAAAGAATTAAGAAGACTCAAAAATTATTCAATCTCTAAGTCTCTTATTCTAGTAACACAGAAAAGTAATCAAGTAAAATTTCTTAAAGAAGAAATTAACCACAAAAGAATTCAAGAATAGTTGACCAATCCAATCTTAACCCAAAAGATTGAAAGATTCAGAGAAAAGTTAGACAATGAGGTATGTTCCAACCTACCTAATGCATTCTGGCATATCATTGTATTAACCTACCTCATTGTATTCATCAATCTCTCTTAGCATATCAACCCAACAATCAATGATCTATCAAAAAAATAATTTTTTACAACGTATCAATTCAAATAAGGTGAAATAGAGTTGAACTCCTTCATAAACAATATTCTGTTACACTAATCAGACGATGTTACATTGTCAAATCTCACTTTGTAACTAAAAACTACAATATTAGTTATGTTTATATTCTACAACCCTTTTTGGGTCATTATAACATGCTGTTAAATAATTACAGAAAACAATAAAAAAATTTCAATTTGTACGCAGTTGTATAGTTTGCAAGTTCCCATTATTTTTAACGCATCCTCGACATCTATTACACTTCTAATTCCAACCCTAGACCATATTTTTTCCACTACAATACCATAAAAATGGGAAGCAAACTTGTCATATATTTAAAAATAATGAAGTATGTGCAAACCATAATTTTTTAAAAGCATATTTTTATTGGGATAGTGACACTTACCCGTAACCTTCTGCATCATACATGGTCTTTAATTTGTTGAAATCAATCGCATCCAATGCTTCACAATCACGCCACATTTTTTTAATCTCTTTCCTTGTTTTCCCTTTAATTGTAGTGATCATGTCCACGCTGTCATCATCTTCAACAATCTCAACTGTTTTTCTAGATCTGACCTCCCTCATAGTGTTATTTTGGCTCATCTCATCTGATGTCACACTTTGATTTTTTTCTCTTTTCTTCCCATTGTATTCAAATTCTCCATCCCTCTTCCTTTTCCTATCCCTTATCTTGATGTTTTGAACCATTGATGGTTGCCCTTTTTCTGGCATTACCCTCGGATCTTGAACTGCAATGAGTTTTTGTTGATATTTCTAAGTTATGACATGCACAAATAACTCGTTAATTTGATCAATCAATTCAACATTCTCATTTTCTTGATTTTGTATTGTTTCATTGCATGCTTGAATTTCTGTTTTTTCATATTTTCAACCAATTCATTCAACTCCTTTATCACTGTGTCCTTTTCTTTAATTTTCAATGAGAAGATAGTGTTTTGTTTGTCTAGCAAATCATCCCTAGCTTCTAACTATGCATGCTCCAAAGAATATTTATCTAATGCTATGTTACGTATAACAATTTTCAGTACATCATTCTCTTTCATAAGTTTCTGAACCGTTTATCTGTTTGTGTCTTCTTCTTTTCTTACATCACAGTCATCTCGTAGTGCAACATCAATATCTTCCTAAGTGCCATATTTTCCAAAAACTTGTTCCAGACCATCTTTGTAATTGTCATGATCGTCTGTTGCTTCATTAATAGCAGTCTCAACAAGAGATTCAAATGTCACATCTTCTTTACCATCTTCACCAATTACATCTGTAATATCATCATCATCATCAAAAAATGTGTCATGCTTTGCGTCCTTATATCCCCTGTCCTCATATCCTTCTTTATCCACCTCACCTTGTGTTTTTTTTTTAACTTTACCACTTTTGGTCTTTCCCACCAATTCAGATTGGTCCCCTTTTTGTTTTTTTACTTTCTTTATATCTGATAAAAAAAAATTCTCCTATGTTATTCTTTTCAATCTATGTCTCAATACATTTGAAATATTTAAAATATCGACAATTGGATGCATTAAAACCTTTTTGAATAACTAAGTGTAACATAAAAGTGTAGCATAAAAGTGTAGCAATACAGTGTTAGATGCTAAATAAAGAGCTAAAATACAACATTTACAAATTCAGTAACATGGACATATTAAACCAAATTCATTACAACTGAGCTAATTAAATGTTTTGAATTCAACTTTCCAAGCCTATTATGTTTCATAGCTCTCTGAAGACTCGATAAATTCCATTTCACAATCCTTGGGATTCCGTTTGGCCTCTCGATTTTGATAATTGTTGTGTGTTCACAAACCCAATACTGCACACTCATACAAATTCACTCCAAGCAAATGCACTACTTTCATTTATTAAATTAAAGGAAACAAAATTAGAAATGTTATGGGGCTATTAAAAAATTACCAGTAACAACATTATGCATCCAATAACACTTAATGGGGTGCTACTCTATCTCTTGAGTGAAGAAATAAGAGCTTGATGGATAGCACTTGACCAATCATAATTCTTCATTGCATCCAAATCCTCAATGTATAAAACATAGCCCCATCCTAGAGATGTCCTGGTGTGTGTGAAAAAGAGAGTAACTGTGATGCCCATAAAATTGGGGTCCTTTGTCAACCCTTTGATCACCCATCAACCTGTGAAAAATACCTGTGAATACCGCATAACCCAACACCACGTCATCACATCCCCTTTACCGAGATCACAACAACTCAAGTTTGGGCAAAGTCTCCTTTGTATCGGGCACTCTCAAACGCACAACTTTTATACCATTCAATCACATGACCCATTCGAGGCCAAATATACCATAATTTATACCCCATTATTGCCCATTTACTTCATTTGAATAAAGGGACACAAAACCTAAAAGCATGGAAAAGCATTCTTAAAAATTTAGATTTTTAGGAAAACTTATTTGTGATGCTCCTAAAACCGGGAGTCCTTTGTTAAACCGTTGATCACCCATCAACCCGTGAAAATACCGGTGAATGCCACATAAACCATCACCATGTCAAACGTCTCCTTTATTGGGATCACAACATCTCAAAGTTTGGGCAAAGTCTCTCCTGTACCGGGCTCTCCCAAAAGCATAACCTGTATACCATTTAACCACATGATGCCTACAAGGTCCAATATACCACAATTTATACTCCATTATTGCCCATTTACATCATTGGAATAAAAGGACACAAAGCCTGAAAGCATGACAAAATATTCTTAAAAAAAATGAGATTTTTGGAAAACCTACTAGTAGGTTTGACATCGTTCTACCAGTAGGTTTTGCCCACTAAAACAATTATATCAGTAGATTTTGCCTATTGAAAAAGTTCTAATAGCTACTAAGCCACATCTACCGGTAGAAGAGCTTAACTTCCTACCGGTAGGTGTGCCCAATTTTTTCCCGTTTCATCTGTTTTCGATTATAATTCATTTCAATCATGTGCAACACCAACCCAAACTCCCCTAACATGAAGTTTTACATAAAATGTGGTTCATACAAATTTTCATATGATTATATGCCCAAAATCGAATTACATCAAAGTTTTACAAAAACATGGTTTAAAAGCTACAAGTCAACTTTTCTTCATCCTTGAGGCTCCAAATGTGAGCCATCCACTGATGTATAACCCGCACCTAAAATATTTTTCCATATAGGATGAGCCATGCTCAATAGGATATCTCCTAAAAAGACTACTCCCCAATCTAGATGCATATGAAATGTTCACATGCAACATTCAACAACAACAACATTTCCAATCAATAATATGCAATTCAATGTTGGAAATCACATGTTATGCCATGAAATGAGATAAGACTCACTCATGCACTTCAACTTGAGCCTTCACTGGCTTTCTCAACACATGCGAATGCCATGCGTATGATCTTCGGGCATTCCAAGCCCCCGCCATTGATGTTACACATCCAATGACAATTTAAAATCTCTAGGTCTTTCTTGGGGTGGGTAATTTATGGACTTACACCAACGAGTACCCAATCGATACGAAATTCATGGACTTCCACCAACAGTTCTGCATACACTGACACATTTTATGGACTAAACCAAGGGAATGCGTATCCGAATAACCGGGTCTCTCACCCGAGATATAGTTTAGCCTTTCTTGCTAATCCCGACCCAAATTTTAATGCAAATCGTGCGACTTAGCTGAATCTTTGATCCAACTTTTTTGAGCCACCTATCATCTACCAAGTGTGATGTATGATGACAACCATGCACACATATCCACATAATGCGATGTCTCCATGCTTATGTAATGTAATGTACAACTGCAATATTAATATCATGTCCAATATGCTATAAATGCCATATGAGCCAATTCAACCACATATCAACATACTCTATGGCAATTTATATCACAAGCACATAATTACCATAATTCATCACAACGTTAATATATCAACAAACATATATCAACATTTTCTCCAACCACAATTCCCAAGCATCTTATCCCGAAATCATGCAATTCACACACTTAATTCTTCAAGGCATAATGTAAACACATACCATACCCACATAGCACAATCTTCCAAGAAATTACAATCTAACAATTTTTCAACACCAATTCTAGCTAGAATTGATTTTACCCAATTTCAATACCCATTTCATCAATTTTACAATAATAGGCAAGTGCTACAGATATCTAACAAGCTACCCATTCCATATCACAACCCTAGGTTAGAAATAAACTTAGTTAGGATAAAAACTCTACCTCTTGAAGCGTAAAATAATCGTAGGAAACTTCAAGAACCCGAAACAAGCCCTAATCTAATCTTTTCCCAAAATCATCCTTTTTGGTATGATCACGTAGCCCACGACGAATAGATTGACTTTTGTTCTTAGCTCATGTTGATTCGAGTGATGGGAAGACATAGATCGTAGAGAGAAGTTTAAAAATCTCTCTTTTTCCCTCTCTTTTCTCTCCAATGTGAAGACCAAATGAAAATGGGGAGAAAATTAAATTTTCTCCCCTATTTATACCCTTTAAATGCTTGGTCCACATTGTACCACACGTTCCTCATTCCTAGGTCCAATTTCGTTCCAAAATGATTAAATTTCATCCCGATTTAAGTTTAAAATATTTTTGTTTCAACTTATTTTAAATTATTATCCAATGTTTAAAATTTTATTTTTGGGTTCGTATATGAGGTCACCTGACACCAGGTTGCCTCTTAAAATGCAAAAAATCTGACTGTCTCGGAATTCGATGAAAATTGACAGGGTAAGTAGATTTCATAAGACAAATCCAACGATGAGGTCCGTTTCATCATCCAAGCTCTAGAAAAATTTAGGTTTTCACCCCGTACCAAAGTGACAAATTATCATTTTATCATTTTTCATGAAAATTCAAATTTACCATGATTTTACACTATAGGTAGAAGATGACCAAGTTCTACTGCTAGGAAAACCCTTTGGAAAAGTTCTACCAGTAGGTTTGTCATCATTCTACCAGTAGAAAAACTCACTGAAAACGTTCTACTACAAAACTTGAAGTTCTACCAGTAGGTTTAGCCTACTGAAAAAGTTCTACTGGTAGAAGAACTCATCGTTCTACCAGTAGGTCTTACAAATTTTCCTACCATTCCTTCCTTTTTTTATTCCAATAAATTCCAAACTTATAAAGCATCATACCAAACTTATATAGCATCAATTTTAAGCAAAATACAATTTATATGAGTTCACTTTACAATCCTTTACAATATCACATGCCCAAAACTAAATAACATAAAATTTTTAGAAAACATGTTTCAAAAGCCACATCTCAACTTTTCTTCAACCATGAAGGCCCGATTGAGAGCCATCCATTGGCACATATCCTGTACCTGAAATGGTGTTCCATAAAGGGTGAGCAATGCTCAATAAGGTATCTCTTAAAGAGGTTACTCCCAAATCTAGATGCATATGAAATGTTCACATGTAAATTCAACAGGCAACAATCATCAATTCAAGAATATGCAATTAAATGATGGATCCTTTATGTCATACCATGTGATGAGATGAGACTTACACATGTAACTCAACCCGAGCTTTTACCAGCTCCCATCACCCATGCAATGCCATGAGTATAAAATCAGGAATTTTAAACCTTTGCCATTGATGTTGCATATCCAACGACCATTTTAAAAAAAAACCATGCGTCTTTGTTGGGTAGCAGGATTTTGGTGTCTCACCGTTGGTTTCGCACATCGATACACTTTTTTGGACTTTCATCGACGGAAGTGTATAAACTGGTAATCGGGTCTTGCATCAAAGGGAGTATCTAGCCTTCTTGCTATACCCGACACAAGTTTTTTATGCAACCATGTGACTTTGTCGAACCTTGGTCTGACTGTACTGAGCCCACTTATCAACCACCAAAGATAGTGTTTGATCCAACAACATGCACACAGACCCACACTCATATAAAATGTCTACGAATGCGATGTTTTATGTGCTTATGCAAATATATATTTACAATTTATAATTCTTATCATTATGCAACTAAGATCTCAATTGCGATTTTAACAACATGTTTCATATGTCATGTGCACAATATGAACATTCAATAACCAACAATAATTACAATTTCAATATATCATATGCATATACCAACATCAATCCCAAGCGTGTTATTCCATAATCTATGCCTATAACACATTTAATTCACAAAGACACGATATAAACACATAACATGCCCACATAACATCATTTTTCAAAAAATTACAAGTTAGCAATTTCTACACACCAATTCAAGGTAGAATTAATTTTTTTATCCATTTTCAATACTCATTTCGTCAATTTAACAACAGTAGGCAAGTGTTACACATCTCTAACAACCTACCCATTCTATATCATAACCCTAGGCTGGAAATAAATCTAGTTAGGGAGAAAACCTTACCACTTGAAGTGTAAAATAATGATAGAAAGCTTCAAGAATCCCAAATCACGCCTAAACCCTTGATTTCTCCAAGCCCCATTCATTGGGACTTCATCCAAATCCGTGATTTTTTGGTATAATTGCATAGCCCTCGATGAGAAAAACAACTTTTGTTCTTGACTTGGGTCGATTGAAGCGACATAGAGACGTAGATCATAGAGAGAAGGGGTGAAACCCTTGCTCTTTCTCTCTCTTCTTCCTCTCTCTTTTCTAATGGGTAAAAGGCTGAGAATTGGGGAAGAAATCAGATTTTTTTCCCTTTTTATACTCTTCAAATACTTGGTTCTCATTCAGCCACACATTCTCTTTTTTCGGATCTAGTTTTGACCCGAATCGATTAAATTTTCGTCCTAGTTTAAGTTCAAAATATTTTTATATGAACTAGCTTTAAATTATTTTTTAAATTTCAAAATTTTATTCCATATTTCATTTTTAGGTCACATGACACTTGATCACCTTGTAAAATGTGAAAAATTCGATTGTCTCGGAATTCGATGAAAACTGACTGACTAACTAGATTTCATGATACGAATCCAACGGTGAGGTCCTTTTTGTCACCCTCGAGTTCTAAAAAAATTTGGGTTTTTCAACCCGTACCATAGTGACAAATTACTATTTTGCTCTTTTTTAAAAAAATTCAAAATTACCTGAATTTTACAGTAACCATTAAGAATAGGCATAACAACCTTGCAATGTCATCAACGTCATTTTTTGGTTGTTCCATTTGCTACTTCAACCAGCTTACTCTTTATCAAAGTTGAGGTTATCCTGACATCCTTCTTGAATCTTCGTTTAACAAATTTTGTATTTTCCTTCCCATGAGTTGATGAATCAATTGGATCACAACCATCTTCAATCCCAAAGATTATTTTGACATCATTTCTTCGCAATTTAATTTCCTCCCCACCTATATGAAATTTGGATGTATTAACATAAAAGCACCATATCACATCCTATATGTTACTATCACTCTTTCTACACCATATCTTGTTTAATTTTTTTTATCAATGATACTTTGAAAGAGTAACCAAAATAGGGTTTTTCTCAATGTATCATTGTGTGCTTCAATTATCTTAATGTCATCTATTGCTCTAATAATGACAAGCAAGTTGGATATGTATTTAAACTCATGCTTTGATATCACCATTTGTTTTTTTTTTTTTTTGTTTTTTGTCGTATCTTTTACCAACTTTAACAGATGATTGGCCCACAGTTTGGTCCAACACTTTGTCTCTACTACGACATTCATATTTATCTTCGGTCTGCTTTCCTTTTTTCCCCATTACTGATCTAAGTTACACAAATGTAAAAACTTGACAAGTACAATATATAACAAAAAATTCAGTATAACTTTAACATTATAACAAAAATAGTGTGCCAATAACAGTGTAACAATAAAAGTGTATCAATAATTGTGTAACAATACATTACACAAACACTATACTATTACATTCTAACAAACATATATTTGCATATAACTTCATTCAAAAACAGTACATCTCTGTTTTGAATTTGGTACCACATGCATAAGATTACTGAACACAAGCAAAACAGAACCAATGAATTTGACTTTATACTTCCTAACATCATTTCAGACCTATATTCAAGCAATTGAAAATAAAAGATTATTAAGTTTAAAAAATCTAATAAATTAACAATTTTTCTAAGAGGAAAACACAAAATTGTACCATAGTTATCTTCAATTTTCTATTTTTATGTATAATGTTACTCAACGGTGACAATATGTCTGCAAAACATGAATTTAACAAGAACTTTCAGAAAAAAAATTCTCCAAAATCAAAATAAATGTAATGTATTTTGATTTTGGATAACCCATGATGTCAATACATTAAAAAAAAAGTACATGGAATGGTATTCAATGATCACCTTATTAAATTCAGGCCAACGAGCAACAATTAATGCCTATTTCAAGTTTACAAATGCCAAAATTCGAAAGTTTCTTCAAATCGCGAACAAAAAATTCACCATACTTGAGTTTGTGCCAATCTAACATCAAATGCTCTGTAATTTGATGTATCTTTCACAGTCAAAACCCTCTAGTCGTTTAGAGAAGATAGAAAGTTGGGCTTTTCTCTGAAGAAGATGAAGTGGTTTTCTGTGAAGACGAAGGAGTATACAAAACATTTTTTGAAGATGAAGAGATTTGAAAATAAACATCCCTAAATTTCAACGATTAAGATAAATTTCTTGTTACAGTTTTTAGGAAAGAAAATTTTATAAAATGGCCAGCTTCGTCTTTGTATCTCAACAGTGTATTTCTTTCTAAAACATTTTTTTGCAGACTTTTTTACAATTATGTCTAAGTTGGTGTACCAGCTTTCAAAGAACCCTTTAATCATTTTATTTTAAAATACTAAGTTCACCTCATCTATACCCACTCAATTAGTTACTAAACTCATCCCATCTATATTCACTAATTAAAAATTTAATTCATTCAATTTTATTTCAACTTAATGTATAGACAATGATCAAAATTTTGTTTCGATTTATTATTTTGGTAAGAAAATATTTCAAAACTAGAATAAAAATTAATAAAATTTTTTAAAATATTAGTCAAAATATACCAAAATATTTTAAAACACTTCAAAATATTCAAAAGACAAACCAAAATATCTTCAAATACCTCAAAATATTCAAAAGGTATTGGTCAAAATATCTCAAAGCACCTCGAAATAATATAGATTCCCTCGAAACATTGAAATTTTGCTTTAATTAATATTTTATTTTGATTTTTTTGACATATATTTAATGGTTTAATTAAATGGGTACACATGGGGTAAACTTAGTAAATAATGGGCGGGTATAGATGGGATAAACTTAGCAGTTTGAAGTAAGACGATTAAATGGAGCAGGAAAAGAGATTTCAGTGGGTGGGAATAGCCCCACCATAGAGTATTTCTAATAGGCTCTTTATTCCCACTCAAAGTCTTTATTTTAGGGAGCCAACAACAAAAAATAAGCTCCAATAGCCTATCTATTTAGACTAACTAAAATAGAGTCTTATTTGACTCTATATTTGAAAGCCGAACAAACTTTATATTTTATTAATAATGAATGAAAATACAACCATATACATATTTCATTACATACTATTGACTATAAAATAATTATTTTACCATAAAAGAGAGCCTATGAGACTTGGTGTATTAGTGTAGGTATGATTACACCCAATAGAGAACCAATTAAAGTTGTCTAAAATTTTTGACTCTATATTTAAAAATTGTATCTAAGATGCTCTCTATTTCAAAAAAAAAAAAAAATAGTGATCTTTATAATAAATAGTACTATGTCTTTTTGATTGAAACCTTTTTGGAAAAATGACTCCCTTCTCCCCCCTCTCTCTCTACCCCTTTACTATTCATCAAACCTAATCGATCCTACCCATGGTCTTCAAATCCCTTCCTTTGCTTGATTCATCCCCTCCTTACCTCTGTTCTTCCCCTCCTTTCTCTCTTCTCTGTCTCAAACCTTGCTCTCAAATTACCCATTTATGTTGATTTCTCATCCCCACTCTCTTATTACCTAGTTCTTCTATTTTTTTTAAAACATTACTCTACTTTTAGCTCTCCTCTGTTCCAATCGACATGAATCCCCCATTTACCTTTGCAGTTGCATCAATTCCAACATCAGATTTGGAAGTTGTTAACAACAACAAAAAGGATGGCCTCCCCCAAGTTGCTCATCAGGTACTCCTTAGCTCCATAAACAGCTTGGCTTTCAACTCCAAGGTAGAGAACCACATGCCAAGTGCCACCCAATTAGTTCCTAGTAAGATTTTGAACTCTGAGAAACAACCCTCTTCTTTTAAGGGCATGAAAATCAATTCAAAGCTAGTCCCTAGCAAAGTTCACACATGGAGTCAAGTAATCCAAAACCCCTAAAGGAGCTACTTCCCCTTCATTTGGCCAGGATCTTTTTCCTATGAAGTTGAGATATTTCTAAGAAAGATAACAGAGTGGTGGTTTCACCCCCTAAAGAAATTTCTTCCAAAGGATATGCCAACTGGGAGAACTCCTTAGAGGGTTATTTTGTGGAGAAAAAGATTCCATTCTCCGTTGTTAATAGCATTGTTCACAAGCTATGGGGGAAAATGGGTCTGGTGGAAGTTTTAACTAATGATAATGGGGTTTTCTTCTTCAAGTTTTCTTGTGATCTTGAATGTTATAAATTTTTGAAGAAGGGACCATGGATTCTAGTAGGTAAGCCACTGATCTTGAAAAAGTGGCAATCTAATATAGAACTTACTCAGGAATTGCAATCAAAAATTCCAGTTTGGGTCCACTTATTCAATCTTCCCTTGGAGTTCTAGACAGAAAATGGCTCGAGTTATGTTTCAAGTGTTGTGGGTAGGCCATTATATGTAGATAGACTCACTGAGCAATGCAAAATGATCATCTATGCAAGAGCGTATGTTGAAATGGATGCTAACCAAGAACTAATTGAATCATTTGATCTTAATTTTTGTGATTCCAAAGTAATTGAGATTAAGGTTGAATACCCTTGGAAACCAAAACTTTGGAGCCTTTGCAAAGTGTTTTTCCATTCTCCACTCACTTGTTCCAAAGCCCCAACTCACCAGACTGCTTCTACAGGCTAGTGGTAGATTGTTAAACACCCCAAGAGTTCTAAAACCTCCAATTCTAAAGATAAGGTGGTAGTATTACCTACTTTAGCTCTTCCAAAAATTACTCCGCTAAAAGAAGAAGTTAACCATCAACCATCCAGCAGCAAGAGCCTTCAAGCTACTCCAAAAGCCTTTGGGATCTCTCAACAACCACAAGCTCAAACTACTTGTCTGCCCACAACTAGTCATCAAGCTCAATGTAACCCTGCAATTGAATCTCCAAATAGATTTGTTGAATTGTGTAATGAAAACAATCCTATCAATGACAGTGTTGTCGCAATTAATGAGGATGATCAAGCTTTAGCTTCTCTTTCTGATGAATTAGTGTTAAATGAACTAGTTGCATCAAAAAAGGAAAAGAAAAAGTAGAAGAAGCACACCCTTAATCCTGGGGGTGCTAAGCTAGTTGGGATTATTTCCCAGAAGTCTCCCAAATCCAAATGATTAATTTTTGGTTGCTGGAATATTAGGGGGCTCAATTCCCCATCCAAGTAAGATAAAGTTAGGAAACTTATTTTTGATCACCAACTAGACTTGGTTGGTTTTGTGGAGACTAAGGTAAGGACAATCAATAAGGGGGAAGCTATAAGGGCTGTGTTCAGAAATTAGGACTCTTTTCATAATCATCAAAGTCATTTTTTGGGTAAAATATGAGTTAGTTGGAATTCAACGGTGTTAAGGGTCACAAGCTTGAGGAAAAATAGCAAATTATACATTTTACTGTCATTCACATTGATAGTAAGGCCACTTTTTTGTTTCTTTTGTTTATGCTCTAAATGATGAGAAAGGTAGGAGGCCCCTTTGGAGGAACATAATCCATCAATCATAGATTTTGACTAATAAACCTTAGGTCCTTTTGGTTGATTTTAATATAGTGAGAAATTTGCTGGAGACCATGGGGGAGTTGTTACTTGGAACCAAAGTATGTATGACTTGGAAAATTGCCTTCAAGGAGCTGAATTAATAGACCTGAGGTTCTCAAGTTTGTTGTACACTTGGTACATGTCAATGTGTGGTAAGGAAGCTTGATAGGATCTTAATTAATGACAAGTGGAACCAATAATTTCCTGAAGCTGAAGTTGAATTTATTGCACCAGGGTTTTCTAATCACAGCCCAGTCATTCTCAGAATGGGCGTGTTAAAGAAAAGAAGGAAGTGTCCATTTAAGTTCTTTAATTTTTCACCCTCAGCGATGATTTTTTGCAGATTGTCTCTAGATTTTGGGATCAGCCAGAGTTTAGAGGCACAATGCAGTTTCAAGTTTCTCACAAATTGAAGCTTCTTAAACTAGAGTTTAAGGAACTAAACAAGCCTCAAAAGGAAAATGTTTCCCTTAAATCTAAAGCTGCAAAGTTGGGGCTAGATAAATGTCAAAGATTACTTGACTCTTATCCTATGGATACTACTCTTAGTGCCTTAGAGAAACAACTTTTGCAAGAGTATGTTGGTGCTGCAAGGAATGGAGAATTGTTCTTAAGGAAAAAATCTAGAATTCAATGGCTAAAGAATGGGAATCAAAACTCTACCTTTTTCTTTAGAACAATTAATGCCAACAAAAATAGAAGTAAGATTATTATGTTGAGAGACCTGATGGAACGACTATTGATGAACCTGAAGAGGTTAAACATATTGTTATCAATCACTTTTAGAGCTTACTTGGTGACTTAGCTGCTTGTTCATTTGATAGAGATAAAGTACTTGGCAACCTCCCATGGAAGCAACTCTCAGTAAAGCAATCACTAAACCTGGCTAGAGATGTCACAGATGAAGAGATCAAGATAGTAGTATTCTCAATCCACCCTAACAAGGCTCCAGGAGCTGTTGGCTTTAATGGTCACTTTTACAGAGTTGCTTGGCCTATCATTGGGGGAGACATGTGTGCTGCAATCAAAGAATTCTTCACCAGGGATCAATATTTGAGGGAAAAAAAACTCCACTATTTTGGCCTTAGTTCCTAAAGTTCCCAATCCTTCAAAAATGGGTGACTTTAGGCCCATCTCTTGTTGTAACACGATGTACAAGTTCATTTCTAAGATAATTGCTAACAGATTGAAGGAAGTTCTCCATGAAATTGTGAGTCATAACCAGAATGCTTTTGTGCTAGGAAGAAGGATAGGAGATAATGTGTTTCTTGTTCAAGAAATCATGAGGGATTACCACAAAAATAGAGGATCTCCTAGGTGTGCTATGATTCGTGCGTAAAGTTAACAAATTTTACTATGCCTTTTTGGACTAATTGTGCTTTGATGGAGTTTACGTAATGAAATTTCAGGTTCTAAAGTGAACAAAGGCCCAAGAACAACAAAATCACACTTGAATGTAACACAGCACAA
>CAUOFW020002675.1:0-45358 GCA_963454935.2 Ilex paraguariensis
AAAAGAAAGTACTTGGCATACAAGCCTTACAATAGACCCTAAAAATAAAGAATAGTGCACGTACTGTAGCATGAACAGTGCACGCTACAGTAACTTTGAAACCCTACTTCATAAGAAATAAAACATGTGGGCTAAGCATCCTCAAGCCCACTTATTAATAATTCTAATCCTTTAGACAAATTGGAGGCCTTAACAACAATAAACCAATTGAATCTTAGCCTTAGCCCCTAGCTGGATTCTTCTAGAACTTGAATCATGTTGATGAATCTTTGTTGCCCAAGTGGATCATGGTCAATGGGCCTCCACAACTTGCTTGATTCCATGCCTCTTGAATTAGTCCATTGAGTACCTCTTTAAACTTCCTTGCTCGTGCTCTTGTAACCGGCCCACTTGGAACTTGAACTAAATCCCTTGAAGTTGTGTTATGATTTGCATCATTCCCCTCCTCTTGAAAAGGATTTGCCCTCAAATCATCACCTACATCAAAGGACTCAAATCAGTAACATTAAAAGTAGCACTTATATTGTACTCACCAGGTAAATCTAGCTTGTAGGCGTTGTCATTGATGCGCTCCAGGACTTGGAAAGGACCATCTCCCCTTGGAAGCAATTTGGAATGTCTTTGCGCCAGAAATCTCTCTTTTCTCATATGCAGCCAAACCCAATCTCCGGGTTCAAAAATCAACTTGTGACGTCCCTTGTTGGCTTGTTTTGCGTATTGCTCCGTTCTTCGCTCAATGTTGAGTCTTGCTTTCTCATGAATCTGCTTGACAAAGTCAGCTTTTTTCTTGCCATCTAAATTAATTTGCTCAGTCAAAGGTAAAGGAGATAAATCCAATGGGGTTAAAAGATTAAATCCATACACAATTTCAAATGGTGAAAATTTAGTAGCAGAATGAATGGATCGGTTATAAGCAAACTCAACATGTGGTAAACATTCTTCCCATGTTTTGATGTTCTTTTTAATGATTGCCCTCAATAAAGTAGACAAGGTCCTATTTACTACTTCAGTTTGACCATCAGTTTGGGGATGACAAGTAGTAAAAAACAATAGCTTAGTACCTAGCTTACACCACAAAGTCTTCCAAAAATAGCTCAAGAACTTAGCATCTCGATCTGAAACAATTGTTCTAGGCATGCCATGTAATCTCACAATCTCTCTAAAGAACAAGTCAGCAACATGCGAAGCATCATCCGTTTTGTGACATGGAATGAAGTGTGCCATCTTAGAGAATCTATCCACAACCACAAAAATTGAATCTCTCCCACGCTTAGTCCTAGGCAATCCTAACACAAAGTCCATTGAAATATCAATCCATGGCTCACTAGGAATTGGTAAAGGAGTATACAAACCATTGGGCTGCACTCTGGATTTAGCTTGCCTACATGTGATACATCTACCACAAATTCTCTCAACATCTCTTTTCATGTGAGGGCAATAGAAGTGTTCTTGAAATACAGCTAAAGTCTTTGCAACCCCAAAATGTCCCATTAATCCCCCACCATGAGATTCTTGCATTAACAACTCCCTCAAGGAACAACTAGGCACGCATAACTTATTCTCTCGAAATAGAAATCCATCAAGCCTAAAAACTTACCACTACCGGTTTTCTCACAAGCCCGGTATTCCTCACAAAATTCGTGATCATCAACGTATAAATTTTTAATGTGCTCAAAGCCAAGGAATTTTGCATCAAGTGTAGAGAGTAATGCATACCTGCGAGAAAGTGCATCGGCAACCACATTCTCCTTACCTTGCTTATACCGGATGACGTATGGGAACATTTCAATGTACTCCACCCATTGTGCATGCCTTTTATTTAGCTTGTACTGGCCCTTCAAGTGTTTCAAGGACTCATGATCAGTGTGAATCACGAATTCCTTAGGCCATAGGTAGTGTTGCCAAGTCTCTAAAGCTCGAACCAATGCATACAACTCCTTATCGTAAGTTGAGTACTTTAAGGCTGCCCCGCTTAGTTTCTCGCTGAAGTAAGCAATTGGTTGTCCTTCCTGCATAAGCACTGCTCCTATGCCAATACTTGAAGCATCACATTCAATCTCAAACGTTTTCAAAAAGTTAGGTAAAGACAATAAGGGGGCGTTAGTTAGCTTCTCTTTGATTAATTGAAACGCCTTTTCTTGTTCTTCACCCCATCTAAATCCAACGTTCTTCTTGATCACTTCGGTAAGTGGTGCGGCTATGCTACTAAAGTCCTTCACAAACGCCGATAGAAACTAGCAAGTCCATGAAAACTACGAACATTACTTACACTTGTGGGACTCGGCCATTCTTGGATTGCACGTACCTTCTTTTCGTCAACCTGTATACTTTGTGCACTAACAACATAACCTAGAAATACAAGCTTATCGGTATAAAAAGTACACTTCTTTAGATTAGCAAACAACTTTTCTTTCCTAAGCACATCTAAAACAGATTTCAAATGTATTACATGATCGTCCATGTTTTTGCTATAAATGAGTATATCATTAAAGTAGACAACAACAAATCTGCCTATAAATTCACGCAAAACATGATTCATAAGTCTCATAAAGGTGCTCGGAGCGTTAGTCAATCCAAAGGGCATAACTAACCATTCATACAAACCATATTTTGTTTTAAAGGCTGTTTTCCATTCATCTCCTTCTTTTATTCTAATCTGATGATAACCACTCTTTAAGTCAATCTTAGAAAATACACAAGATCCATGCAGCTCATCTAACATATCATCTAAGCGAGGAATAGGATGACGATACTTTACCGTTATGTTGTTGATGGCTCGACAATCGGCGCACATTCTCCACGTCCCATCCTTCTTAGGTACAATTAAAACTGGAACAGCACATGGGCTCATGCTCTCCCTCACATGCCCTTTCTCCAACAACTCACTTACCTGCCGTTGAAGCTTCTTTGTCTCCTCGGGATTGCTCCTATAGGCTGGTCGATTTGGAATTGTTGCACCAGGAACAAAATCAATTTGATGTTCAATCCCTCGGATTGGAGGTAACCCATGTGGTGTTTCCTCTGGAAAGACATCCTCATACTCTTGCAAAAGAGAAACAACAGAACTAGGCAAAACAAGGTCAAGTTCGTTAGTGTTTAAAAGTGCCTCTTTGTACAAAAGTACAATCATCGGCTGATTTGAAAACATGGCTCTCTTAATCTCACTCACTTTTGCATAGAAATTCTTTTGTTTCCTCTTGATTTTTTTTCAATGGCCGCATTTTGATTTTCTTTTTCTCTCTCATTTTTCTCGGCCTCTCTCTGATTTTCACTCTTTTTCTTTGATTCACTCTCTTTCTTTTTTTCACTCTCTTTCTTTTGATCACTCTCTTTTTGCAATCTCACTTGATCCTCATATACTTGCTTCGGTGTCAATGGTACAAGAGTGATTGATCGTTGATTAAGCACAAAGGAGTATTTGTTTGTAAAGCCATCATGCTTCACATGCCTATCAAACTGCCATGGACGCCCTAGCAATAAGTGTCCAGCTTGCATTGGTACTACATCACACAACACTTTATCTTTGTACTTACCAATTCGAAATGCAACTAACACCTGCTTGTTCACCCTTATCTCACCACTATCATTCAACCATTGCAACTTATATGGTTTAGGGTGCTTCAACACGGGTAGTCCCAACTTCTCCACCATAATTGTGCTTGCAACATTAGTACAACTACCACCATCAATAATTACACTACACACCTTGTCTTTGATGTAGCACCTAGTGTGGAAGATGTTTTCCCGCTGCACTTCATCAACCTCCTTCGCATGCACGCTCAATGCTCTCCTTGCCACCAATGTCAATGCATCAGGGGCTAAATATTCCTCCTCGGGAACGTCCTCCAATGGTGGCATGCCATCGGTGTCAGAATCTTCTTCGTCGGTCACAATTTCACCATTGCCTTGCAACACCATGACCTGTTTGTTTGGACATTGACTTGCTATGTGTCCCCTGCCTTGACATTTAAAACATTTAATGTCACGATTCCTAGAGGTAGAAAAGTCAGTTTTACCTTGAGGAATGTGGCTGGTGTTCGCGGACTTGGGCTCGGCTTTGGACGTTGGTGACTTGTCCAGTTGCTTGGTATAACTCGATTTCCAAGAATTAGAACTAGAGTTATGGGCTGCACGTGGCCCACCCCCCCTTTTGAGTTGTTGCTCCACTTTGATGGCCATGTGCACCATATCTTCCAACTCCACGTAATGCTGCATCTCCACCTTATCTTGGATTTCCCGGTTTAATCCAAGTAAGAACCTAGCCATGGTAGCCTCTCGATCTTCCTCTACATTAGCTCGGATCATAGCAATCCCCATCTCCTTGTAGTAATCCTCCACACTCCGGCTTCCCTGTCTAAGACCTTGTAGTTTTTTGTACAACTCTCGATAGTAGTAGCTTGGAATGAACCGCTTTCATCTCCTCCTATGTCTCTATTGGACGTTCTCTATTTCGCCTCCGGTTTATAACAAGCTGATCCCACCAAGTAATAGCATAGTCAGAAAACTCAATCACTGCTAATTTTACCTTCTTTGCATCAGAATAGTTATAGCAGTCAAATACGAACTCCATCTTCTTCTCCCACTCAAGGTATGCTTCAGGATCGGATCTACCTTGAAAGGATGGAATTTTCATCTTAATACCACCCAAGTTGTTATCTTCCCGGTTCCTAGCTTCTCTAAACTGCCCTACATGTCTCCTAACAACAGAATTCTGATCATCTTCTTCATTAAAACCAGCCTCATAAGGCTCTTCATCTTCTTCCCTTGGTTGAACTCTTTCCCTTCTACGCACATTAGGGACGTTTTGTGGCTGTCTCTCTTGTGTTTTCTCCATCTGATCTATCTGTTCATGAACTTGCTCTAGTTCCAACTTCATCACACGCCTCATCTCACTCATCATGGCCTCCATAAACAATTTTGGGTCAGCAAGATCCGTATCATTGTTGTGAGACATGATTGCTGCAAAACAAAGTTAGAAACAAAAAAAAAATAATAATAATAAAAGAACCTCACAATTCTCTCCCTTACGTGTTTACACTCAAGAATGTGGATCACTCTACACTTGAGTTTCACTCAAAATACATGGCTTTTTTTTTTTTTACCCTCCAATGTTCTCACCGCTCTTGTCTTTTTTCACTCAATAATTTCTCTTTCAGTTCTTCTGAAACTAAACAAACAATTCTCAAAATTTCCAGCAACAATTCACCAAGAACTCATCAAGGAATTTCAGGTTTGAAGAGCAAGAATTCAAGGAACACAACTGATTAGATTTTCAGAAGCACAAATTTGCAAGACTTCCAAAAAAAAAAACCTGATTTTGGGGTGAGATGGTTTTCGGACTTATTGGACCCAAGATGGATGATTTACAAACAATCTGATTTTTTTTTTTTTTGGACATTGGATGAACACAAACAATCTGGCTTTTTTTTTTTTTTTTTTTTGTCTCTGGCTCTTTTTTTTTTAACTTCTTTCTGCCCTTTTTTTTTTACTAGCAACTAACTTTTGTGGTAACAAAATATGAATTTGTAATAAGTAAAACCAACAAAATACGAGCGGAATAGGGTAAAGGAAATTCAGCTACACTAAGGGTATGTGAACCGAATTTTTAGAAACTAAAAGAACACAGAATAACGAAAAAAAAGGAACAAGGAATAACGAAGAGAAAGGTTTTAAGTGACAGGCAAACCTGAACTCGAGTCTTAGCTCTGATACCAAATGATGTTTTACCCGCCGGAATAACGAGAACCAACAACGAAAAGAACCCAAGATCGTTTAATGAACAGATTTTATGGTAGACCTTGACCCGTTGTTTACAACAAACAAGAACCTTGGTATATAGACCTCAATCCACTGTTTGTGAAACAAGAACCTTGGTATAAAGGAAGATGCTACAAACGGTGTGAAAACCCATTTGATAAGTCGTTGGTGAACGCCATGGAGAATTCCGATAAGTTCGTTTAGTTCTTCAAAGAACCAAAGAGAAAACACTTTCAAAATTTGCTGAATAATGATCTAAATTTTCATTGATCTGAATGCCTATTTATAGGCTGGTCATTACAAGGATTTGGAATCTTCCTAAAATAGTTATCCTACTTAGGAAATATCTCTTACTTGTGGGTAAAGAAATATCTCTTACTTTCCTAAGACTCTTGAAGAAAAAAGGAAAGACATTCAGCCCTTTAAATGGCTGAGCACATGCCTAAATAGAAAAAGGAAAGTATTTGGCATACAAGCCTTACAATTAGACCCTAAAAATAAAGAATAGTGCACGTACTGTAGCATGAACAGTGCACGTTATAGTAACTTTGAAAACCTTACTTCATAAGAAATAAAACATGTGGGCTAAGTATCCTCAAGCCCACTTATTAATAATTCTAATCCTTTAGACAAATTGGAGGCCTTAACAACAATAAACCAATTAAATCTTAGCCTTAGCCCCTAGCTGAATTCTTCTAGAACTTGAATCATGTTGATGAATCTTTGTTGCCCAAGTGGATCATGGTCAATGGGCCTCCACAAACTTGCTTGATTCCATGCCTCTTGAATTAGTCCATTGAGTACCTCTTTAAACTTCCTTGCTCGTGCTCTTGTAACCGGCCCACTTGGAACTTGAACTAAATCCCTTGAAGTTGTGTTATGATTTGCATCCCCTCCTCTTGAAAAGGATTTGCCCTCAAATCATTACCTACATCAAAAGGACTCAAATCAGTAACATTAAAAGTAGCACTTACATTGTACTCACCATAAAAGCACTTACAGTGCACTGTGCATGCTACAGTACGTGCACTATTCTTTATTTTTAGGGTCTAATTGTAAGGCTTGTATGCCAAGTACTTTCCTTTTTCTATTTAGGCATGTGCTCAGCCATTTAAAGGGTTGAATGTCTTTCCTTTTTTCTTCAAGAGTCTTAGGAAAGTAAGAGATATTTCTTTACCCACAAGTAAGAGATATTTCCTAAGTAGGATAGCTATTTTAGGAAGATTCCTAATCCTTGTAATGACCAGCCTATAAATAGGCATTCAGATCAATGAAAATTTAGATCATTATTCAGCAAATTTTGAGAGTGTTTTCTCTTTGGTTCTTTGAAAAACTAAACGAACTTATCGAAATTCTTCGTGGCGTTCACCAACGACTTATCAAACGGGTTTTCACACCGTTTGTAGCATCTTCCTTTATACCGAGGTTCTTGTTTCACAAATAGTGGGTTGAGGTCTATATACCAAGGTTCTTGTTTGTTGTAAACAACGGGTCAAGGTCTATCATAAAATCTGTTCGTTAAATGATCTTGGGTTCTTTTCGTTGTTGGTTCTCGTTATTCCGGCGGGTAACACATCACTAATCTTCAATGAAGAATAAGTAAATCATGTCTCACCCTTCACAACTTTAGTAAAGCTCTACAAAAATGGAAGAGTTTCACTCTTTTAAGAAAGAAGGATGCTCAAGCAATGGACGTGAAATACATGAACAAGAAAAGTAGAAGAAAGCTAGTTGCTTTTGGAGGGTTTCCACCACAACCAAATGGTTAGCTACCTTTCTTGATACTTTGTAAGTAAAAGCAAGTACAACTACAAGGAGAGTCTAAGCCTCCATCATTGTTGTCACAAACATAAATGTAAAGAATTAGTATAAGTAAATAAAAGACTTCAACTCCAAGGGGAGTCTAAGCCTCCAACATGGTTGATGTAAATGGAAAATGAAAGCATAAACATGAAGTATTCAAGAACTAGATTACTAAACATTCTTACAAGAATAAAGATTGCTCCCCCATTTACTCTACAAGAGGAAGAATGCCTTTTAAGCTCCCAACAAGGGAGTATTTTTAGGCAAGGAATGGGAGGGGGGATAAGTGATAGGTGAGGATGAGTAAATAGTGTTTACCGCCCATGAAAATCAACTATTTTACAGGCAGTCTGCAGGGGGATGTTCGAACGTTATCTGGCGTTCGAACGTCAAGTCTGCCTTTGCTTTGAAGGCATTCGAACGTCAAGTCTCTTCCACTCAGGTGGCATGTGGTCACTCTGACTTAGTCTCTGGCTTCACTTCCACATGTGTTGACATCATTGACAGTACACTCAGCTACTCCTTGGTCACTCAAGACAACGTTCGAACGTTGTACTTAAGTACTTCTGGTTCTTCTTCTTTACTGCAACATGCCAAGTTCCAGTGGTGTAGTCTTTTCAGGATTTCAGAGGACGTTTGAACGTGGAGTGACGTTCAAACGTGGTACTCAAGTACCTCAGCATTTCCCTTTGTTGACTGCAACAAGCCATGTACTAGCAGCTGGCCTTGGCAGGGTTTCAGATGACGTTCGATCGTGGGTTGGCGTTCGAACGTCCTTGCTTTGTTCCAACCTTCTGCATTTTTGCTCCCTTTTGTGCTGGTGTTACATTCGACAGTGATTTTTGTTGTTCTTGGGCCTTTGTTCATTTTAGGACCTGAAATGTCACTACTTAAACTCCATCAAAGCACAATTAGTCCAAAAAAGCATAGTAAAATTTGTTAACTTTATGCACGAATCAGAGCATAGCCTGTTGGACCCCAAGCCAGGGGAGCTACATGCCCTGGGAGTTAAGGAGCTCTAGGCACCCCCACACAGGGGAGCCCACCATGAAGGGCCTCCACCTCCTCCTCCGTCTCCCACTTCTCATGGTGGAGACCCTCATTTTCAAGAAGATGAGGGTGAGAACCAAAGTGTGGAGTATGAGAACCATTTTTCATGATAATTTCAAAAGAACTCTCAACCACTAGGACGAAAAATAAAAGAGGTACAAAATCAACTAGGTGACGTCTTCAACGCCCTGAAGGCGCAAGGACCCATGACTGTGGACAATCTTGTTAGGCGAACTAACACGCATTTTGTGCCAAACGTGGCAAATTACCCTCTTCCCTAAAAAGTCAAAATACCATCCGTCAAAATCTTTGACTGTTCCAAAGACCCACTTGATCACCTGAAAATTTAAAAAACTCTAATGCAACTATACGACGTCCCCGATGAAATCATGTGTAAGGCATTCCCAACTACCTTGAAGGGATCAGCTCGACAATGGTTTCCCAAGCTTCCATTGCTGAGCTAAGTAGGTCCTTCATGTTGTACTTTATTGGAGGGTGCACACCACCAGAAGTCTGCCGCCGCCTGCTCAGAATAAAGCAGGACCGAGACGAGAGGCTGAGGATTTAGCTCACCTATTTTAACGAGGAGGTCTTCTAGGTTGAGGAGCCCGATGATAAGGTAACTATGACCGCCTTCTTGGGAGGTCTTCGATCGTCAAGCTTCTTTTTTTCAGTGATGAAGCGCCCATCGAAAAGCATACCAAAGTTGTTGACAAAAGCTTAGAAGTACATGAATGCCGAAGACATCACAAGGACCAGACGAGAAGAGTCCTTCCAAACAGATGAGAAGAGAAAAGAACGAGGCAGGGATGACAAGAAAGAGAGTAGCAGCAGGACAGAGAGGATACCTGCCAAAGACAGGCTTGGTCCTGCTCCTTAAAGAGATCGACAAGCCTTTACCCCCTCAATGCCGTTGACGGGCACATCCTATTCCAGATCCAGGATGACCCTGCAATAAATTGGCTAGGGAGGATGAAGTCTCCCCCAAACCGTAGGAACTCGAACAAATATTATCACTTCCATTGCGCCCACGGCCACAACATTGATGATTGCTATGACCTCAAGAGACAAATTGAGGAGCTCATACAATACAATCACCTTCGCCAGTACATTGCTGGTAGGGGTCAGACACCGCCACCTCCTCATAGTTAGGAAGATCAGCAACCCATTAGAGAAATTCACACCATCTTTGGAGGGCTATCAGGAGGAGGAGAATCACTCTTTGCCATGAAAGCCCACACCAAAAAGGCTAGACATCTTGACGACTTGCGCCCATCCAAGGCGCCCAAGCATGGCAACAACAATGTCATATCCTTCTCAAACAAGGACTATGAAGGAATCCAACACCCCCATGATGACCCTCTAGTGCTCACCATGATCGTCTCCAACTTCTATATACGAAGGATTCTTGTGGACAGTGGCAACTTTGCGGATATCTTGTTTGCAGAAGCTTATGATAAGCTCAACTTGGACAGAGAGAGAGACTGCAACCTATCAGGTCACCCCTCATTGAATTCTCAGGGGAAAAGGTATATCCCCTAGAGTCCATCACCTTACCAGTCACTGCCAGCGTAGCACCCTGGAGCTCCACAATCATGTCAACTTCCTAGTGATAGACTGCCCTTTGTCCTACAACATAATCCTAGGGTGACCTTCTCAAAACACCCTGAGAGTTGTACCCTCCACCTACCATCTCATCCTCCATTTTTCAATCCTGAATAGAGTTGAAGAGGTTTGAGGAGACCAGGTAGCTACAAGAGAAGGCTACATCTCCTCCACGAAGACCAAAAAATTGCAAGAGGCCTTACAAATGGAGGTCCTTGACCCGAGAGATGATGCCACATTGAAAAGAGGAGAACCAGTAGAGGAGCTTATACTAGCAGTCCTAGATAAGGAGTATCCAGACAGAAGAGTATACTGGCTCTTCCCTTTCTGAAGATTTAGTCTGCCAGCTTATAAAATTTTTGAGGTGCAACATGGATGTTTTTGCATGGTCACATGTAGACCTTGAGGGCATCGACCCAGAGATCGCCACACATCACCTCAATGTTAACCCCTATTACAAGCCTGTCCACCAAAAGCTAAAGGGCGCCTCTACTAAAAGGGGTCAAACGATGGACAAGGAGGTGGGGAAGCTAATAAAGAATGGGGCGGTTAGGGAAGTAGCATATCTTGAGTGGCTTTTAAATGTGGTGATGGTGACCAAAACCAATGGAAAGTGGCACCTCTACGTCGAATTTATCCAGCTCAACAAGGCGTGCCCAAAAGATAGCTACCCGCTGCCACGAATTGACCTCCTCATCGACACTACTACGGGACACGAATTGCTCATCTTCCTAGATGCATACTCTGGATATAAAAAGATCAACATGCACCACCTAGGCCAGGAGAATACATCATTTATCACTCCGAAGGGGACCTAAGGTTACGGGTCATGCCCTTTGGACTAAAAAATGCAGGAGCAACCTATCAACGACTGGTGAATAAGATGTTTTAGTCTCAGATCAGAAAAATAATTGAGGTATATGTGGACGACATGCTGGTGAAAAGTCTTAGCGTAGTAGACCATATTGACCACCTCCAAGAAATTTCAATGTTCTCAAGTCATAACACATGAAGCTGAACCTTGAGAAGTGTGCCTTTGGGGTTTGGTCAAAAAAATTCTTAGGTTTAATGGTTAAACAGAGGGGAATCAAGGCAAACCCCAACAAGATCAATGCCATCCTCGACATGAAATCACCTTCCTTAACCAAGGAGCTCCAGCGCTTCAATGGGAGAATTGCAGGAGTTAACAAATTTGTTTCAAAGTCAACAGAAAAATGCTTGCCTTTCTTCAAGATTCTCCAAAAAAGCCTTCGATTGGGGACCTGAGGCAGAGAAAACCTTTCATAAACTCAAAGCCTACTTGGCTACGCATCCCTTCCTCTCACACGCTGCACCAGGTGAAACTTTGTATTCGTACTTTCTACTTCCCCATCGGTAGTAAGCTCTGTCCTCATCAAAGACAATGATGGAGTGCAAAAGCCTATCTTTTATGTGACTAGAGCATACCAAGGAACATAAATCAAATATTTAGGGATAGAAAAGCTAGCGCTCGCCCTGATTTCAACAGTAAGGTGTTTATGACATTATTTTCAAAGTCACACCATTGTTGTGGTCATAGACCAGCCCTTAAAAAGAGTCCTGGGAAAGTCGGATGTGCCCGAGAGATTCCTTAAGTGGGCAGTGAAATTGGTCAAGTTTGATATCCAGTACTAGCCAAGGGTAGCTATCAAAGCGTAAGCCTTGGCAGATTTTATTATTGAGCTTACACCAGCAAAGGAGGAGAACAACAAGCTTTCCATACTTTAGACGTCAAGCCTAGGCATGAAAAGTAATCTGATGCTCGACGAGGACACCCAGACGCCTAAACAGAACACCCAAGGACCTAGGCCAGACTACCAGGTGCCTATACTAGACGCATAGTCCAGCCAAGGCGCCCAGGTACCCCAGCTTGGTGCCTAGGCTCCTACAACGACCTCCTCTTTACCACTCTGGAAGCTCTATGTGGATGGCTCCTCGACTAGTGAAGGAGGTAGAGTAGGCCTAATCCTGATTAGCTCTAATGACACTCCCATCAAGTATGCTATGAAGCTCCATTTCATTGCCTCTAACAATGAGACAAAAAATGAAGCCCTCTTTTCTGGCCCAAGGTTGGCAATTGAAATGGAAGCACAACACCTCATCACTTATAGCAATTCCCAACTGATAGTCAACCAAGTGAAGGGTGAGTTTGAGGCAAAAGGAGCCCAAATGCAGGAGTGCCTTGCTATGGTACGAGTCTTGCTTGCTAAGTTTCACCACTTCCAAATCTGTCATATTCCGAGGGAGGACAACATGGCTGCTGATGCACTCGCCAGACTCGCCTCATCCTAGGAAGTCCCACTAGGACCAGCATTCATTGGTCACCAATTTGAGCCAAGCAGGCTAGACGTGGAAGCCACAAATGTTAACTGTGCGTCTGCCAAATCCAACTGGATAACTGATAAGGACATACTTCTAGGAGGGCGTGTTGCCAAATGATCGTCTGGAAGTCAGGAAACTCAAGATGAGAGCCTCCAAATTTACCATTATGACGACCCGTATATTAATTAATCGTTGACGCACTAATTATGTTATTAATTATGATTCTATATAATTGAGATTTTTTTTTTTTTAGGAACAAATGGATCTCAAATATAGGCTCTTCACGCAAAAGCAAGTCAAATGACTATAATTTAGCTAAAATTTTGTAATCATATAATACATGAATAAACATATAAATATATATATATATATATATATATATATATATATGGATGGGATATCTGATCCATTCCAAAACAATAAGAATTTTCAAATGAATCAGATAATTTCTCACAAACCTCCTTTAGTTAATACATATTCCAGGTTTAAGGAAGAAGAAGAAAAAGATAGGGAAGATGATTTTACTCCATCACCCACTGCTTCTGATCTAGAAAGTCTTAAGCCTAATCCAGATTTAAGTCATCAACTCTATGTCATAAATACAGAATCTAGTACTTTATTTCTCCCAAACATAGCTAAATTAAAAAGAAAGATGGTTAAGAATAACCTTAGAAATGAAGAATATTTCAAAAAATTTAATAAACAACAAAGAAAAGAAATTCAAATTCAATGGATTAAAACAATGCACAAAATTGAATCTGAAATTGACTTTTTCGATTACCTTGACTCTTGTCACAAAGATGTAAAAGTAATAACAAAACATAAGTGGAAAACTACAGATTCAGGAACTGTCTCTTCTAGTCATCCTCCAACCCAAACTTTTACATTTAATTCTGCTGACAAGCAAATCACGGCTTCACCATTTAAGATCCCTCCTCCTGAAAATACTAAGGCATCAACAGAACAGGCGGCTTTAGACAAATTTCAGAAGAGAGTAATCGAACAAAACAATTTTACTAATCAAAGCTTAATTGTTTTAGGCCAACAATTAGATAAAATTGAAAACAAAATTGAAAAAATACCTATTTCCCCAAAGAAATTAGAAAAACCCCTAGTAACCCTACCAGAAGACAGGACTAAACTAGGAATTCCAGATCAACTTAGAATTGCAAAGATTGATCAGTTAATTAAGAAATTAGATGCTCAAGCCGAGACATCACAAACTTCCCAAGTAACTGTAATTAACAAAAATTCTGAAACTGAAACTTCCACATCTTCATCTGAGGAAGATATTAAAATCTTAGAAAAACAGTTCACTGACATAAGTATAAGTGAACCTATTTCTAAAATCAATAAGTTAGTATTCCCTACTAGTTCTACAAAAAATTGGTACTCCAAACCTACTCCCCCAGATATTCAATTTGAAGAAAAAAATATTTCTAACCAGTTTTCAGTTCAATCAAACAAACTATATGAATGGAACATCGATGGATTGAGTGAGCAAGAGATTCTCAACAAAATTCATCACATGTCTATGGTCATTAATAGTTATGTAAGTAACCTTAATGATCCTGAACCCCAAATCGTAGATCTAGTTACCTCAGGATTTACTGGAGTCCTGAGAAGTTGGTGGGACAATTACCTTACCCCAGATTCTAGGGATGATATTAGAAATGCTGTTATTCTTGATGATGATGGCATCCCAATTTTTGATGATAGACTTGGAAGATCAAAACCAGACGGTCTAAACACTTTAATATTCACCATTGTAAAACATTTTGTTGGCACACCAAGTAATATTGAGGCTAGGATTCATGACCAGCTTAGTAACCTCAGGTGCCCAACACTTAGTGACTTTAGGTGGTATAAAGATGTTTTTATCAATAGAGTTATGCTTCGCCCAGACTGTAATAAATCCTTCTGGAAAGAAAAATTTGTTAATGGTTTACCTAATCTATTTGCCCATAAAATCAGAGAAGCCCTTAGCAAAGACACTGGGATCATAGAATATGATTCACTGACTTATGGCCAACTTGTTAGTACTATTCAAAAGGAAGGACTTAGGATGTGTATAGATCTTAAGATCAGTAAACAATTACAAAATGATAAAAAGAAAGCCAAATATGAAATGGGAAATTTTTGTGAACAATATGGTCACTTCTGCCCTCCGAGAACTCCCTGGCCATAATATCAAGTTTAGTTATTATGACTACATTGAGTCATGGACTAAACTCATCCTCTACCAGAGTGCTTCTCAAGATCACTCCTGGTTCCTTCAATTTGATAAGAATTTCAAAAGCCAGATTCCCTCCTGGTTTGTAAGGTGGTGGCAGACTCACGGCCCCATCATTGAAATTCTTCCCAAGGATCTTCATGATCAATTTCTTATCTTCTCCTCTGCATTTACTCCTAGTAAACAGCAGTCCTGGATAGGTCTGCAGTATCTAAGTCATCATATCCTTCATACGGATCTTGGGCAAATGGGCTCATAGGTGGAGCTACCGATCCGGATGATGATGCTGGAGATGATTCAGAGTTGCTTGCAGCTTGGGCTTGCTGGATTAGTTCTTGGGCCATTGCAAGCAATTGGGCTGCTGTTGGAGCTTGCTGTGCAGAGTCCTTAGATGAGGATTTCTTGGTCTTTGACTTGGTCGAGCTCTCAGCAAGAATCTTTGCTTCTTTATCAGAAGGTGATGCTGAGACCCTGAGTGTTGGCATAGGATTTTTTGAAGGAGTGACTGGAGGCAAGGGTTTTGGAGCCACTTGTGGGGCTGGAACCTTGACTGGGTAATCCTTCTGAATGGCTTCTAGAATATTCTGGTACTGGTACCTTGGCCACCATTTTACAGAATACTGTCTGCAAACATGGTGATCAATAATTCTCCATTGCCATCTGCAAATCCAAGATATTTTGTACCTGCAAAAAAATGTCAGTAAAATAGGAATGGGGAATGAGGACTGCTGTTTACTAGGAGTAAATGCAGAGGAGAAGATAAGAAATTGATCATCAAAATAGAGCGGAAGCAGAAAATAGCAAGTAATGTGAATTGGAATGTAAAACTGGAATTAAAATATCAATATTCAAGATTACACACAAGTATACTAGCAATACTTACTGGACTAGCACTAAGTGGGCTAGCCAACTAAGATTGATACAAGTGTGGGGAATAGGAGCATCTCATACTTTGGAGCTTACAATCTGCACAATATTTTTTTTTTAAACGAGGAAAATAAAATGAGTGAATTCTGGAGAGAAGAATTCTTGCCCTTCTTCTTGCATCTGATCTCCTTAAATATAGAATGGGAGGAGAGAAGTCTTCCTTGCAATAATCAAGGCTTTTGCAAAGTAGGCAGACAAAGAAAAAGGTAAAGGACAAGAGTTTCTGCTTTCGGTGATAAAGTAGGGTGAATTGCTTTTACTTAAGGGAAAAGCAATCCTGATGGTCAAAAGGCTATCACTAGGGGGGACAGCCACAGAGTACAGCCATGTGATGGCCTTATCGTTACATGTGATGGGCAGCTTTTCTGTCTTATTGTGGAGACAGTAGTGATTGAAGCCATCACAGGTAAAGAGAAGAATCACGGACTGGATAGGTCTGCAGTATCTAAGTCATCATATCCTTCATACGGATCTTGGGCAAATGGGCTCATAGGTGGAGCTACCGATCCGGATGATGATGCTGGAGATGATTCAGAGTTGCTTGCAGCTTGGGCTTGCTGGATTAGTTCTTGGGCCATTGCAAGCAATTGGGCTGCTGTTGGAGCTTGCTGTGCAGAGTCCTTAGATGAGGATTTCTTGGTCTTTGACTTGGTCGAGCTCTCAGCAAGAATCTTTGCTTCTTTATCAGAAGGTGATGCTGAGACCCTGAGTGTTGGCATAGGATTTTTTGAAGGAGTGACTGGAGGCAAGGGTTTTGGAGCCACTTGTGGGGCTGGAACCTTGACTGGGTAATCCTTCTGAATGGCTTCTAGAATATTCTGGTACTGGTACCTTGGCCACCATTTTACAGAATACTGTCTGCAAACATGGTGATCAATAATTCTCCATTGCCATCTGCAAATCCAAGATATTTTGTACCTGCAAAAAAATGTCAGTAAAATAGGAATGGGGAATGAGGACTGCTGTTTACTAGGAGTAAATGCAGAGGAGAAGATAAGAAATTGATCATGAAGATCCTTGGGAAGAATTTCAATGATGGGGCCGTGAGTCTGCCACCACCTTACAAACCAGGAGGGAATCTGGCTTTTGAAATTCTTATCAAATTGAAGGAACCAGGAGTGATCTTGAGAAGCACTCTGGTAGAGGATGAGTTTAGTCCATGACTCAATGTAGTCATAATAACTAAACTTGATATTATGGCCAGGGAGTTCTCGGAGGGCAGAAGGGTGAGAACCCCAATCTTTAACGGAAATGATATTCTTAATGAATAGAGAATGGTAGATATCCGTATTAGGGTCATTTTTATCAGGAATTCCTTTGATAAAAATAGACTGGGTGAAGAAGAGGATATCCTGGTAAAATACAAAAGTTTTTTCAGGATGGGAAGGGACAAATGTCCATCCTTCTCCAAGATAGGCATTGACCAATTCCAAAATTTTGGTTAAATGGGCATGGATTGGTTCAATAGCAAATATGTTTACGATTGGGTTTTTGTTGAAGTATTCAGTCAATGGGCCTTTGGGTCGTGGACCAGATCGATAGAATGGATCAACAAGAAGACTAGTGGTTGGTGGCACTTGCTGGGCCATTTGGGAAAAGGTTTTGGGGTTTACTAAGGTAGGCTGAATAGGGCGACTTAATGGGCCGACTGGTCTACCTAGGGGTGTAAACCGGTTAGCAATGGTCAAGGCACTAGAAGGGCCCGGAGCACTGATAATGGGCTTAGGTAGCAATGCCAGAGAAGGTGGGTCTTCTTCCTTCTTTATTGAGGCGATTGCTTGAGACAGAATTTGGTTAACTGTTGGTTTATTCCTGCTTGTTCCCCCCTGCTTTTTGGAGGAAGACGAGGGTTTATTAGGTTTGTTGTCCGCCATTGGGTTCCTGCAAAAATTCACGAGTTAGGAAATCAGGGATGCAGTTATTACTGCCCTTAATATATTCGATGTCAAAATCAAAAATACTCAAAATAGATTGCCATCTGGCGAAAATTTGCTTACTAGCAATATTTTGAACATCTTTTTGTAAAACATCTTTTGCAGATTTACAATCTACACGGATGAGAAATTTCTGGTTTAGTATATCATCCTGGAATTTTGAGACACACAGGATAATAGATAAAATTTCTTTTTTAATGGTGGAGTAATTTATTTGAGTTTGATTCCAAATACCAGAATGGAAACGAACAATTTGTTCAGAAGAATGAGGAGACTCTCTCTGAAGTAGAATACCACCATAACCAATGTTGGAGGCATCAGTTTGGATGATTTTGAATGAATCAATAGAGGGGATTCCAAGGCAAGGCAGAGTTTTGATATATTTTTTGACTTGCTGGACAATAGAAGTATGTTCAGGCGTCCAAGGAGTAGGATTGTCTTTGAGCCTGGAATAAAGAGGTTTGACAGTTTGCCTAAGATTCTGATAGAAGTCAGAGACATAATTAAGGGAACCTAAGAACCTCTGTAATTGAGTTTTGTCAAGGATCTCATCAGGGAATTTGTCAGCAAATAGGATAGCTCTACTAATGGGAACTATGGTAGACAGCTGAATATTATATCCTAAGAACCTAATACTTGTTTGGAACAGCTTAATCTTGCTAGCGGAAAGGACTAAACCATTATGTTTGGCAGTTTCTATGAAAGCATGAAGGTGTTTCCAATGTTCATCTATTGTTTTACTAAAGATGAGAATGTCATCAATGTAGACAATAGAACAATGAGACAAATTGGAGAAAACATCATTCATAATATTTTGAAATTCACTTGGTGCATTTTTAAGACCAAAAGGAACAACATTCCATTCATAGTGTCCAAATGGTGTGGTAAATGCAGTTTTATATCTGTCTTTCTCAGCAATTTGTATTTGCCAGAAACCAGATTTCAAGTCGAATTTTGAAAATATCATGGCATTTTTTAATCTCTTGATTAGGTCTTGTTTGTTGGGGATGGGATATCTGATCCATTCCAAAACAGCATTCAAAGGTTTGTAATTGATTACAAGCCTAGGAGTTCCTCTTTCTAATTCTGCATTTTTTACAACATAGAAAGCAGGGCAAGACCAAGGAGATTTAGACTTCCTAATGATACCATTTTTAAGTAGGTCAGAAATTTCTTTTTTACAAATTTCTAAAACTTCATGGTTCATTTGGATGGGCCTGGATTTAGTAGGGATTTGTTTTTCATTGAATGATTTTATATAAGGAAGATCTACTGTATGTTTTTTCCTATGCCAGAAGGCTGTAGGAAGCATAGAGCAAACTTCAGTTTCAAGTCTTTCTTTAAATTGAACAATCCTTTCATTTAAAATTGGACATTTTAATTGTTCTAAAATTCTTTTATGATCAACTTCCTGTTTAAGAAAGTTTATCTGGTTAATTTTTCTAAGGTACTTAGAAACAGATTCATCTCTGAGTTGCCTGAGTTCTTTTACTTCAGGTTTAAGTAGGAAATCAAATTTAACCTGTTGGTTAAAAGGTTGGGTAATTAATCCTTCATTTGTTATCTGAAATGGAGTCAGAAGATAAATGAAAGGTAATCCTAAAATTACTTCATCAGTCATATCTTGTACTAAGACAAAAGAGGTTTTAAAACAAACATTGTCATGGCAGATATGAGCTTTAGGTAATTTATATTTGACATTCATGTTTGTACCATTAGCTGATTTTAATTTCTGAATGGTTTTTTCATAGTATTTGGTTGGGATAAGTCCTTCTTGCATGCAGTTTACATCTGCACCTGTATCAATAAGGGCTACTGTATTAATAACAAAATCATTTGCTATAATGATTTTGATTTGGAAATACCATTTTTGTAATTTAATTTCTTTGATAGAGTTAATTTGATTTTCTGTTTGCAGACACCCATCGTGAGATGGCAGCTTCGTTAAACCAGAGGTTTCCACATTGAAGGTGGAGGCTACGGGTATCCGCTGGGAAAGTGTCTTAGTTGAACTATCAGTTTTATCACTGTCAGATTGGTAATTATCTTGAGGTCCGTGTTCAAGAGTATCGGATAAAAGACTTAATTTTTCTGCCAAGAGTTTGTCTTGTGCCTTTAAATCTTTTATTTCAACTTTTAATTTATTAATTTCACTATAAAGATCTTGTAAGGTTAATTCTTTTTTCTTTTCCTTACTAAATCTTTCCATAGTTTTATTAATACTAATTAAAGGTTTGTCTATTATAAGATGTTTGTTTTTATCTGTTTTGACAAACAGTTCCTTAAGATTTTTTATATATTTAGATTTTAATTGCGGTTCTTCAATTTTACTGATTAAGTCAATTAAAATTTGTTCTTCAGTTTGTTCTGTGATTACTCTCACTTTCTTACAACAATTGTCATTACACCCTAATTTAATATCAGGTTCGCTTGTCGTAGAAGGTGTAGAAGAATCAAGGGAATTATCAGAATTATCAACTTTATCTGAGTCGGAGTCTTCCGGATTATGAAGTCTGAAGATTTTTAGGATTTCTTCAGTCTCTTCATTGGTTAGATTAAGTTTTTTAACTTCTTTTTTAATTGGGCAATCGGGACTTTTGTGACCCTTTTTCCCACAGTTATAACATGTTATAGTATCTTTATTAGTGTTTAACCATTTAGACATTTTTCCTGTTTTCTTAGGTTTTGGTGTAATAGTCTTTTTGGACTTGTTATAAAATTTAGGTTTGGTGAATAAATCTTTATTATTCTTATAATAAGATTTATGTTTTGAATATGACTTATGTTTTTTATGGGATTTGTGCTTCAGTTTTCTAGAGGTTGATGGTGCTACTGGAGGGAGACCATATTGTTCACAAAAATTTCCCATTTCATATTTGGCTTTCTTTTTATCATTTTGTAATTGTTTACTGATCTTAAGATCTATACACATCCTAAGTCCTTCCTTTTGAATAGTACTAACAAGTTGGCCATAAGTCAGTGAATCATATTCTATGATCCCAGTGTCTTTGCTAAGGGCTTCTCTGATTTTATGGGCAAATAGATTAGGTAAACCATTAACAAATTTTTCTTTCCAGAAGGATTTATTACAGTCTGGGCGAAGCATAACTCTATTGATAAAAACATCTTTATACCACCTAAAGTCACTAAGTGTTGGGCACCTGAGGTTACTAAGCTGGTCATGAATCCTAGCCTCAATATTACTTGGTGTGCCAACAAAATGTTTTACAATGGTGAATATTAAAGTGTTTAGACCATCTGGTTTTGATCTTCCAAGTCTATCATCAAAAATTGGGATGCCATCATCATCAAGAATAACAGCATTTCTAATATCATCCCTAGAATCTGGGGTAAGGTAATTGTCCCACCAACTTCTCAGGACTCCAGTAAATCCTGAGGTAACTAGATCTACGATTTGGGGTTCAGGATCATTAAGGTTACTTACATAACTATTAATGACCATAGACATGTGATGAATTTTGTTGAGAATCTCTTGCTCACTCAATCCATCGATGTTCCATTCATATAGTTTGTTTGATTGAACTGAAAACTGGTTAGAAATATTTTTTTCTTCAAATTGAATATCTGGGGGAGTAGGTTTGGAGTACCAATTTTTTGTAGAACTAGTAGGGAATACTAACTTATTGATTTTAGAAATAGGTTCACTTATACTTATGTCAGTGAACTGTTTTTCTAAGATTTTAATATCTTCCTCAGATGAAGATGTGGAAGTTTCAGTTTCAGAATTTTTGTTAATTACAGTTACTTGGGAAGTTTGTGATGTCTCGGCTTGAGCATCTAATTTCTTAATTAACTGATCAATCTTTGCAATTCTAAGTTGATCTGGAATTCCTAGTTTAGTCCTGTCTTCTGGTAGGGTTACTAGGGGTTTTTCTAATTTCTTTGGGGAAATAGGTATTTTTTCAATTTTGTTTTCAATTTTATCTAATTGTTGGCCTAAAACAATTAAGCTTTGATTAGTAAAATTGTTTTGTTCGATTACTCTCTTCTGAAATTTGTCTAAAGCCGCCTGTTCTGTTGATGCCTTAGTATTTTCAGGAGGAGGGATCTTAAATGGTGAAGCCGTGATTTGCTTGTCAGCAGAATTAAATGTAAAAGTTTGGGTTGGAGGATGACTAGAAGAGACAGTTCCTGAATCTGTAGTTTTCCACTTATGTTTTGTTATTACTTTTACATCTTTGTGACAAGAGTCAAGGTAATCGAAAAAGTCAATTTCAGATTCAATTTTGTGCATTGTTTTAATCCATTGAATTTGAATTTCTTTTCTTTGTTGTTTATTAAATTTTTTGAAATATTCTTCATTTCTAAGGTTATTCTTAACCATCTTTCTTTTTAATTTAGCTATGTTTGGGAGAAATAAAGTACTAGATTCTGTATTTATGACATAGAGTTGATGACTTAAATCTGGATTAGGCTTAAGACTTTCTAGATCAGAAGCAGTGGGTGATGGAGTAAAATCATCTTCCCTATCTTTTTCTTCTTCTTCCTTAAACCTGGAATATGTATTAACTAAAGGAGGTTTGTGAGTATAATGAGGTCTGCTAAGGTGTGGAGATGACTCATTATCTACTCCTTTCATTTTATATTGTTTTTCAAGTTGGTGAATCCTGAATTGTAGTTCTTTTGCAATTTCTTTATCTCTTTGGGATATGGTGGAATCAACATCTGATCTTCTTCCTTCATTAATCCTAATAGGTTCATTAAATCTGCTGGATCTACTGGATCTGGCTGAATCGAAGGAGATCCTAACCATTCCATCAGGAAGCTGCTGGACAGTTTCAAGATTGGTAGATGTTGTTTCTTTGTCTTTATCATGGTTCTCATTAGTGACTAGCCAGGATTCTGGAAGTTCAATGTCTTTCCATTGGAGTCTTTTGGGGACTTGGACATTAGCTTCACTGGTACTAGGTTGGATTAGCAGAGTACTTTCTTTAGGGCTTTTCTTTAATGCATGTACATTCATGTTGGTGGTTATGCATTTGTAATAGACCCTATAGATTAAAGCTAAAGAAGCAGTTTCTTTTACTAAGTCTAAGATTTGTCCAGAAAGTTTAATTCCTAAGGTCAAGGCTTTAGGAGTATGCTGGCAATGTAGACTTAATGTAAAATCAGGAAAACAATTAAAATATACTGGTCCTTCATGAAGTCCAGCTTCCATTATTCCTAAAATGCCATTTTTATAAGTAATAAATCGTGCATCTCTTAGGGATAATAGAACTGCAGAATTCATGCCATCAGTAGTCAGGGGCTTTATGGCTACCTGGACTAATCCTAAATGAATAAAATTAAATCCTTCATTTCTGTGGATTTTTAATTCTTCTTTACTTAAGAGTTGAACTTGTTCTTCACTATTTTTTAATGCATGAACTTGTTCAATGGTTCGTACTTTTAATTTTTCACTGAAGGTTCTGGGGATCCAACTAGTTTTGTAAATTTCTTTGTGTGGTACAGAAGGGATATTCCATCCTGTCCAATCTACATTTCTATTTTCACATTCATAGTTTTCTTCATTCACTATATTCGGTATAGTACTAGATGAAGATCTAGATGAACTAGCTGTGGAATTAGATCTGAATAACCTATTCATTTTTAAATTACAGATTGCTTGAATTTTTTAAAATTATTTTTAAGTGAAAACTACAACTGTAGTAAAACCACTAAAATCATACCCCCTATTATTCATTCCTCACTTTTTCACCTAAATCTCACAACTGCCCTTAGGGACTTACAAAGAGATAACGAGAGGTTTACAGACTCTTGGATAAACAAAGGTTGGGTGCTTTAGTTAAGTACACACTTAAAAATGATTTCTAGAATTCAAAACAATAAGAATTTTCAAATGAATCAGATAATTCAAATATAATTCAGCAGATAGATATCAAGACCGTCAAATGGCTCTGATATCTATCTGCTGAATTATATTTGAATTATCTGATTCATTTGAAAATTCTTATTGTTTTGAATTCTAGAAATCATTTTTAAGTGTGTACTTAACTAAAGCACCCAACCTTTGTTTATCCAAGAGTCTGTAAACCTCTCGTTATCTCTTTGTAAGTCCCTAAGGGCAGTTGTGAGATTTAGGTGAAAAAGTGAGGAATGAATAATAGGGGGTATGATTTTAGTGGTTTTACTACAGTTGTAGTTTTCACTTAAAAATAATTTTAAAAAATTCAAGCAATCTGTAATTTAAAAATGAATAGGTTATTCAGATCTAATTCCACAGCTAGTTCATCTAGATCTTCATCTAGTACTATACCGAATATAGTGAATGAAGAAAACTATGAATGTGAAAATAGAAATGTAGATTGGACAGGATGGAATATCCCTTCTGTACCACACAAAGAAATTTACAAAACTAGTTGGATCCCCAGAACCTTCAGTGAAAAATTAAAAGTACGAACCATTGAACAAGTTCATGCATTAAAAAATAGTGAAGAACAAGTTCAACTCTTAAGTAAAGAAGAATTAAAAATCCACAGAAATGAAGGATTTAATTTTATTCATTTAGGATTAGTCCAGGTAGCCATAAAGCCCCTGACTACTGATGGCATGAATTCTGCAGTTCTATTATCCCTAAGAGATGCACGATTTATTACTTATAAAAATGGCATTTTAGGAATAATGGAAGCTGGACTTCATGAAGGACCAGTATATTTTAATTGTTTTCCTGATTTTACATTAAGTCTACATTGCCAGCATACTCCTAAAGCCTTGACCTTAGGAATTAAACTTTCTGGACAAATCTTAGACTTAGTAAAAGAAACTGCTTCTTTAGCTTTAATCTATAGGGTCTATTACAAATGCATAACCACCAACATGAATGTACATGCATTAAAGAAAAGCCCTAAAGAAAGTACTCTGCTAATCCAACCTAGTACCAGTGAAGCTAATGTCCAAGTCCCCAAAAGACTCCAATGGAAAGACATTGAACTTCCAGAATCCTGGCTAGTCACTAATGAGAACCATGATAAAGACAAAGAAACAACATCTACCAATCTTGAAACTGTCCAGCAGCTTCCTGATGGAATGGTTAGGATCTCCTTCGATTCAGCCAGATCCAGTAGATCCAGCAGATTTAATGAACCTATTAGGATTAATGAAGGAAGAAGATCAGATGTTGATTCCACCATATCCCAAAGAGATAAAGAAATTGCAAAAGAACTACAATTCAGGATTCACCAACTTGAAAAACAATATAAAATGAAAGGAGTAGATAATGAGTCATCTCCACACCTTAGCAGACCTCATTATACTCACAAACCTCCTTTAGTTAATACATATTCCAGGTTTAAGGAAGAAGAAGAAAAAGATAGGGAAGATGATTTTACTCCATCACCCACTGCTTCTGATCTAGAAAGTCTTAAGCCTAATCCAGATTTAAGTCATCAACTCTATGTCATAAATACAGAATCTAGTACTTTATTTCTCCCAAACATAGCTAAATTAAAAAGAAAGATGGTTAAGAATAACCTTAGAAATGAAGAATATTTCAAAAAATTTAATAAACAACAAAGAAAAGAAATTCAAATTCAATGGATTAAAACAATGCACAAAATTGAATCTGAAATTGACTTTTTCGATTACCTTGACTCTTGTCACAAAGATGTAAAAGTAATAACAAAACATAAGTGGAAAACTACAGATTCAGGAACTGTCTCTTCTAGTCATCCTCCAACCCAAACTTTTACATTTAATTCTGCTGACAAGCAAATCACGGCTTCACCATTTAAGATCCCTCCTCCTGAAAATACTAAGGCATCAACAGAACAGGCGGCTTTAGACAAATTTCAGAAGAGAGTAATCGAACAAAACAATTTTACTAATCAAAGCTTAATTGTTTTAGGCCAACAATTAGATAAAATTGAAAACAAAATTGAAAAAATACCTATTTCCCCAAAGAAATTAGAAAAACCCCTAGTAACCCTACCAGAAGACAGGACTAAACTAGGAATTCCAGATCAACTTAGAATTGCAAAGATTGATCAGTTAATTAAGAAATTAGATGCTCAAGCCGAGACATCACAAACTTCCCAAGTAACTGTAATTAACAAAAATTCTGAAACTGAAACTTCCACATCTTCATCTGAGGAAGATATTAAAATCTTAGAAAAACAGTTCACTGACATAAGTATAAGTGAACCTATTTCTAAAATCAATAAGTTAGTATTCCCTACTAGTTCTACAAAAAATTGGTACTCCAAACCTACTCCCCCAGATATTCAATTTGAAGAAAAAAATATTTCTAACCAGTTTTCAGTTCAATCAAACAAACTATATGAATGGAACATCGATGGATTGAGTGAGCAAGAGATTCTCAACAAAATTCATCACATGTCTATGGTCATTAATAGTTATGTAAGTAACCTTAATGATCCTGAACCCCAAATCGTAGATCTAGTTACCTCAGGATTTACTGGAGTCCTGAGAAGTTGGTGGGACAATTACCTTACCCCAGATTCTAGGGATGATATTAGAAATGCTGTTATTCTTGATGATGATGGCATCCCAATTTTTGATGATAGACTTGGAAGATCAAAACCAGATGGTCTAAACACTTTAATATTCACCATTGTAAAACATTTTGTTGGCACACCAAGTAATATTGAGGCTAGGATTCATGACCAGCTTAGTAACCTCAGGTGCCCAACACTTAGTGACTTTAGGTGGTATAAAGATGTTTTTATCAATAGAGTTATGCTTCGCCCAGACTGTAATAAATCCTTCTGGAAAGAAAAATTTGTTAATGGTTTACCTAATCTATTTGCCCATAAAATCAGAGAAGCCCTTAGCAAAGACACTGGGATCATAGAATATGATTCACTGACTTATGGCCAACTTGTTAGTACTATTCAAAAGGAAGGACTTAGGATGTGTATAGATCTTAAGATCAGTAAACAATTACAAAATGATAAAAAGAAAGCCAAATATGAAATGGGAAATTTTTGTGAACAATATGGTCTCCCTCCAGTAGCACCATCAACCTCTAGAAAACTGAAGCACAAATCCCATAAAAAACATAAGTCATATTCAAAACATAAATCTTATTATAAGAATAATAAAGATTTATTCACCAAACCTAAATTTTATAACAAGTCCAAAAAGACTATTACACCAAAACCTAAGAAAACAGGAAAAATGTCTAAATGGTTAAACACTAATAAAGATACTATAACATGTTATAACTGTGGGAAAAAGGGTCACAAAAGTCCCGATTGCCCAATTAAAAAAGAAGTTAAAAAACTTAATCTAACCAATGAAGAGACTGAAGAAATCCTAAAAATCTTCAGACTTCATAATCCGGAAGACTCCGACTCAGATAAAGTTGATAATTCTGATAATTCCCTTGATTCTTCTACACCTTCTACGACAAGCGAACCTGATATTAAATTAGGGTGTAATGACAATTGTTGTAAGAAAGTGAGAGTAATCACAGAACAAACTGAAGAACAAATTTTAATTGACTTAATCAGTAAAATTGAAGAACCGCAATTAAAATCTAAATATATAAAAAATCTTAAGGAACTGTTTGTCAAAACAGATAAAAACAAACATCTTATAATAGACAAACCTTTAATTAGTATTAATAAAACTATGGAAAGATTTAGTAAGGAAAAGAAAAAAGAATTAACCTTACAAGATCTTTATAGTGAAATTAATAAATTAAAAGTTGAAATAAAAGATTTAAAGGCACAAGACAAACTCTTGGCAGAAAAATTAAGTCTTTTATCCGATACTCTTGAACACGGACCTCAAGATAATTACCAATCTGACAGTGATAAAACTGATAGTTCAACTAAGACACTTTCCCAGCGGATACCCGTAGCCTCCACCTTCAATGTGGAAACCTCTGGTTTAACGAAGCTGCCATCTCACGATGGGTGTCTGCAAACAGAAAATCAAATTAACTCTATCAAAGAAATTAAATTACAAAAATGGTATTTCCAAATCAAAATCATTATAGCAAATGATTTTGTTATTAATACAGTAGCCCTTATTGATACAGGTGCAGATGTAAACTGCATGCAAGAAGGACTTATCCCAACCAAATACTATGAAAAAACCATTCAGAAATTAAAATCAGCTAATGGTACAAACATGAATGTCAAATATAAATTACCTAAAGCTCATATCTGCCATGACAATGTTTGTTTTAAAACCTCTTTTGTCTTAGTACAAGATATGACTGATGAAGTAATTTTAGGATTACCTTTCATTTATCTTCTGACTCCATTTCAGATAACAAATGAAGGATTAATTACCCAACCTTTTAACCAACAGGTTAAATTTGATTTCCTACTTAAACCTGAAGTAAAAGAACTCAGGCAACTCAGAGATGAATCTGTTTCTAAGTACCTTAGAAAAATTAACCAGATAAACTTTCTTAAACAGGAAGTTGATCATAAAAGAATTTTAGAACAATTAAAATGTCCAATTTTAAATGAAAGGATTGTTCAATTTAAAGAAAGACTTGAAACTGAAGTTTGCTCTATGCTTCCTACAGCCTTCTGGCATAGGAAAAAACATACAGTAGATCTTCCTTATATAAAATCATTCAATGAAAAACAAATCCCTACTAAATCCAGGCCCATCCAAATGAACCATGAAGTTTTAGAAATTTGTAAAAAAGAAATTTCTGACCTACTTAAAAATGGTATCATTAGGAAGTCTAAATCTCCTTGGTCTTGCCCTGCTTTCTATGTTGTAAAAAATGCAGAATTAGAAAGAGGAACTCCTAGGCTTGTAATCAATTACAAACCTTTGAATGCTGTTTTGGAATGGATCAGATATCCCATCCCCAACAAACAAGACCTAATCAAGAGATTAAAAAATGCCATGATATTTTCAAAATTCGACTTGAAATCTGGTTTCTGGCAAATACAAATTGCTGAGAAAGACAGATATAAAACTGCATTTACCACACCATTTGGACACTATGAATGGAATGTTGTTCCTTTTGGTCTTAAAAATGCACCAAGTGAATTTCAAAATATTATGAATGATGTTTTCTCCAATTTGTCTCATTGTTCTATTGTCTACATTGATGACATTCTCATCTTTAGTAAAACAATAGATGAACATTGGAAACACCTTCATGCTTTCATAGAAACTGCCAAACATAATGGTTTAGTCCTTTCCGCTAGCAAGATTAAGCTGTTCCAAACAAGTATTAGGTTCTTAGGATATAATATTCAGCTGTCTACCATAGTTCCCATTAGTAGAGCTATCCTATTTGCTGACAAATTCCCTGATGAGATCCTTGACAAAACTCAATTACAGAGGTTCTTAGGTTCCCTTAATTATGTCTCTGACTTCTATCAGAATCTTAGGCAAACTGTCAAACCTCTTTATTCCAGGCTCAAAGACAATCCTACTCCTTGGACGCCTGAACATACTTCTATTGTCCAGCAAGTCAAAAAATATATCAAAACTCTGCCTTGCCTTGGAATCCCCTCTATTGATTCATTCAAAATCATCCAAACTGATGCCTCCAACATTGGTTATGGTGGTATTCTACTTCAGAGAGAGTCTCCTCATTCTTCTGAACAAATTGTTCGTTTCCATTCTGGTATTTGGAATCAAACTCAAATAAATTACTCCACCATTAAAAAAGAAATTTTATCTATTATCCTGTGTGTCTCAAAATTCCAGGATGATATACTAAACCAGAAATTTCTCATCCGTGTAGATTGTAAATCTGCAAAAGATGTTTTACAAAAAGATGTTCAAAATATTGCTAGTAAGCAAATTTTCGCCAGATGGCAATCTATTTTGAGTATTTTTGATTTTGACATCGAATATATTAAGGGCAGTAATAACTGCATCCCTGATTTCCTAACTCGTGAATTTTTGCAGGAACCCAATGGCGGACAACAAACCTAATAAACCCTCGTCTTCCTCCAAAAAGCAGGGGGGAACAAGCAGGAATAAACCAACAGTTAACCAAATTCTGTCTCAAGCAATCGCCTCAATAAAGAAGGAAGAAGACCCACCTTCTCTGGCATTGCTACCTAAGCCCATTATCAGTGCTCCGGGCCCTTCTAGTGCCTTGACCATTGCTAACCGGTTTACACCCCTAGGTAGACCAGTCGGCCCATTAAGTCGCCCTATTCAGCCTACCTTAGTAAACCCCAAAACCTTTTCCCAAATGGCCCAGCAAGTGCCACCAACCACTAGTCTTCTTGTTGATCCATTCTATCGATCTGGTCCACGACCCAAAGGCCCATTGACTGAATACTTCAACAAAAACCCAATCGTAAACATATTTGCTATTGAACCAATCCATGCCCATTTAACCAAAATTTTGGAATTGGTCAATGCCTATCTTGGAGAAGGATGGACATTTGTCCCTTCCCATCCTGAAAAAACTTTTGTATTTTACCAGGATATCCTCTTCTTCACCCAGTCTATTTTTATCAAAGGAATTCCTGATAAAAATGACCCTAATACGGATATCTACCATTCTCTATTCATTAAGAATATCATTTCCGTTAAAGATTGGGGTTCTCACCCTTCTGCCCTCCGAGAACTCCCTGGCCATAATATCAAGTTTAGTTATTATGACTACATTGAGTCATGGACTAAACTCATCCTCTACCAGAGTGCTTCTCAAGATCACTCCTGGTTCCTTCAATTTGATAAGAATTTCAAAAGCCAGATTCCCTCCTGGTTTGTAAGGTGGTGGCAGACTCACGGCCCCATCATTGAAATTCTTCCCAAGGATCTTCATGATCAATTTCTTATCTTCTCCTCTGCATTTACTCCTAGTAAACAGCAGTCCTCATTCCCCATTCCTATTTTACTGACATTTTTTTGCAGGTACAAAATATCTTGGATTTGCAGATGGCAATGGAGAATTATTGATCACCATGTTTGCAGACAGTATTCTGTAAAATGGTGGCCAAGGTACCAGTACCAGAATATTCTAGAAGCCATTCAGAAGGATTACCCAGTCAAGGTTCCAGCCCCACAAGTGGCTCCAAAACCCTTGCCTCCAGTCACTCCTTCAAAAAATCCTATGCCAACACTCAGGGTCTCAGCATCACCTTCTGATAAAGAAGCAAAGATTCTTGCTGAGAGCTCGACCAAGTCAAAGACCAAGAAATCCTCATCTAAGGACTCTGCACAGCAAGCTCCAACAGCAGCCCAATTGCTTGCAATGGCCCAAGAACTAATCCAGCAAGCCCAAGCTGCAAGCAACTCTGAATCATCTCCAGCATCATCATCCGGATCGGTAGCTCCACCTATGAGCCCATTTGCCCAAGATCCGTATGAAGGATATGATGACTTAGATACTGCAGACCTATCCAGTCCGTGATTCTTCTCTTTACCTGTGATGGCTTCAATCACTACTGTCTCCACAATAAGACAGAAAAGCTGCCCATCACATGTAACGATAAGGCCATCACATGGCTGTACTCTGTGGCTGTCCCCCCTAGTGATAGCCTTTTGACCATCAGGATTGCTTTTCCCTTAAGTAAAAGCAATTCACCCTACTTTATCACCGAAAGCAGAAACTCTTGTCCTTTACCTTTTTCTTTGTCTGCCTACTTTGCAAAAGCCTTGATTATTGCAAGGAAGACTTCTCTCCTCCCATTCTATATTTAAGGAGATCAGATGCAAGAAGAAGGGCAAGAATTCTTCTCTCCAGAATTCACTCATTTTATTTTCCTCGTTTAAAAAAAAAATATTGTGCAGATTGTAAGCTCCAAAGTATGAGATGCTCCTATTCCCCACACTTGTATCAATCTTAGTTGGCTAGCCCACTTAGTGCTAGTCCAGTAAGTATTGCTAGTATACTTGTGTGTAATCTTGAATATTGATATTTTAATTCCAGTTTTACATTCCAATTCACATTACTTATATATATATATATATATATATATATATATATATCTGTGTGTGTGTGTTGTGAAAGGATAAAATACCATTCTAGATCTTTTTAGATTTGAAAACGTGTAAGTAGGAAAAAAAAGTGGGGGGAGAAAGATTATATGGCCAAGTGTCCATAACATGGGGACCAAGCAAGTCTTGGCTATAAATAGCCTAACCCAGTGCATTGAATGGCACAACAAGGAAAAAGAGAGAAAGGGAGGAAGAAAGGACGGAAAAAAGAAAGGAAAGAGCGAAAATGGATCAAAATTTTATTGACCTAAGAGTTTGTGGTTGCTATCAAAATTTTGGGTAAGATTTTTTAGTTATTATTTTGTAAATTTTATATTTTTGAGTCACTTAAATTTGATCCTCATTAAATATTTTTGGATCAAATTTAAGTATCATTATCTTTCGTTAGTTACTCCAAAAATTATTTTAGGTTAACTAAGCCTTATTACCTATTGTTATTCGAAAATATTATTTTGGTTGTTTTGTCACAGTACACGGTATCGAATAGAAGTCAAGACAGAGGTAGAGTTTCTTTTATCTTTTACTATCATTGATGCATTTCATACATATTTGGGGGTTTCATATCAAATCTATTTTTAATTATATAATAAAATATTATATCGTTATAATCTTGGGGCCAAACTAGGGTTTTATAAATAAATCGTGATTATGCACATGTTATATTTTTATCAAAACCCTCATTATCTTACGAAATCATGTTGCATAATAAATATATTTTTTATTATCAATATTTAATGTTTGATTTTCTATGGGGTCTGACTACGATATAACTTTATTTTGTGATATTGATGAAATTATTATGAATGCACATAATCGAGGGCATAGGGTTAGTAGATGCCTGATCCTTGCGAGGATTCAGAGGACTCCTACTAGTCCTTGGGTTCACAGGTTAGTAATATTGGTTGTCGTGGTAGCCTGTGTGACACCACATAAATTATCGGTATTGGTGTTCCTAGAAAAGCAAGAAGGGCATTGGGTTCCCTATAATACAAGACCCCAAAGTTTTTCTCCAGAGGCGGTTCATATGATATGCTGAAATTTATTTATTTATTTGATTAATTGCTTTGCCCTATTCTTGCATTTATCCATGGTTTAATTATATTATGCATTGTTTTAAAACCTTGGTAGTCATTGATAAACGTTATCCTACTGAGTTGGTGAGCTCATCCCTATTTAACATTTTTCAGATATATGAAGTCAGGCTGGAGGATAGGCTGAAAGGATGATGAATAGAGTCTGCTATTATTATTTCTCTTTATGTTATATCAAGAATATTTGAAATGATCTTGTGAGGATTATGTACTCGTACGTGGAATATAATAATATAAGGAAGATTATTGTAAGTTCGGTGTGATTTTATTCCTTAATCACACCCAGGTATTTATTTATTTATTTTGTTTAGAAGAAAAAAATTCGGGGCGTGACAGAGTGGTAATAGAGCCTAGAAATTAGGTTTTACATGGGAATTATAATATATATATATACATTGGCTGCCTTGGAGCCCATGTTACTGTGGATCAGGTAAATATCGTCTCATGATGTCATACCTATAGTCATAAAAGGTTAGCTCTGTTGACATAAAGAAAATAATATGTCCGCAAAATGAGTACTGGATTCTTAAGGTCAATGTAGAGGCATATGATTTGATAGTCTGTGAGATTCAAGACGCGTCCCAAAATTGGCCGTTCATGCCGATTTTTGAGCATAAAATATTAGTACATAACCAGCTGACCTTGCAGCTAAGGGTGGTCCGCCAAGCGTTAAGTATCGAAAAGAACCATCACTTGTACCAGAAAATTCTGAATGGATTGTTAGTGCAAGATATTCAGTGGCCACCTACGGGGGCTCATGTGGGACAGCCAATAGAATCCCCTAACCTGAACGATATTGAAGAAGATGATCCACAACCTAATGACCCCAATGTAGCCCCTGTCGCCACACCACCCGAAACAAACCATCATATAGCTTTTGTAGGTTCTGCGAATGTGTCTCCAAGGGGAGAGGCATGAAACTAATTGTACCGTCGGCTTTACTATTCTAAGAAATTTTGCCTATAAATAATAGTAACTCTTAGAATGGTAGGAATATATGTATCACTACATAACTTAGAGGTGACTGTCCTAGACTTTTGTTCTCCATTTGAATGACATCTAGGATAAGAAACGAAATGTATCTTAGTTACTAATTATGTGAAATTAGAGTTATTTTTCTTAACTTTTGGATGTGGTTATAGATTTTAATGCAGTCATAATATCATGGACTATGTGTTATAGGATGGAGGGAAACACATCTCAAGATCAACTAGAGACGTCTATCAATGATTAGTCCCGTCTAGCACTGCGAGACACTATAAGTGGCATTTACCAGTGCTTGAGAGAACTGACCGCTTTGGCACGACAACAGAAGAAAAATAATAATCACACTACAGTAACACAATCAACAGTTCAAGAACAAGCAAATATGGCCAAAACACGAAGAATGATGATACTCAAAGAATTTCTACGACAACGTCCCCCTACCTTTCAGGGAAGTACAGAGCCACTTGATATAGAAAGGTGTCTTCGACAAGTGAAAAAGGTAATGGATGGCATGAATATTGCTCCAGAGTTACGAGTTACCTTGGCCTCTTATCTTTTTGAAGGTGAAGCTGGTTACTGGTAGGATACAGTCAAAAGAATGAGGGATGTGAACCACATGACGTGGACCACCTTCGAAAGAGTGTTTAATGATAAGTATTTTCTCGAGTCCGTAAGGGATAAAATGTTCTCTGACTTCCTAGAGTTGTAACAATGCAACCTGACAGTCATGCAATATGAGTCTAAATTTGCTGAACTCTCTCGCTTTGTTACAGAATTAGTTTCCACCAATGCCAAGAAGGCCAAGCGATTTGAACAAGGCCTTAAGCCTTCTATCCGAGGATGCCTCGTAGCGCATCGGTTGAGGAATTATAAGAAACTGGTGGAAAGGGCTATGCTGGTAGAAAGGAACCTAGAGGATACCCAGAATATCAGAAGTCGTCAACAAGGCAGAGGAAGTCAAACAAGAAATGGTGGCAACAGCAGTCACCAAAGAATGACCCCATATCGACAACCAGAGCAAGATACCATGGAAAGGAGAAGTGCAAATTAGGGACAAAATTCTAGAGATTGGAACAGAGGATCCAATGATACAAATGATGTTTTAAGTGTGGGTAAACTAGATATTTTAAAAATCAGTGTCCCTTCACGTCCTCTCAAGGGTCGGCCAATCAAGGTTCTTATCAACCATTCAATCAACCTCGTCCATAACAACATCCTTACCCTACTCAGACGATAGGACCGACAACCCAAGTTGGACCTTCGCAGTCATTTCCAAATTAGGCACATCAGAAAAAGCCAGAAAGTAGAACAACAATTATTGAAGGTCAACCTCGGATCTATGCAATGGCTACACCAAATAACAACGCCGCTAAAGAAGTAATTGAAGGTATCGTCCTTATTTATAATTCTTGGGCACATATTTTATTTGATCTGGGGCAACCCATTCTTTCATTCGTACTTCATATGTTGTTGCATTAGGGTTAGAATTCGAACCTTTGGGTCACATATTGTGTATAAACCTACCTACGAAACGGCTAAGGTATGCAAAAATTGCATAATCTGAATTGAGGAGAGCGAGTTGGTTGTGGACCTAGTTGCCCTAGAAATAATTGGATATGATATAATTTTTGGAATGGAGCTACTATCTTGTTATCATGACATCATGGATTGTTACGGTAAGAAAATCAAATTCTGTACCTTGGGAAATGTAGAGTTTGAATTCATAGGCAAACGTCACTATTCACATCCATTTTTCTACAAGGAACCAAAATAGTTTGGAAATCCTTGCCAACTTTATTGGACAAGAATTAGGTAAGATCACTGCTAATGTCATCTTGATAGTGTGTGACTTTCCTGATGTATTTTTTGAAGAATTACTTGGACTACCCCCACAAAGAGAGATAGAATTTACTATTGAGGTATACCCTGGTACAGAGCCAATATTGATTGCCCTTTACTATATGGCACCATTGGAGTTGAAGGAATTAAGAAAACATCTGGATGAACTTCTTTCTTTGGGGTTCATTCAACCAAGTATGTCGCCCTGAGGTGCTCCTGTACTCTTCGTGAAAAAGAAAGATAATACACTAAGACTCTGTATTGACTATCGGAAGTTGAATCGGGTAACGATAAAGAACAAACATCCACTACCACGTATTGATGATCTGTTTGACCAACTCAGAGGTTCTCGTTACTATTCAAAATTGATCTATGAATTAGATACCATTAATTGAGAATCAAAGAGGAGGATATCCCCAAAACAGCTTTTTGTACTTGATATGGACATTTTGAATTCTTGGTAATGCCCTTTGGACTTACAAATGCATCTGCAGCTTTCATGGACTGATGCACCAGGTATTTAGGCCCTATCTTGATCAATTTGTAATCATTTTCATAGATGATATTCTCATTTACTCAAAGTCACGTGAGGAGCATGTACAACATTTTCCTCAAGTATTATTAACACTAAGGGAGCATAAGTTGTATGCCAAGAAAAGTAAGTGAGTTCTGGATGAAAGAAGTCAAATTTCTTGGGCATGTAGTATCCGAAGAAGGAGTGACAGTGGATCCAGCTAAAGTTGAAGCAGTAATGAATTGGGACCAACCGAAAAATGCAACAGAAGTTCAAAGTTTTCTGGGATTGGTAGGATATTATTGAAGATTTGTGTAAGAATTTTCCAGAATAGCTCTGCCCATGAACCGCCTCACCCGAAAGGGAGAAAAGTTTGAGTGGACCAAATAATGTGAACATGCATTTAATATCTTAAAGGAGAAGTTGACCACGACACCTGTCCTTACTATACCCAAAAGTGGTATCGAGTATGATGTTTATACAGATGCATCATTACAAGGACTTGATTGTGTATTAATGCAAAACAACAAAGTGGTTGCCTATGGATGAAGACAATTAAAAACTCATGAACAAAATTATTCCACCCACGATTTGGAACTAGCAGCTGTAGTCTTTGTTTTGAAACTATGGCGTTGTTATCTATATGGGGAAAAATTTCAAATTTACTCGGATAACAAAAGTCTCAAGTATATATTCACTCAAAAGAACTTGAATCTCCAACAATGATACTGGATAGAGTATCTCGGGGATTACAACTTCACACTTCAATACCATCCGAGAAAAGCTAACGTGGTAGCGGATGCATTGATCAGAAAATCCTGAAGTGTAGTGATCTACGTGATGAAGGACAAATGGCAATTAAGGGAGGCACTAGAGGACTTTGACATCTATATGGGTGCAGAAGAAGGTCAACCAAGTTTGTTTAATTTCGTTGCTCAAACTGTCCTCCGACAAAAAATTGTTGAATTACAACATTTGGATTCCTACCTAGAATCCATCTGCACCCAACTGGAAGATGGGAACACTCTTGAAAATTGGTGGTTGCAAAAGGGAGAAATACTATATCAAGGAAGATTGTGTGTACCCGATAATGCTCAGTTAAAAGAAGAGATACTCAGGGAATGCCATCAATCTAAGTTTTCCATACATCCTGGCTACACAAAAATGTATCAAGATACGAAGCGTCAATATTGGTGGAAAGGAATGAAGAAAGATTTCACTAAATTTACAGCTCGATGTGCCACATGCCAGCAAGTAAAAGTTGAGCATCAGAAATCTGGTGGTTTGTTATAATCCTTACCCATCCCAGAGTGAAAATGGGATCGTATCACTATGAATTTTGTGATTGGCTTGCCTAGAACTACAAATGGATACAATGCAGTATGGGTTATAGTGGATCAACTCATTTCTTAGCCATGAAGAATACTAACATTCTAGCTACGTTAAGTCAACTTTATATATGGGAGATTGTGAGATTACATGGGATACCATTATCAATTGTGTCAGACCGAGATACTCGCTTTGTGACTCAATTTTGGCAAAGTTTACAAAAAACCATGGGAACTGAGTTGTATTTCAGTATTGCTTACCATCCTCAAACAGATGGTCAATCTGAAAGGGTGATCCAAATATTGGAAGATATGTTGCGAGCATGCGCTCTAGATTTCAAGGGTAGTTGGAATGAACATCTTTCACTGGTGGAATTTGTTTACAACAACAGCTATCAAAGCAGTATTAACATGGCTCCGTATGAGGCTCTGTACAGATGACCTTGTAGATCACCTATATGTTGGGCTGAAACTGGTGAGAGCATTTTATTTGGTCAAGAAATTGTCCGAGAAACCATTAAGAAGATCCAAGTAGTTCGGGATTGGCTATGCACGGCTCAAAGTTGACAAAAGAGCTATGCATATCAAAGGAGGAGGCCCTTGGAATTTCAAGTGATTGATTATGTATTCTTGTAGGTATCCCCTAAAAAAGGAATATCTAGATTTGGGAAAAAGGGTAAATTGGCTCTCAGATACATTGGACCCTTCGAGATAACACAACGCGCTGGAATGTAGCTTATCAGCTTGCCTTGCCAGCTCAGTCATCAGGAATACATGATGTGTTTCATGTATCCATGTTAAGAAAATGTGAACCAGATGCATCTCGCGTCATCGACTGGAAGGATGTCCGAATTCAAGAAAATGGAATGTACGAAGAGTAACTTTTGCAAATTCTCGACACCAATGAGCAGGTATTACGTAACAAGGTCATACCCCTCATAAAATTGCTATGGCAACATCATGGTATTGAAGGAGCTATGTGGGAACTAGAAACAAATATACGTGCAAGATATCCTATCTTTTTACCTCTCAAGGTTAGTATCGAATTTTTGGGACAAAATTCTTTTTAAGGGGGGTAGATTGTGACGACTCGTATATTAATTAATCGTTGACACGCTAATTAGGTCATTAATTATGATTCTATATAATTGAGATTTATTTTTTTTAGGAACAAATGGACCTCAAATATAGACTTTTCACGCAAAAACAAGTCAAATGACTATAATTTAGGTCAAATTTCGTAATCATATAATGAATGAACATATATATATATATATATATATATATATATATATATATATGTGTGTGTGTTGTGAAAGGATAAAATACTATTCTAGATCTTTTTAGATTTGAAAATGTGCAAGTCAGAAAAAAAAGGGGAGAAAGATTACATGGCCAAGTGTCCATAACATACTTGGGGACCAAGCAAGTCTTGGCTATAAATAGCCTAACCCAGTGCATTGAACGGCACAGCAAGGAAAAAGAGAGAAAAGAGGAAGAAAGGAAGGGAAAAAGAGAGGAAAGAGGGAAAAGGGGTCAAAATTTTGTTCACCTAAGAGTTTGTGGTTGCGATCAAAATTTTGGGTAAAATTTTTTAGTTATTATTTAGTAAATTTTATATATTCGAGTCACTTAAAGTTGATCCTCACTAAATATTTTTGGATCAAATTTAAGTATCATTATCTTTCGTTAGTTATTCCAAAAATTATTTTAGGTTAACTAAACCTTATTACCTATTGTTGTTCTGAAATATTTTTTTGGTTGTTTTGTCACAGTACACGGTATCGAATAGAAGTCAAGACAAGGGTAGGGTTTCATTTATCTTTTACTATCATTGATGCATTTCATGCATATTTGGGGGTTTCATATCAAATCTATTTTTAATTATATAATGAAATTTATATCTTTATAATCATGGGGTCAAACTGGGGTTTTATAAATAAATCCTGATCATGCACATGTTGTATTTTTATCGAGACCCTAATTATCTTACGAAACCATGTTGCATAATAAATATTTTTTTATTATCAATATTTAATGTTTGATTTGTTATGGGGTCTCATTACAATACGACTTTATTTTGTGATGTTGATGAAATTACTATAAATGCACATAATCAAGGGCAGAGGGTTAGTAGATCCGTGATCCTTGCGAAGATTCCTACTAGTCCTTGGGTTCACAGGTTAGTAATATCGATTGTCGTGGTAGCCTGTGTGGCACCACAAAAATTTCCAGTATTAGTGTTCTCAGAAAAGCAAGAAGGGCATTGGTTCTTTAGGGTACAAGACTCCAAAGCTTTTCTTCGGAGGTGATTCATGCGTGAACCAGAGAATTGACGGATTTATATGATCGATATGTGCTAGAATTTATTTATTTATTTGATTCATTTCTTTGCCCTATTCTTGCATTTATCCATGATTTAATTATATTATGCATTGTTTTAAAACCTTGGTAGTCATTGATAAACGTTCATCCCTATCTAACATTTTTCAGATATATAAAGTCGGGTTGGAGGATAGGATGAAAGGATGATGAATAGAGTCTGTTATTATTATTTCTCTTTATGTTGTATCAAGAATATTTGAAATGATGTTGTGAGGATTATGTACTCGTACGCGGAATATAATAATATAAGGAAGGTTATCGTAAGTTCGGTGTGATTTTATTCCTTAATCATGCCTAGGTATTTATTTATTTATTTTATTTAGAAGAAAAAAATTCGGGGCGTGACAACCATCTTACAAGAAAACTTGTACAAGAATGGCTATTCCTTGCCATTAATGCGGTATCTTTCACCTGAAGAAGCCCACTATGCCCTACGGGAGATCCACGAAAGGGTTTGTGTGAATCACTCTAGAGGACACTCCCTCACCTACAAGGCACTCAAACAGGGCTACTTTTGGTCTAGCATGGTGAGGGACGACCAAGAGTTCGTCAAGAAGTGTTACAAGTGTCAGTGCTTCGCCACTGTGCCCAGGCAGCCACCAAAGGAGCTGACAATCAGCACGAGTCTGTAGCCTTTTTTCAAATGGGGCATCGACGTCCTAGGCTCCCTACCCTTGAGCAGAGGATAATACAAGTTCATAGTGGTCATCGTCGACTACTTCACAAAGTGGACAGAGGCCGAACTACTGACAAAGATAACAGACACGAAGGTCAAAGACTTTATTTGTAAAAATTTGGTCTACCACTTCGGGATATCCCACACCATTGTCAGTGACAATGCTAAGCAATTCGACAACAAGCTCCTCAACTCTTTCTGCTCTAACCTTCAGATAAAGCAGCCTCATTCTAGCAAGTCATGGTGAGAATGATATTACGCAACCTAAAGACAAGGCTCAAAAGAGCGAAGGGTTTTTGGGTTGACGAACTCCCAAGCATATTATGGGACTACCGAACCACTCCAAGAACTCCTATTGGAGAAACCCCTTCTTCCTCGCCTTTGGAACTGAGGCAGTCATCCCTGTGGAGATCGGAATACATTCTCTAAAGTTCTAACACATGACCCTATCACCAATGAGGAAGGACTCTGCATCAACCTCGACTTGGTAGAGGAAGTAAGGGAGATGGTTGTGGTCTGCAACGCAGAGTACAAGTGCCGCATGACGAAATACTACAACTCAAGGGTGAGGCCTTGTTCCTTCCAACTAGGAGACTTGGTCCTCAAGAAGGTGATTCTCACCACAAAGGATTCACGAAAAGGAAAGTTGGGACCAAACTGAGAAGGACCCTACGTCATAACAAAAATGGTGAGGCTAGACACCTACAAGATCCAGAATTCTAAGGGGAATGTCTTACCCCATCTGTGGAACGCTGAGCAGTTGAAGAGATACTACCAATGACACCTTAAAAGAGTAGAAATAATAAAGTTAGGGAACTTGATTTTATTTATTGTATTTTTTGGGCCTATTACCCGATATTGCTTGATATAAGCTGTGAATGAATAAAACTTTCTAGATTTACTCCAAAAGATCTTTGAATTTTTGTATTCAATTTCAAAGGAGCATCAGTGGCAAAAAAACCACTTTTACAAAAGTAAGGCTATAACCTGTCTTTCTAAAAAAAAAAGTCCCCAGCACTCTAACTACTCTCATAGTCATCGTCGTCGTCGTCGTCCTCCTTCTCCTCCTCTTCCTCCTCATCACCCTCAGCTTCGCCAGATCCTCCATCACCATCATCAGGCGCCTCAGATGGCAGGAAGTCTGAAACATCAATATTAGGAAAAGCAGTAGAAATCTTTCCTCGGAGCTCCTCATAACCATCAATAAAGGCATTTACAAGGCCATTCTCGAAATCACTCTCAGTTATGACAGCCTTCTCCTCAACCTGAGAAGCTCTCTTATGAGCCGCCGTCACCTCTGCCCCCGCTCTCAAGCAGGCAGTCTCTTTGAGCGCGGGCCTCTCGTGAGTCTCCACAAGCTTAGCCTCTCTGAGTGCGACCCTCTCACTGGTCGCCAAAAGCTTAGTCTCAAGTTTAGTTGTCCTCTCACGGGTCTCTATAAGCTCAGCCTCTCTTAGTGCGTCCCTCTTATGAGTCACCACAAGCTTAGCTTGAAAAGCCTTACCAGTAGCTTTGAGCTCGACAATTCTCCCCTGAGCAGTGAGAAGCTTTTTCTTTACAGCCTCATGACTAAGCTTTAGCTAGCTGTAAAAATGGGCCCTTGAAAGCAACCATATAGATGCAGTTGAAGCCTGAAAAAGATAAAAAGACAGAGAAATGAAAAAATGCATAGGGAAGGACTGGAGAAAGGGAAACAACAAACCTTACCTGAGCCAGGCCTTTTAGAAATGTATTGATAATTCCCTCGGTGCCCGAAGCACTAATCTCATTAACAACGGGTGGAAACACAAATTTCTCAAGTCGTTCCCTGATGACTCGTGGGTTACCCAACATGGGGTCATTCTGAAACGATGCCCCTGTAGAAGTTCCCACAGGAGGATTTGACGAGCGGGGGGCAAAAGGTGTGGTCGACAGGGGAGTCTCTAGAATTGCACTCATAACAGAAGAAGTCGCCGACCGAGGAGGCACCACTGGAGGGGTCCCTTGAAGGGAGACCCCCCCTCGAGACACCACTAGAGGGGTCAATTAAGGGGAACTCTCCTCAGACGGCACTACTGGGGAGGTCATTTGGGAGGTATTGCTCATGGTCGCCACCTTAGGAGGAGAAGTGCTCTTACTAGAGAGGCAGAACCCAACCACTGGTCTATCCATTGCAAAGGAAATAAAATGTTATCTAGATGAAAAACACCAAGTAAAGGGAGAAAGTACAAGAGAAACAACATACCCTTTCTCTTTAAAGAAAAACTACCGAATCTCAGAGAGGGTCCACCAGCCTTAGCACCTACTGAAGGAGAACCACTGACTCCACCATCTTTGAGCATGAGAGCTCCAAAGTCCTTTACAAGATGAGCCCTTAATGCCTGCAACTTCCACTCTTGGTCCTTCAAGAGCATAGGAGAACCTGCAAGTAATGTGATGAGCACACAGCCTACAAGGAATGTGATGAGAGAAGGTAAGTATATAAGGCATACCAACTTTCTTAGGAGCACCCCATCCTATTGATACCATAGCCCTATCCGCGTCTGAAGCCCACTCTCCACCGACGAACATGAAATGAGACTTCCAACTATGACAATTGGAGGGTAATTTGGTAATCAACTTGCCTCATTTCATACTAAAATAGTAGTAGCCTCAGTTAGGAGCAGGAGTCTCACTCAGATTATAAACTTCATAAAGCTTGTCAAGAGAGGCATCCTCATGGTGCACCTTCCTCTACAATGCCAAAAAACCCAACATAACTCTCCAACTATTGGGGCTAACTGCCCTGGTGCCAATGAAAAATAATGCAGAATATGACAAATGGAAGAAGGTATCAGGAATCTAAGCCCGACTATAAACATCTCCTCATAGATGGAAATTTCACTAGGAGAGTCATCACAAGCAAGCTCACCCATCTCAACTCGACGGCATAGAACTATTGAAGGAATGTTATAAGCAGAAACAATCCTCAGAATATCACCATCAGTATTGAGCGTACTAGAAATAATATTCACCTTGGATCCATCATCGTCAAGAGCTACCTTTCCTCAGTGATTTTTGTTACGAGGACGAGAAAGGTTGCCCAAGCCACTTCCAGGGAGGCCTTAAGGAATATAACTTTGAGAAGTGCCACCTAATGGAGTAAGATCATCTACCACATGGCTAGAATTGTTATCGCCAAAAATGCGCATCTCGCCTACCTCGTCGAACACCTGGGTCGCCCTGACCATAGCACCAAGCACTTGGGCCGCCTTGGCCTCGACGCCCAATGCCTGGGACTCCTGGGCAGTGGCGTCCAGGTCCTCCCCCTCCTCGCCTGCACGAGCAGCCAGTGCAGCAGCGAGCACAATAGGCTTGCCTAGCTATGCCCGCCTCCCTGATTTCCTCCCTCGGCTCACCAAAGGCACTTCAACAGCCTAGACTATCTCCTCAGCACCCTTCTAAGCCAATCCAATGCTGACGCCAACTAGCCTAGCCACCTAGGCTACTCGTCTATCTCCACGCTAGGCTGTTTGATCTGCTTGCCCACGGTCTGCTCACCCCCATCTAGTGGTCCTTGGGTTTCTACGCTAGGCAGCACCCTAACCTCTTTCCCATGAATCAATCGTTCATCTATGCACCATTGGAGGAAGGTTTCAAGCTGAGTTGGAATTCCCATTGGAATGACCCTTTGGATTAGCCAACACTTATTTTCTTGCATTTTCATTAAGAACAAACTCACCAAAATCAACTATAAGATTTTACATTTTTTTCCTTTTTCAATAAAATCACCTTCAATATAATTCATTTCCTTCCCTAAGGAGACGACATTGGAATACCTTTCCAAGTAAAACACAACACTCAAAAGAATCCTTGCGCTTGGGGAGCACTTTTTGTTCACACTCATATTTTGTTCATTGACATATTTTTTCATTTCATTCATCCACATCCACATTTACGTTGCCCCATTGCTTGCATTGAACTCGAGAGAGAGTGACACTCCTTTCACACATAAGCCATATATACATTTGAGGGTGATGTGCGGAGATTAGGGACTACAACGGAAAATATCAAGCATTTTTGGTGCCGTTGCCGGGGAAGGTTAAGCGTCGATTTCAAAGGTGATTTAGACGGAATAAGTAAGTCTCGTGATTTTCATCACAGGCCAAGGTATGTCGTCTCTTTTGTAAATAGTTTGTAAATATCTCGTGTTTTATGTAATGTCTTATATTTTTTTTTATAATATATTAAATGCCCCATATTATGAAAATGTGTGTGAGATTTGTGATGAGTGTGGGCACATCACTAGTGAGTGCCCAATAAATGCCCCTTATTTTGAAAACGTTTGCGAGATTTGTGGTGAGTATAGACACATACTAGTGAGTGCCCAATAAATGCTCCTTATTTTGAAAACGTTTGCGAGATTTGTGGTGGGTATGGACACATCACTACTGAGTGCCCAATAAATTATCCGGATCAAGACTTTTCATTATTTTTTCTTACTTTTATTTCTTGATTTTCTAGAGTGTTGTTTAATTTTAGAATTATGTTTTTCAATTACATTATGAATTAAATTCTTATTAAGATTGCAACAAAACCTAATGTCTAGTTAAATTGATCTACTTTCGTTTCTAGTTCTATTGATCATACATAAGTAGTTTGTCATATTTTGTGTTTAATATATGATTGCGTGGCCAACAATTAATTTGATTCCTTAGATGAAATTGGGAGATGAATTGTAGGGATAGATCTAAATATGATGACATGCGTCTGGTTAATTTTTTTTTAGGATTGAATTGCTGGGTTTGTGTATAGGATATGAATATACCTATATGCCGTGTGTAACTTTTATGAAAGTTTAAACTTAATGAATCTATTCCAACTTATTTTACATAGGAATATAGTAATTTAATTGGGGGAGATAATTTTATCTAACTATCGGAAGATGTTTGACTTAAATAACTTTTGAGTTCTCGTTAACAACTTATTTTAATCAATTGACTTGAAA
>CAUOFW020002676.1:0-45329 GCA_963454935.2 Ilex paraguariensis
GCACAAAGAACAGCGATAACATGTGAAATCTTGCTCTACAGTTGTTTTTTTATCATTCGTCCTCTCTTCTCTGCTCCCGTCTTCAGCAGAGTATTGTTTTTTGGATCAACAAATTGCGCAATGCAGTTTTCACAGCTTCCGCGGCTGCAGAGAATACCTTCTCTCTCGATAGACAAATCTCCCTGTAGCTTCTGCAGAAGTTGCTGTCCACCAGGAATGTCATTATCTTCCAACAAAATAGGCTCGTGCCCAGCAGATTCCCTTTTTTTTTGTTAAAACCAGATATAACTCTCACACGGGCTAAAGATCCAGAAACTGAACCATGTAAATTGGAGACACCCATGACCATCCATAATAATTCTGCTGAAGAGGCAGCTCCTAAGCTTGTGGGAATGAAGGCCTCTCCAGTGATGGAAACCACCTGCAACAACATTCAAGAAATATAGAATAACAGAGAAAAACAAATAATGAGCGCAAGATTATTTGTTTAGATCTGTTGATGATTGGGCAGTTTCTGTAAGAGAATATTATAATCTGTATAAGTGCCAATATCTTGTTGGAAATGCAAGTAGCTTTCTCCAAAAGCACAGTTTCCAGCATATGCATAATTTATTTTGCACTTTCATATTATGATTCAATTAAAATTCTCCAAAATATTTTACACTTGAAGGACCCCAAATGTGAGGATTGAAATCTTTGTCGACATATGAGCAACCTAACTTTCCAGGCAGCCATCATTGTGGCAATCAGACAGAAAAAAATATTGGTGACACAAATAAATAATAGTGACAGGAACTTGTAGTGTTCAATTCATACTCGGTTGCCCCCATTCACAGTCCACATACATCCTCTAAGAAAATTGCTATTTTACCTTGACAATGGAAAGAGTTTTAGCAGAAAGGTCGCAGCTCAAAATCATAACTCCTGGCAAGCTACAATTCGAGTAGAAAACTTAACATTAGAAGATTGACGACACTGAAACATCAAAACCCTCAGAAGTTCACAGAATGATAGTTAAGAGATGCAAAGAGCACTTGCCTTTGAATGGCTACTGAAATTAACGAGCCATCAGGAGTGGCACATAAATCAGTGACGGCTGGATAGCCCTCCTGTTCTGTTCCATTAGACTGTACAAGTCCTGCCTTCAGGAAGCCAGAAAAACTTAAAACCAGATTAAAACTACCATGACACTCAATGAAAACATTAAATGGCAAGTAATAGGCACAAAGTATAAGAATTATATCATCTCATAACTTCTGCAGATATATGACAAGTGCGGAGGTAAAATAGAGGGGGCAGTCATAGGAAGAGGATTGTCCCCTTTAAAGTTCCTAGTAGTATCACTATCTCATCTGCACTTTTGATCTCAGCACAACTTCAAAAAAAAGGGTTGATGGCAAAACTTTAGATTTGTATTCAATTCAAAGCCAAAGTTTGCCCAGGAAATTGGTGATATATGATGACATATATCAGAAAGAAAAGGAAATGCCCGGATATCACCAAAGTCTAGGGGTTAAAGTTAGAACAATAGGGCTACCTCTGCTCCAACTTCAAAGATATCAAGAAGAGACCCAGAGGTAAGATCCCACAACCGAACCTGCAAAAGCAAATAAATCACATAAATAAGCAATTTTTGGCACCTCAAAGATGAAAAAGTCATGGCGCAAGCCATGCAGATTTTGTTAGTTTTATAATGTACTCACCGTTGAGTCACCACTGCCCGAGACCAGAAACCCCTCTGGACAATCTGAACTGTAAACAAAGGCAAGGCAGGATACAAACCTGCCAATATATACATGAAAATTCGTGTAAGTAATGTTCTCCAGCCAATAAATTATTTTACTTCTTTTAAGAGACAAATACATGATAATGAAAAGCTTACTCACTCAGTGTGACCAAGGCAAAAACTTTGTATCTCATGAGCTCCATCTAAAGGCTTCTTGGGAAATACGGTAACCTGTAGTTTTGAGAAAATATCAAAAACTTTGCAAGGAAATCCTGGGCAGCAGCTATGAATTAGCTTAAATGGGTAGAAAAACTGAATTACACGGATTTTGGAGTCCCGATCAGCACTAATAATAAATCGCCCCTCTGCTGAGAATTCCTGCAAGATGTTATTTCTGTAAGAAGTAGTTCATGTTAACAGTGAAGAATGTATAAAGCATCAAGACTAGTGTCGACGTAATTTTTAAAAAGGAGATTCTTGGATAAGAAACAAATAAATCAGCGCTACGTGAGTTGGAGGGAAAGAACAGAAGTCAATGCTATATTATAATTCCAAAATGAATGATCAAGAAAACAGGAGACAAAGTACACGATTCTTCACCGACCCCTCAAATTCTAGAGAAAAGATGGAATAAATAGACGCTGATTCATCATTCATACAACTGACAACTATAGAAAGGTCCTCCGTACTATATTTAAGAAAAACAACCAATAACCAAGGTCAAAGCAGATTTTGAAAACTGTAGAAATTATATTTGAATAAATGACCCACCAGGCTGGTAATGATGCTACAATAATGGGCAAGAAGTGGCACTGCCTTCTTATTGACTAAAGGTTGATTTTCATGGGAACCATCCAGATCCACAACCCAAACGACACCAAACTTGTCAGCAAAACAGACAAACAGACCATCATTGCTTATGGCAAGTGCACTCACTCTCTTCTCCGACGACCTGTGACAATTGCAACAATAATGTAATCTCAATAGAGTACTGAGGAATCCTACCTTCAAGGAAAAACTTTAAGCTGTGCAACTTGTAGGACATGATGTTACCCAAAACACAGAACACTGCACGCAACATACTCTATGATCTAAATCATTGTACAACAGGGCAGATAGTATAAAACACTAGTTAGAATGTAATAAGGCCAGAACGATTTCATTTGAAGAATTGTTCCCGACAGAACTTCTCATGCAAAACTCTAGAACTAAGAATATTCTACATCAGACGAGTTGTTTACGTATGTTTGGCCTTTTTCTTCCCAAAAAAGTACTAATTTACCATATATTTCTCTTCTCATAAACAAGAAAACATAACAAACCAAAAATAAAAATATTTTTTAAAGCTAAGCTAATTTTTCTGGCAAGAACAGTAAAATTCCTGTCAAACCAGAAATCACTTTAGTAGGACGCCGGGAAATTAGAGTGCTCCAGCATATAATATTGGCATATCATGCATTACAAACATTCAGCCACCAAAGCAAAGAAGTTGGATTAAGAAATTTTGATACCTCCAAATTCCAATTATCAGACCTAATGAGCTTTAGGAAATCAAAACATAAGCATCGAGGACAAGTGAATAAAAGCACTGTGTTCAATTTCATACACACTGACAGACCATTTTTGCCTCCGCCTTCGGTGTGTACAGAACGAAGCCTACTAGATTTGAAAGACTTACACAGTACATATACAACGCCATGAATTTGTGGACCAAATCTTGACCAGTTTATCGTCACCAGCTGATACAAAGAGCCTTCCTTTTGCACCATAACGAATTGCTCTAATAGAATCCTTATGAAGAGGCCCAGCAGAATCATCTACCAGAGCAACTGAACAACCTTCTCTGCAAAGCAACAACACTATAAGATTTACGAAAGTTGTGAATTACGTACCAATTATAAATTCGAGCAGTAATTTTGCTCAAATCACAACATATCTAGATCGAATTTCAATATTTTATCTTATGCTGCTCTGCTAGAAATTGAAGGAGACCTCCACACAGCAGTGCCTAATGCAACTAAGTTACTTACTCGCAAACACTCTTTCGATTTCTTGAAAACCAAATACAAGAGGAGAAAATCTAAGGCGAGAGAGAGAGAGAGATTACTCGAGAATGAAGACACGGAGGTCGGACCCGACGGCGGCAGCGACGGATTGTTGGGTGGGGTGGACTGCGATAAGGGCCGGAGCCACCTCCGTTTCTAGGGTTTGTTCGTGCTCTTCCATGGAAGTTTCCTCCATTTTCTTTGACCGCAAAAAGGCTTCAAGGTAGGGTTTTTCGCGGTTTACAGTCGTCTTCTTCCTTCTATGCCCTTTAGGGCTTTTTCTGTACGTGGGTTAACATTAAGGCCCAATTTGAAAGAAGTGTACTCTGAAGCCTGTAATTCTATCACTATGGATCTAAATTCCAAGGCCCAATTTTCTAGGGCTTTTAAAGTTGTTGGGAAAAGTGTAAAAGAAGCCGTGATGCAGCGACTCCTATCCAACTCTTTTTATTTACCTGGTACATTTAGAATAGAGTTGCCGGGGTAGCCCTGCCCTTTAAAAGCTCGGTTCTTTGTATTCTTTCTATGGCGTAAAAGGTTAATAAAATTTTTAGTCTATGTTTGTTTTATTAGTTTAATTCTTAAAATTTTAATTTGTGTCACTTTAATCCTTAACTAGACAATTCATTTATTTTTTTTATAAAAGTATCATTCTTTCAGACGGTATTACGTGTCCAGCATGTGATCATTTCGTAAAAAATTTAACGGTCTGTCTATGTAATGATCATTTAAATATGAATTGAATGTGTTTAAGGATCAAATTGATAAAATTAATATTTTAGAGACCAAATTAATAAAATTAATATTTCAGAAACCAAATTAATAAAATAATACTACAAAGATCAAACTGACAATATGTATATATTTTAGAGATCAAAAATGTTATTAACCCTATTGATTTAGCACAAATAATAAAAGATAATGATACTATATTAACGAAAATCTAAATGAAATTTAATTATATAATAAAATAGCTTACAATTCAAATCTTAAAAGATAAACAAAATAATTTTTACTATTCGCAGTTGAGATCTTTTTAAATTTACTTTAAAGTTAATCTAACGACTAATATTAACAACCTAAATTTAATAGGAAAAATAGACCCCTAAAAATGTGTTTGAAGTGACTTTTTAAAAATACTTTTAGAAATTATTTTTCATAATAAAAAAAATAATGTTTGAAACCGTTCCACCACCACCACCGCCACCGCCACCACTGCCACTGCCGCCACCACCGTCGCTACTGCCGCCACTATCACCACCATCACCACCGTCACCACCACTATCGTCGTCGCTAATGCCGTTACCATCACCACTGTTGCCGTCACCACCACCGCCACCGTCACCACCACCATCACCGTCGCCGTCGCCGCCACCACCGCCACCATCACCGTTTCTATCGCCGCCACCACCACCACCACCATCGCCTCTACCACCCCCATCACCGTCACTGTCACCGCCGCCACAATCACCATCCCCACCACCGCCACCATCAATGTCGCCGCCACTGTCATTGTCGCCACAGCCACCACCACCATCATTGCCGTCGCCCTCGTTGTCACCAACGTCACCACGATTATTGTCACTCATTTACAACCATCACCGTCTTTTACCATCACCATTACCCACCACCTCTCACTTCTACTATAAACCGATGCTTAAATTCTTTTATCTCTTCTCTATGTTTGTGATTTAATTTTGGATATGAATATAAATATGTTTATTATTTACTATTTTTTATTACTTTATGTCTTCAGGCACATGCAATAACTAGTACTACTATAAAATGTAAACAAAAGTGAAAAATTTTTAGTTCACTAAAATAACCTTAATAAAATAACTAATACCACTTACATCCTACCCTCTCATCTCTCACCCAAGTTACACACCAGACTCCTAAGCTTCCTCTCATATTAATTTCAAATTAAATAGATACAAAGTAACTAAACATACAATTACTTACTATTTTGCCCACCCTTTTCACCTTCGTCTGAGAGTTACCGTCAGGTTGTGACTCTAAGGTTTCTGAGTATAAAAGTTTTAACCAACAATCCTTTTAGGAGTCACAACATAGTTGTAAACCGTCATCTCATGGCATATGAATGGGTATACTAACCATGTGGCAATTTGTGAACATTTAAAAGGGCTTTAATGTATCACATTTCAGACTCCATCATATAAAAAGTGAAAGTTCAAGAGGAATCTACAGGCTTAGAATTTGGATAAACAACATAGGGCTCTTGAGTGGACGATGAAGTAGAGCATTTGTTCCAACACCTTTGGCTTAAAAATCCTTCTCCTTCATGTCCAACCTTCTCACGCAGATGTGCATGTGATCAGTTTTAAGTAATTCATGCCTATAACTGATAATTTTTGTAATGTGTGGTGATGGATGTTATATTTTTTTTTTTTTTTTTCTAAGTGGTAGCACATGTTATGTTGAAGATTGACGTTTTTGAATTCCTTTGGTTCATGTTTTATCATTTGGCACTTATAAATTTTGTTCTTATTTATGTTGTTAAATGACAATTATTTAAACCTTTAATTTTAGGTGTCATTTTTTTCATTAATTTCTACTAACTAAATATTTCTATCTTTCCTTAATGATGGGAATTGGGAGACTTAGGCCTTGTCGTAAAAGCAAGCCGTTAATTACCACATGTAATGTGTAAACAAGAAGCATCAGACTGTTGGCAAGGTTTGTGATACATTTTGGTTGATTGCTAAGGTTGTGGATTTTAAGAGTTCGTCTAACATAATTATAGTACCACTCAAAATGTCGTCAATATGAGTAGTGATATATTAAGAAACTATACTTATATGGTGGAATTGCTATTAAATAGGAGACTGGCCTTATAACAATATGTCAAGAATGGTTTATTAACTAACAAAGTATGTGCGTGGCAAGTCCCAACTATTTCCTTACATATAAATAAATCTAGAAATGATTTTTTCTGGCAATGTGACAAAGAGTTAAAACTAGATTGTGTATTTTCTGCTTTGAATAATATTACACCCTTTTTTCGTATCTATTTACAAGAGATCTAACCTTCCTTTGTCAATGATCTAAATGCATGTGCAATTTAACAATCACCACATATCAAATTGCTTTAATCTTGAACAAATAAAAAGAATTAATAAAAATAACAAATTAGACTCAAAATTATAATTATAATTGATTCACGTGCAACAACTAGTATTACATAGAAGTATCTGTTTTGATAAAAGAATTTTTTTTATTTTTTTTTTGTTTTGATAGAAGAAGTTAAGTTACATGAAATGTCTTGTCAATTAATCGACCTCCTCTTCCTGATTATTGTTTTAAAATAAGTTTTTGAACCACCAAAATAGACTCTTTGCACATGCAAAAACATTGTAGTGGAGATTTGAGATTAAATAAAATGGAGTAAATTACATTTTACATTTCTAAATTATTATCTTTGTTTTACTTTGCAGTCTCGATTATAAAATTTCTTACATTATACTATAAAGTATCAATTTTGTTTCATATCACTCCAATATATAATGACAAACTTGAAAATCTGTTAAAAGAGGGAAGAAAACCCCAAAGAGCTTCTTGTCAAATGTATAGAACCACTTTGTTTTATCTCTTTTGCAAATCAAATGGTTGTTGAGAAGAGAAGGTCAACTAGAGGAGGAAAATTTGGAGCTTAGAAAGAACAAAATCATGGATAGGCCTGATAATCGTGTCGAGTGGAACGGTTTCGTATTGAATGGAACGGGTTTGTGTCAAAAAACCCTCTATCCATATCTCATTTGTTTATATACAAGAGTTCAACTATCACATCCATACACAAATCATTTATTAGACGGGTTCCCCGATGCAACTCGTGTGTCACCTGCTAAATAAGAGAATAAATTAGAGTATTTTGAGCCCACACAAAAAATCATCAAATGATCACACATTACACATGTTTGATCTGTTTACTATAACAATAAGTTATAGCTAAGCAAAAAAAAATAAAGACAAACAATAAATATTAAATGACTACTAAATTTGAATGAGTCTGAAAAATGGGAGATGTGTAATTAGGTAGAGGCTGAAAGACCTAACTTTTTTTAAAAAAATTTATAGTGTCACTGTTAACGGGTTAAACAGGTTTAAATGACTTTATAGGTTAAACACGAAACCGGTTCGTTTATTTCACGGGTTTGCCAAGTTAATCCATTAATCACCCAAACCGTTAAGACCACTAAAATTCGCTAAATCCGTATTAGGTTTATGTCGATTTCACGAGTCGTGTCTAGAATTATCAGGCTTAGTCGTGGATGGGTATTTTTCTTGACTTTTGACATGCACATTTGTAATAAGCAATTGCTTATTAACAATACAGGCCACTTGCCATTATCTATTGGAATGATATAAAACAAAATTAATACTTTATGGTATCATGTGAAAAATTTTATAGTTGGGAGTGCAAAATGAAACAAAAGGAATAGTTCAAGGGGGTAAAATGGAATTTACCCAATAAAATGAGGGAGCAACAAAACAACCTCTATTGCTGATAGCATCGGAACCGTTTAGCAAAAACTTGGAGCAGCACAATGCTCAAAGAGACGAGAATGCTCCCATCGACCAATACACCATATGCATCACCAACAAGAGAGGACCGAAAGGTAAAAGAATTGGAAGGGTAGAGAAACAAATTGAACTGTATTCAATTACAAAACAAAAAAATAAGAAGAAAATACAAGCTTTCTTCATGCCAATACATTATGTTTTTCATTCACCAGTCACCTGTTGCCTGTTTAAAAGGTGCAAAAAAAACCACCACCAGAAAGTTCCTCCAAAGCTTTCATTACCAGGAAGCAGTATGGATTACAAGCAAAACAAGGGGGCTGGTGATGGCACCAAACCTTCAACAGCAGCAAATTGTCACAACAGATCAACAAAAGCCACCACCCAAATAAATGAAAACCTAAATTCTCAGCTGTGCACAACCAAGAATTGTTCCCCGGCACCGTGTCATAGGAGCCCCTTGACGCCAAATTGATCTCTCACTCCCAAGCGTCAGAAAATCAACATCAGACATCATCTTGATGTCCCAATTCCAGCGTTCCGGCCCAATTACTCCTCCAATCACATATATATCATCTCCCAAGCCAATCATTGCAAACCCAATTCTTCTCCGAAACTCAGATGCTGAAGCAATTGGCTTCCTTGCTTCTCTCTCTTGCTTGTAAATTAGGCCATGACTCATCACATAGAGCATCCCTCGAACCACTGCCATTGGACCCTGGAGCCAACCATAATCATGAACTATCCAACCCTGCTTCACATTAGCCAAGACCTGCACGGTTGACAATCCCTTGTGCAAGACGTGCACCTTACCCTCAATAACAACTCCCGAGCATGCAGAATTGTGAGTGTGGTGCAGATCAGGTATTGAGTCCCAGACATCCTTATCAGGATCGTAGATTTCTGCTTTAGAAATTGATTTCCTGCAGCTAGTGAAACCACCAGCAGCAACGATCTTTCCATCCAAGACACAGCATGCAAACATAGCACGAGGCACAATCATGGATGCACACAAGGTCCACTGACGGGTGATAGGGTCATATGACCAAACCTCATCGGTCGCAAAACTTCCATCTTGGTCACCAGTCAATGGATCAACAGCATCACTGCCACCACCTAGCACAAACAGCTTTCCTGCGGTTGAGACCACACCAAAGTGGGCAAGGTGCCTGATATTTGAAGGAAGGACAGGGAGTGTAATCCAAATGTCGTGCAGGGGATCATAAAGCTGCCATAAATTATCAGGGTCAAATGCGCACACACACATATAATCCTCAGATGAGTTGACCTCCTGTCGAGCTTTGAAAAGTTCAGCACTGCGAATGGCTGCTCGCCAGGACTGGGAAACAAGTTCCAACTTTGGATGAAGGTAGAAGGGAACCCGTGCAAGGCACCTGAGGGCAACAGCGTCAGGGATACCGTCTATCAGTCCAGACATAACCGTTCTATAGCATCAATTTCAGCTGTGTCTTGTTAAGCTGTAAAGGAGATTTGCTGCCACGGCGAAGACCGCATTGAAATACACAAATCTGAAACATTAAATAAGCAAATAAATATTATACACAAAAATAGTCACTCAGTTTGGTAACAGTGAAAGTGTAGAAACAGATAAAAACCACAGAATTCAAATCTAATACAGGTGCATCCGTAATCCAAAATAATGTAACAAATATGTTTGGCACCACAATCAGCCTTTCTGAAGAAACAAATCCAGATTCCATCGTCTAGACTCAATCAAATATGAAATACAGCCATCACAACATAGTCTAGCTGTGAAGTAATCAAGCACACAAAATCTACGCAAGAGTGTGAAATTAGTTAGATTTGTCGCTGTCATAGCTTAAGTTTTCTTAGCACTTAGACTTCCCCAAAAGAGAAATAGATACAGGACATAACATATGGTTAAAAACCAACTTCATCTACATAAGACACCGAACTGCACCTTACAAAAGTCAATAAGGTGCGTGTTGGTATTAAATGCAGCAACATCAAACCAAGATATATCAGACTGAATTAACTGGCAAATGAAAACTCTTGATAGCAAGATGGACACCAAATGAACAATCATTTGATGAAAAGTCACACATAATTAACAATCCCGCGACAAACTTCAATGCTAACCCTAATTGGGTTTATTTATTGAGGGGGAAGCAAGAAGCACAGGATTTCATGAAATGCAGCATTAGAATTTTGCTATCAACCTCATCAACCAAAAGAGAAGTAGATGCAAAATGGGAGAAGTGGATCGACGATGGAAATTCCCTTATGCTGGTATAGTCATATACAGGAAGGCGACAATCACATCCGATCTCAGTTTCCATAAATTAAGCAGAGGCTCCAAGTTAGTGAGTGCCACTTAAGTTGGAAGCACAACAAACTTGGAAATATTTAGATCATTTTCTTCGACACAATTATGAAGCCTTTTCTTTATGTATTCTTCATTTTCTCGGAAAAAGGGACAAAAAATAAAACATTATTCAATAGTAGTCTCACAGGCAAAAGAAAAATAAAAATTCGACATGACTGGAACAATTTAGAAGGGGGTGGAAAGGATGCAAACAAAAAGAAGAAAAACATAACCTGCAAACAAAGAGGCAATGCCAAAAGAAATCAATGTGTTAAATGTGAACCACAATGGAAGCACCACTTTCACTACCAAATCCCCATTCGCCTCTCTTAGAACCCATCAATTGGGTTCTCAGTGTAACAGTCATGTCAGAATATAATTTTTGGACTTGTCTCCAACATTGGCTAAACAATGATACTCAATCATATGTGTCTCCAAATATCTTAAGGAACATATATAATATTTGCCTCAAGGCTTGGAGAAAACACACAACCCAATGTACCAAGTCATATTTTTCCTTATTGGGACATAACAGAATTTGACATAGACCATACTAAAGTAACTACACTTCCACACCTCAATCAATTGGGTTCTCAGTGTAACAGTCATGTCAGAATATAATTTTTGGACTTGTCTCCAACATTGGCTAAACAATGATACTCAATCATATGTGTCTCCAAATATCTTAAGGAGCATATATAATATTTGCCTCAAGGCTTGGAGAAAACACACAACCCAATGCACCAAGTCATATTTTTCCTTATTGGGACATAACAGAATTTGACATAGACCATACTAAAGTAACTACACTTCCACACCTCAATGTTCTCCCTAACAAAACTATTAGATCCCAAAACATTTAAGATGTGTTCCTAATGTAATGCCCATTGCTAGTAACAATGAAACAACAAAAGGCTGAAAACATCTAACCCCATAAAGGATTGAATAGTAGCAAGAATAGTAATGTGTAATATAGTCATGTACCAACAGGTTCGACATAGAATCATAGATTTATCCAAGCATCACCCATCAAACATATGCAGAGTTTATTACACGTGAAAAACAGGTGAAAATTCAAGAATTCCCATAAGCATTGTGAAGAATCAGAAGCCAGACAAAGCACGTCACGCCAATTTCCACAGGAATAAAAATGAAAATGGCCAAAAACAGCACAAATAGGACCTTAGCTCAAAAGAAAAAGGTAGAGGCACCGGTCAATGTTGCATAACACTAGCATTCTAGTGATTCAGGATGTCTGCAAGTTCAAGTATGCACAACCTTTTAAAAGTGGATGAGAATGTGAAGAAAAAATATCCGCATATAATAAGAAAAGTCTAGTGGTATGTTTCTGTTTAAGGAGTGACAAAATCAATTCTTAGAATAAGGCTAACCTAAGTGCATAACCTGAAGGAAAAAGAAAATAAAAAGAAAGAACGCACATTTATAAGTGGAAAGTGGAAAGTGGAAACCTCAATGTGTGATGAACACTGATTAGTAGAACCCTTCCATTCTTTCAATAAACTTCCATTCCCAATGAGAAAGAAAGCAAGGGAAGTTTTCTAAATAAAACAATAAGACTATGTAGAAGGCTAAGTAAAAGTGGCATGAACCATAAAAAAGACATTACCACACACAATATATCAGCAACACCCCCCCTCCTTCCAAAAAAAGAAAAAAAAATCCGGGAAGAAAAGGAAAAATACAGAAATATTATGACCAAGAGCAATTGAGCACAAGAAAAATGTTGATGTGAATGAAATATTGTCAATAGGGTTTCTGAGTCTCAGAACAATTAGACATCATGAAGCCAGAGCTTCAATAAATTACATTTCATCAAATGGTTAGCTACTCTAATTTTTTCAAATCAGGTGCTAGCTTCACTGCAAAAAAATATGTTGAAGTCGAACAATTGCATTTAAAGATGTCTTGATATAAAAATGATTCTTATATTTCAGTAAATCATGAGGTGGCATGCACACAATTACCTTATATACACTAAATAGTACACAATCAATTCAGAAAAAGTCCACAATCAACATGTATAAATTTCACTCATAGCCACTGATAAATGTTGTTGTAGTAGTTGAATCTTGAGGAATTAGGATAATACGAGTTCTGTTCTGTAACTGAAACACATTCTGTATTTCAGGCAATTTTGCAACACAATCGGCACAATTTCTTTATAGAACACAAGCAGTTATTGCAGTTGATGCACAATATTTGTTCTCCATGGATTAATTGCTATCAAAACACCTGAGATGGGAGTAAAACCAATGTGCCTTTCCAGCACATACACACATCAAACATCAAACATTTACATCCAATACAAAAAACACTCATTTACCCCCAAAGACGATCACAATTTCTAACAACTACAACCAATAATCACGACTTAATTTCATCAATCAAATCATGCAGAACCCAAAAAAGTCCATACCCAGAGAAGCGAAAGTGCAATTTAAACCCTAATAGTCAATCAAAGACGGGTACCTTGCAGTATAAATGACAGCTACACTGTAATTCCTACACTTCCAGAAATTACCCACTCTAACTTTAACCACGATGGAAAATGGGTTTTATCCAATTTCAAAATTAAATCGAATTCAAAGTGGTTCTCAATCGATTATAGTCAATATCATCCATGACAGTGAAAGAAATATAATAAATTTACCGTCAAGCCCAATAGCGATGAAGAAAACCAGATTTGCGCCCAATTTCTTCAGAATTACCTACAGAGAGGGAGAGAAAGAGGAGGAAAGGCCAAAGACGAAGAAGAAGAAGTAGCGTAGGATTGCTTGCGAAGATATGCGTGCCGTGAGGAGACCTTTTGTTTCTTTATTTTCTTCTCACAAGAGCGATACGGCAACGAAATTACTGAGTGTGACACAAAGACAATGCCATAAATTTGTTGACATAAACATGCATGTACCATGAGGAGCGTTATAAGAATTGGGGACTTTTTGGACTTTTAACCTACCTTCGCCCACCTAGAATAAGAATAGGGCATGGGGATATTCCATGGAGCAATGCTTCAATGGTTTTTATGTCCAATATATATATACTAATACTATAATATAGGACAAATTATAGTTACATCCCCCATAGAATATCTTAAATACAGTGATATTCTTTCAAATTTCTAAAGATAAATTGACGTTCCCTTTCGGTATCAGGTAAAAGAGGTATTTTGTAATGCTATTTGTACCCAAAAAACACATTTATTTAGACTTAAAGAATAATGTTATTTGGACCTAAAAATTTGATTAAATGATGTAGTTTTATTAGAATTATTTAATTAATACCAAATTCAAATGTTTGATGAAATTTACAATCGATCAAACTAAACAAGCCTTATGTCTCAAACATTTTGGGTCGACTACATACGTCCATCTTCTCCATTTCGTTCTATCATGAGTTATATATTTATTTAAGTTAAATATTTTTCATATATCTTTTTATTATTTCGTTCAAACAATTTAAGTAGTTGTTGTGATTTATGGTCTTCAGAAGCTTTATGCTTTTATAATATATTTTGTGTTTTTATTATGTTGATATTCTTAATTTACATAAAAGAATTAAGTAAAAAATAAGGACAAAACTCAAAACTCAAAAGGAATATTTGTTTATTTTGTAAACAATCTAGTCAAAAGGTCAAGAAAACTAGTACATACAAAGATATACAAGAATCTTTCATGGCATCATGAATTTTACTTTTAACAAATGATGGTTGTAGGGGACTAGGTGGTGATATCCGGAGAATATACAAATTATAGTGGATGTAGTGATACCTTTAAAAAATCAAAAGGCTATTCCTTTACTTAGACCTTGCTAGAAGGGGTTTCACTGTAATTTATCCTAAGCTATTTTTTATTTTTGAGAAAATTTTAGCGGCACCCCTTTTTAGTTTATTATATCTTCAAATATATCCTTCTATTATTAAAAATATCACTGATATAATTTGTATTTAAATATCATTGACACCCCTTACCACTAAACCACCGTTATAACAAAAATAAATTATTTAAAATACTAAAATTGCCCCTACATAAATCTCAAACAATCTTTCTACATAAATTTTGATTAGAATTTGAGCCGATTAAAATTAGAGTTGATTAAATTTTTTTTTCCATATTAAAATTTGAGGTAATTAAAATTTGATTCGAGTTGATTAAATTTTATTTTTTTTAAAATATTAAAATTCAAGCCAATTTGAGTTCTACTTGGGCTGTTAGCCCCGATTAAAATTTGCTTCGAATCGATTAAGATTTATATTTTTTATTTATTAAAATTCGATTCAAGTTGATTAAAATTTATTTTTTACGTATTAAAATTTGAGTTAATTAAAATTTATATTTTTTTATGTATCAAAATTCGGGCCGATTAAAATTTAATACTAAGTTGATTAAAATTTGATTTTAGCCTCGAATAGAATTTTAATCGGCTTAAATTTTAATACATACATAAATATAAATTTTAATCTACTCAAATTTTAATACATAAAAAATAAATTTTAATTAACTAGAATTTTAATACGTAAAAAAATTAAAAGTAGAGAGAGTTCATTGAAAATATGTTTATTTATAAGAAATATGGATGAAATTTTTTGTAAAATATATCATGGACAATTTAGTAAAATTACATTTTAGTTAACCATTTTAATTCGACATGGGGTTTCAATGAAGATTCAAAAAAAAAGAAAAGATGTTGTTGAAGATGCGATAAATTAGAAAGGGTGTGGACTAGATAGTCAAATGCATAACACGTGTTTTAAATTTACGCCAACCTCTCTTTTTATCTCTCTTATTATTGTTTGATATTTTACAAATGTGGTGGGTACCTCCAAAGTGCAAGCTGGTTCCATCTGTGTCAATATAGTGTTTTTAATTTATGGGATATGTTTGTTATTTGATTTGTAACTCATACCTACCAAATCCTCTGTGGGTAAAATGAAAAATAGCCTTTGTGAAATAAAGAGTGATAAAAAATCATAGTTTTAACTTATGTTTTTTCTTTTCTTTTTTTGGTCTACATGCATATGATATGATATTCTCAAGGTGCATCCGCTCTCAAATATTTTTGAAGTATGTCACTTTTTTGCTCCCGTTTTATGTAATCTAAGTTTTAACTCAATTGCAAGTGTTATTGCGATGAAGATAAAAAAAAAAGTGTTATTCTGATGAACGGGATAATTCATGTTTAAATTTTATCGTCTATTAATTTACGATATCCCGTTTAAAACACATTATTTTTTGTTATGGTTCAAATATTTATTTTGAGGAAAATGTTTAAGAAAATATATGATTAATATATTTAATTTGAACATGTTTATTGAGGGTAAAAGGTAAAATGTAAGTAAATAAATTTATTCTAGCTAAAAGATTAACATGTAAATAATAAGATAAATTGTTTGATACGAACGATTTGGGTTGTTGCCGTGCTTTATGATTCTACTTAATTACATATATATCAATATCATAGTCATTTCAATCCTTTTCCTTTTAATTGTTGAAGAAAATTGGTTATTTGAATAAAACCTTATTTTTGACTTTTGTAGTGTTGGAGGATCGATAAGTATCAGACACTCTCAGACACATATCAGATATTTTTCGTCTGTATCAAATAATTAATAAATTTTTTGTCATTGTTGGATACTCATCAAATACGGGATCTACATGGTGACAATTCTTGTTTAAATTTAGTGAAACAAGTCATGTTTCATATCGAATATCGATACTTGTCGGATATTTGCGGATAACATAAATTAGTTTAATTTGTATGGTTTTTATTCTTAATCCCTCATAAATTTCCTGTTTTAATAAACGTATCATAACGATACCCGTATCCTCTTTTTTTTTTAGATTTTATCGTATCCCCGTGTCTATATATCGTTGTACTCATATCCACATCCACCTTTATTTTTATTTTTTACTGTAGGGTGTCCAGGCTTACTCCGATTATTCCTCAAGCTCAAATATTGGTCAACGAGCGGATTTAGAATATATTCCTTGAGAAATAATGGTGACGGACCTTTAAAAGAGGTATGAGAGATATTGAATTTGAGATCTCTAGGTTATTAAAGGCCACACTCAACAAGTGAACCACTCTAAGAGTTCTTACCTGGTTAAATCTATTAAACTCATAAGTAGTTGATTTTCTCTAGCTATCTTTAACTTCAGCTGCACTGGTGCTCTCATTAAAACAAAAGAATCGGTTTGCTTATAAGCCATGTTGAAAGTAGTGCTTTTTGATGCTAACACTATGGCGCTTCATGTGTGTGCACTGTGCAGGTAATATGTTTGTTTCTTTGTTGGAGTGGTCCATAAGAATCTATCATCGAGCGTAATATTTCTATGACCTGGAAAATGGTACTTTTTGATAGTTAAAGGGGATCGAAGGGCGCCGGTGAGGTTTGAACAGTCCAACGATGGCTGTGGTGACCATTTGGTCAATTGCTAATCCTAAATGGTACTTACTATGCATGACCACAACTAGAGACCTTGCCATACTTTGTTGCTTTATATTCAAACCTTCTCTTCATTGCATATCTGACTTCAAGTTTCGATATCGACTTTGCAAGAACCTTCTATTTGCATTTTCAATGCCTTATTATGCCTTCAACTTGGCACATGCCACCCTCTTACTAATTAGGTATGAAATATTTCTATTACTTAAATAACAAGTTAAACCTCCACGTATTATAATATGCATATTATATATATTTGTATATAAGAAAAGTGTACAATATATGGGGTAGACTAATGGTGACAGAAGAGTATGGACATGAAAACAGATAGCTCAGATGGCGATGAAAGTGGAAGCATATGATGTGATGGATAGCAGAGAAAGCAGCAGAGCAAATGGCAACTTGGTGGAATATCCATCTGATGAAACTCCTCCTGGTGATGGTATAGTTTTAGATCCACTGCCTGCACCAATAGATAATAGCATCAGTCTGATAGTTCTAGCCGTAGAATTGATCCAAGTTTGAATATTCCATGGGTTCAGCAGAAGAAATTGTTATCAATATATATTGTCCATTTATTGGATTTCTGATCCATGTTCTGTAATTGAAACTTTTACTCTGAAACTTGTGTGTGTGTGTGTGTTGTGAGGGTGTGGGGGATGGTAACACGATATATAATCTCTTACCAGAAGGAGTGGATGGAGAACCTGGCGTTCCAGCTGGAGACCCCACGGGGGAAGAAGCTGTCCAGATAGAGAAAATGATTAGAAAGATCAATGTAACATGACTTGTGTCTTCAAATATAAGAGAAAGTAGTGTCCTTTTCACTTATCGAAGATTTACTGTTTCTACTTACCATTGCAGCGGCTAACAGGCGGAGTCTGGACATTGCAAGCATTGGGGAGTGCCATGGCCTGAGTCTGGTTTATGCTAATTCCAAGTGATGAGATGGTACCATTAATGATCTCACAAAGACACTCTGGCTGTGACCTGACAGCGTTAGCAAGCTGAGTGCAGCATGCAGAAGAAGGGGTTGAAGAGTTTCCTGTTATATAGTCTAAGCATGGGGATAAGCTTATGATCACACTAGTGCAACTTTGTTGAGCCATAGACCCTGTCCATAAAGCTGTCACAAGCACCAGTGTTAGTACCATCTCCATCTTTCTTGCTGCCATTGAATTTGTCAGATACACTGTTGACAATTCTTGTGATCAGTGAATAAGATAATTCTTCATAAATGAGCTCCTTCTATAATTTCAGGAGAAAAGAGAAGTGGTTTATATAGGGAGAAATCTGGGGAACAGGAAAGCAGATTGCATATTTGGGTTACCAACTTTTCCTACCTTACAACAGATTATTTGGTACGCAGCTAATATTTATTGATTTAATTTTAAACAGAGTAAGGACTACGTGTTCCTTTCTAGTTTGGTCTCAACTTTGTGTTTGGTCTGATCACATTTTTTAATGTATGTGATGGACCACATTTTGCATCAATGGAGAGGGCTCCACATCACATGGGTGTATTATAATAAGACCTATAATTTATCTTCTCAAGAAAACACAAAACTGTCAACCTTGTCGATTGACCAATTGAACTCAAGTACAATTTTTAATACCTACAAAGATACGTATCTCAGAAATGTATCAATATAAGGAACATGACCTCTCAACGGTAAATAACTCTCCACTTTCTTTATAAAAAATGAGTGAAGACCTAAAGGTAGAGAGACCTCAAGTATGAGCACCTCGGCTCCATACCCCACACACACCTATATTATTTTCCTAATTTTGTACATTTGCCTATTTACGTATTGATCACAATACTGACTTAAACATCGGAGGGGCCTCTCCTGGCTCAACGCCGGGGATCTGTCTAACCTCTCTCTGGTTTTGTAGATCATGGACTAGGTAATATTCGAAGCCCAAAGGCGCACATCAACTCATTTCAGTGATTGTGCAAATTTTAGCCCTTACAGTATGAACCAAAGTATGATGGGAAAAAGTTGCTGATAATTTTTGTTTCCACTTCCTTTATATGCAAGGTTACTAAGTGAGGTGGCCTTTAAAAGGAGTATATTATTTTAATATTTTGTGTTATGGTGTTGCATGAGCTGCAGGTATTCAAGAAAGCATTTTTCAACAAGAATAGGCCATTCATAAAGTGAGAGCCATGTTTTTTCAAACACACCAAAACATTTTTCGATCAGTCAAATACATCACAAATTGCTAAGTTGTTCAGTGATAATTAAGATTGTTATGCTACACTCAAAACCTTTTTTCATGGTGCAGGTTGTAGTTTAGGCTGTCCAGTTCTTGAGTCCAATGTGAATGATTTAGTTTGCTAAGGTAGGATGCTGGTCCTGAGACCAAGTCAGTCAATGAATATATCTACTGCCCACATCCCTCCATGGCCATGGGCTGCACAAGTGGGTTTGATGATCTTTTCTTTTTCCTTTTTTCCAGTCATGAAGACAATGATTTGAAGATTCAAAACTCTGGAAGATGCAAACTACAAGCTGCATGGTCTATAGTGCACTAGGCCTTATGCACCTTGTCTTATTGTCTGTTGTTGAGACCTTGTTTTTGACAGATTTTCATAGTCCAATATCCACTAGTTTAGTGGATCTCTAACTTATTTTTAGTGGTACATTCCAATAATCAAATGTGGTTCCTTTTATTTCGACATGTTTTAGAATAGGATTAATTATTAACACTTGTGGTTCCTTTTATTTCGACATGTTTTAGAATAGGATTAATCATTAACACCTGTGGTCAGGAATTAAGTTTTTGAGATCAAGCAGCTTCTTTACAGGAGGCTTTTATGGCATTGTTTTCTTACTATGGACTTAGAAGTTCTCTCATAAATATTGCTTGATATAAGTGAAGAGTTAAAAGAGGTTGATACACGTGTCTATATTAAGGGTATGGGTGTTCTGAGTCGGGTTGGGCTAGACCCGTGAATTTTTTTTGGGTTGGGCCTGGATAGAGTAGGTTTGAGCCCTTACCCAGACAAGTTATTGAGCATGCCGGGCTGAGCTTCTGGTACGATAGGCTACCTGCAGCCCAATCCACCACTCACTAGTAAATAATCAATAATTTTATTTATGAATAGGAGGACAACCTAACTTTTTTTTTTAAGAGGCATAGGGTAGACGAGTTGGGTGTGAGGACTATTGGATCGAGTTTGAACGGAATTTTGCAGGCAGGTTCATAGGCTGGGTAATGGGTTTGAAAGCAAGTCCAAGCCTTCTCTTGAAGGATGTTGGGCTTGGGATTGAATTTAGGTAGGCCGCCTATCGAGGCTTTGAGTCTATTTTTTCAGGCCGTGTAATGGGAACCGTGGAACAAATCGATCCATGAACATCCCTAGCTAAGGATAATCAAAAGAGATGAGTAAGATAAACGAATAAGATAGAAAAAACTCGAACAGACTATTAACAAAGGGACCAACCAATTGCGTAGAGGGTAGATGGAGAGAATAAGCACTCTCACTGCCAGAAATCTCATCATTTTTACTGTAATGGACAAGTAATGTGGGTATTTATAGCGTAATTCTCAAGTAGGTCGACTGCTCGTTGTGACCCTCTAACACTCGCGCCAACCCATAACTGTCTCGACTACGAGCTACGTGTTCTAACATTAACTAGGCAGATGCAACATTTTTTCAAATACAGCCTATACGTGGTCCCCAAATAGGAGTGCCACAGGGCGAAAAGGAGCTTCTAAGGTTAATGATCGCAACTAGTCATCGTGAGATCATGACCTTGAGAAGGTTATGTACAGGATTCCCCAGCGTGCCACTACCTAGGATTCCCCCAATGAGCAATGAGCCATACGCTGAGAGATCTACTCTAACCGACTAAACCTTCAAGACCTTGTCCTAAGCCGAGGTTAATAATCATGCTCATTCTCCCCCGTTGTTCAGTTCTTCCTTGAGAATGGTCATACTACATGTCCCCAGGTGGAGACCCTTTCTCTTAATCCACTGGGCCAGTCAAGCAACAATATCCAGTAGGTTGAAGATTCCACTCTTGCAGTGGGGGAGGCAAGTCTTGCTAAGGTTGCCCTCAGACTTTTTGCGGTTCTTGTCTTATCCATCCACCCTTAGTGAAGAGTCCATTTTTGTCACTTCCAGGACGTGATGTGTTTCGCCCAACAGTGATGCGCCTGAGGCATCGTGCCTGACATTGTTATCCATACCAGTCCAATTGGACACTGTCAAACCCCATTTCATGTTAGCTGATAATTTCTGTCACTTGTCTTATTATATTATAGACAAGTGTCCTGAATTTATTGAGTTCTACACTTGAAGAGATTTTGTGCTAGCTAGTTAATATCACTACCACTTTCCAGATATCCAACAAATATACCTGATTGATGGGTATCTGAGTCTGATGGCGTGGTTGGAATTCCAGTAGTTTCATTTGAAAAATCTGCTGGAGAACAACCCACTGGAGAACTTGGTGGGCAGGCTTTTGGTCTATTTAATTTGCTGCTGCTTTCACCACACAAATTCAAGCTAATTTGAAATACAGTGAATCCCCTTCTTTTAATATTTGATAGGTGTAAGCAAAAAAGGTAGAACTAGTGCTTACTGTTACACTGTCTAAATGCTGGAGTCTGCACATTAGAGAAGCACCAGGGAGTAACAGAGCACAGTCTGATTTATAGTGATACCCAGGGAGGCACCGGCACCTTTCGTTACCGAGCAAGGAGGCACTGTGGCTGCGATTGAACGACAGAGACGAGCTATGAGCAGCATAATGACAATGGTCTGGATGCATTTCCGGCGTTTAGGCTCGGGACCTGCCCATGAGTGTCCTAGTGCACCTGATTGATCCATGGTTCCACCCCTAGCATAACCGAAGAGGACTATGGATTGACCAATCTCCCTTTGGAGGCCATTTATTTTTGTTGGGTTTTTTTAGCCCAACAGAAATTTCCAGGGGAACAGAGATGGACTAGGATGTGAAGTTTGTTAATTTGGTTTGAAATGTTGCAGTTTGGAGAGGAAGGGAGGACAGAGTTGGAGTTGAAATATGAAGTTCTTTTGGAAAGACCAAAAACAAATAGGTGTATTTGGTTGGCCAACTCTCAAACTAATGGTTGGTTCTATCATTTTAGGACTGTTTGGCAACTCTCATGATCAACTCTCCCTTGGGATTAACCATCCATTTGGGTTTATTAGGGAGCTATTCCACCAAGAAATGAACCAAGTAAAAGTGGGAAGAATCAATTAGAGTTTGTTTTTACTCTCAAACTAATGGGTGGTTCTATCATGTAATCCAAACTGCACAACTAATATGCCAACCTAGTAGAGAAGTTAGTTAAAGTAGTTGAGCTCCAAAACCCAAGTCAAATCTACCACTATTTCCCCCCCCAAAACACTTCAAATCTATCAATCTATAAATCCTTTACATCAAAATCTCAAACAATACTCAGATCTCATAGTAATTACTTCCAAGACATTTGTCTTTCAGCTCACCTTCTCAAAAACTCATGGCAGCTTTTAAGGATTTATCGTATCTAACAGTACCTGCAACCCTTTTAGTCTTCCTGTTTTCTTCTGTTAATGCACAAATTAGCACAGCCTGCACCAGTTCAATGATCACTAGCTTTACCCCATGTTTAAATTACATCACAGGAAGCACCAGCGGCAACAGGGTTGCTGCACCAACTTCTGACTGCTGCAATTCACTGAGGTCTCTCATGAGTACTAGCATGGATTGCACTTGCCTTATAGTAACTGGGAATGTCCCTGTTTCATTGCCCTTTAATGCCAACCTAGCGATTTCACTCCCTCAGGCATGTAGTGGTAGTGTGCCACTACAATGCAAAGGTTATAACTCTTTTGTCAAAATTGAAACTAATTTTTTGACCCTCTATCCACTTCTAATTCTTTCTTGTTTGTGTTAGAATGGTTTTTATTAGTCTTGATGATCTTTTTTCTTATACTTTGCAGCCTCTGGTGTTCCTCTACCAGCTCCAGGTACCATTAAGCTTAAAAAATCTGTGCATGTATTGCAATAGAATGTAGTTGTGACTCTGGGGAAGTGGAAGTACCATCATCCCTGCTTTTTTTTCCCGGGGAGGGGTTGAAGGAGACCGAAAGAAAAAAAAAATTATACTTTTGACGTAAAGACATTTATGATATAAGAGACTTGAATTTGAGTCAGTAATCTTATCCGTACAATTGAAAAAATTTTAAGGTAACTGACTTGAGATAGTTGAGCCAAGACTTTGTTGAACTATTGAATATGTATTTCAAGATTCTCAACTCATATGGTTGCACTTTACCCTCTGGCATGTTTACTAGGGATGAATATTCATTGTGAATGAAATTCTCTATTATCAATCACTTTTTACTAAAAACTTAGTAATTGACAGGTCCTGTCCTATTTGGACCAAGTGCATCACCTGCAGCTTCTGCTTCTACTAGTTCAACAGGTAATGTGCCCAACTTGTATCGAATGAACTCATGTTCATGTGTAACATTAATCGAAACCATTGAATTATGATATAACAATAAAAAAAAAACTTCAAAATAATTATTGACAGAAACTTTGATATTCCATTACAGAACATTACTCATAATTCTAGCTCTGATGCCATGTATTTCTTTATTTATTTACTCCTCTGTCAGCTTCCAATGCAGCAGACATGACATCAGCGGCAGCAGAAACGACCGAGGATATAACTCCGGCATCTCCACCAGTAGCTTCATTAACCCCGATGGCAAATCCAGGAATCAGACCAGTGGTGACATCAACATCAGCTTCTAATCCATCTTATGTTTCTTCCTCTACAATATCTATCCTGCTAATATTTGTAGGAATTATGGTTTTCAAGTGACATTAAGTCCTACTGTTCCGACTCTACTACTGTGTGTTCTTGTATTTCTCGTTTGATGTTTTTATCATTCTTCGGGGAATATGATTCTATTGTTTTGGGTAAATGGCAAATGTAACCTTGAGAACAAGAGCCATTGAGTGACATGTTCTTTTTTCATTAGAGCCTAAATTATATTTTCTGCATTTAAGAGTTTAGACCCGATTTGGTTGTTGAATTAATTATATGGGTCAAAAATGCAAATATGAATTTTTTTTTTTTTTGGGGTCACTGTTTTGAACAATTACATTAGACAAGACGGAGAAATTCAAACTTGCAACCTAACAGTCTAACGACAGGTTTACGGTGGTCATTATTCCAACTATTGATCCTCCAAAAATGGAACTAACATGTGCAATTGAAAAACTAAAATCTACAATAGATAAGTCAACATAGGATGTTCCCGTGACGGTTTTTAAAAAAGAATATAATTGAAAAATGATTAAAAATTAAAGGAGGCCCATGCCCATGTACTAGATTTTATTTTTTCTATTTTAATTTATAATTTTGAGACCAAATAAAAACCAAGCATATATTTCAAAATATAAATAGAATTTAACCACAATTATAAGGTGATCAACGAAATCCGATCACATGATCTCAAATTCCCTACAAAACAAAATATTCCTAATCTTTATTTGGAAAAGTGTTGGAGAAATCACACTAAAAAGAGTAATGTTATTGGGACGAAAAAAATGCATAATTTTACATAAAAAGAATACACGCATTTATATTAATTTTTTTTTCCAATAAAAAATAGACAAACAACCTTATCCCAACATTAATGAATACGGAGTAAGATAGACGGAATATAGTTTTTATAGGTAGGTTTTTTTACCAATAGACCATTGGTCATAATGAGGGTGCATAAAAATAAATGCACATACATGTATAAGTAAATGTATTATTCAATTTAAATACTTTTCATTATACTTTTATTAAATTTTAATAAAAATGTAACAGAGATAATCTCTATCATATCATAGGGAGACTTTAAAGACCGTTGGTGGGTTAGGCGGCGGCGGTGCACATTTTCTACCTTTCTTCCTTTTCAATTCGCATGAGCAAAAGCAACGGCAACGCGTAGTGGTGTGGCCTGGTGGCGCAGGGAAGACCGGACGCTGACGCTTAGTGCATTTGGCGACGTAGCCACGGAACTTCTGTCGACAGTCATTAAAGCATGCCATTAGAGAGCTTTTACACCCCAAGGAGTTAGAGCACACTACTTGATCAGCAAGTGCTTTCATCTCCACTGCAAATAAATTCAGGTCAAAAACAAAAATTAAAATAAAAACAGTTCAAACATTTTGATTTTAGTTTCTTTTTTTCATGGTTTCAAGAAAAAATTATAACCAATAAGGTCCAATTGTGACTTAAACATCTCAAGTTTGCGAGGTCGATTTTAAAAGTGTTAGGAGAGAACTAACTTTTTAGAATTACATCGAATTGATCCTACTAATTCATACCATAACTTGTTCGAGACTTAATTTGACCTCTTTTAATCGCAGCCTTAGGTGCAGTGCTGAACAGTATAAATATTACAAAAAATCTTAGCATTTTAATATGGATTATATTTTTTTCCAACGTAACATGTCATTTAAAATAAAAAGTGAAGTAGGTCGTAAGAGAGAGACAGAGAGGTCCGACTCCTCTCCTGTTAATTTTTAATAACAGAAGTGTTGTTGATTAAAACAACGTCGTTTTGTATTAAAATGATGCTATTTTAATCGATAGCACCTTCTATTGTTTGTTTTCTAACTCTAGAAGATACACATATGAGAGAGAGAGAGAGAGAGAGAGAGAGAGAGAGAGAGAGAGAGAGAGAGAGAGAGACCTAAAGTGATGATGAACAGGATGGTAAGGAAACAGGAGATGATAGAGAGTTTTGCCATGGTAAAGGATGCCGACCACCCTTGGTCTTGCCTTGTTCAAAGTTCTCTGAAAGTTGTACCTTTTATATAGCATTGCAAAGGTGTTCTCAATTTAATGGCTTGTCACATAGCCTGCCTGGCATCCTAATAAATTTGGTGCAATCCCTACATCTTCTTTCTAAACCAACCTTGATTTTCTGCAAATCTTTTATGCAACGTTTGGTAGGGGTGATGGAAAGTAGGGAGGATAGAAAGTAGAAAATATACACTTTCCTTTCTTTGTATTTAGTTGGATGGATAAAAAATAAAAATAACTTTTTTTTTTTGTAATGACAAAGATTAGGGGTAATAATAGAGTCAAGTCATGTCATATCAGATTCGTGTTGAGTCATTACGAGTTTGTGTCGAATATTAGTCAAACCTAATTTAACTAAATGTGTCGTGTCAAGTTGCGAGTTAACCTATTTATGTTCGTATCAAGTTCGAGTCATGTCATCGTGTTGAGTCGAATATTTTCACCTTCAGTTAAGATGGAAAAAATATTTTTTTTAATTTAAAATTTTTTAATTTTTTTTAATTTTTTAAATTTTTAATTTTTAAAAAATTAATTTTTAAAATTTTTTAAAATATATATACATATTTTACCATTGTATTTCTATATAAAATTAATATATACATAAGATATATAGACAAATAAAATATATTTTAACACAAATAATTAACTTTTCATCCACTTTCTTTTCGATTTTGGAGGGATTGATTTTAGTGAGTTGGAAGAAAAGTTAATTCATCCACTTTTCCATCCTTCACACTTTTATTTCTTACCAAATATGATGTTTTATTTATCTCTTAAACTTTTCATCCTTTCAATTTTTCATCCTTCTACTTTTTCATCGTACCAAATGGAGCATTAAAGTCAGATTTTTTTTTTGACCCTCCATCCACTTCTAATTCTTTCTTGTTTGTATTAGAATTATTTTTATTACAGTCTTGATGGACTTTTTCATATACTTTGCAGCCTCTGGTGTTCTTCTGCCAGCTTCAGGGACCATTAAAATTAAAAAAAATCTGTGCATGTATTACAATAGAATGTAATGTGTGACCAAGGACGGAACCAGGATTTTATCTTGAGGAGAATTAATAATGATATAGAGAAAAATTTAATTTAATGAGGGTATTCAATGGTCATTATTAATGATAAATTTTTATTTATAAAGAACCATTTAAAATTAACTTTTATGCAATGCCATCCAAAAATTAATTATGAGCACAAAACTCAAAAATTGGATCATGTCATCAAAAAAATTCATTTATGAAAATATTATCATCCTCTTTTTTTCATGTTTATAATCTCACTTTATGTCTATAAATAAATTATAGTAATAAAAAAGTCACTTATTTTTTCTCTACGGTAATCAAAATAATCTAACAAATATTTACGTTAGTACAAATGACACTCATCCATGTGATTACATCCTAAATGATTATTAAATATTAAGTCATTGATCTTTTTGAATACACTGAGTGAGAAATTTAAACATCAAGTGTTTTAAAAAGTTATAGGTTAGCAATAAATTTTTTTAAAAATATATTGGGGGGACAATTAAAATTTTTAAAATTTGAAAAGGCCATGCCCCCCCCCCCCGACCTACGAGAAAATATTCAGTGTGATCTACTCTTATGCTCCGTTTGGTAGGAAAGATAAAAAGTAGCAGAGATACATTTTCTATCCTTTAAGGATGGAAAGTAGGAAATATACATTTTCTTTCATTTGTGTTTAGTTGGATGGATGAAAAATAAAAATGACTATTTTATTATTATTTTTTTTATTCTGGCCTAAGATTAAGGGTGACAATCAAGTCGAATCGTGTCGTGTCATATTTGTGTTGAGTTATTACGAGTTTGTGTCGAATATTAGTCAAACTTAACTTAACTCATTTAACTAATTGTGTCGTGTTGAGTTGCGAGTTGACATGTTTATTTTTGTATTAAATTCGAGTCGTATCATCGTGTTGAGTCGAAAATTTTCACTCTTAGTTAAGATAGAAAAAATATTTTTTTTAATTTAAAATTTAAAATTTAAAATTTTTTTTTAAAATTTTTTAAATATATATATATATATATATATATATATATATATATATATATATATATTTTACCATTATATTTTTATATGAAATTAATGTATACATGAGATATATAAACAAATAAGATACATCTCAACACAAATAATTAATTTTTTATCAACTTTTCTTCCGATTTTAAAGGGATTAATTTTGGTGAGTTGGAAGGAAAGTTAATCGATTCACTTTTCCATTCTTCTTACTTTCCTTCCTTACCAAACATGATGTTTTATTTATCCCTTCAATTTTTCATCCTTCCAACTTTTCATACTCCTATTTTTTCATCGTCCAAACGGAGCATTAGTTCTGTCCGTGTGTGACCTCGGGAAAGTGAACCATCATCCCTTAGCGAGCGACTTGTTCTTTTGTAATTATACGGGGTGAGTTATGGTATCCATGTGAAAGTTTAGAGCTGATTTCCATTTCGTGCTCGAACAATCACTTAAAACAATCAAGCCCCTCGTGGATAAAATATTCATTATGATGGGTCAAGTCCAAAGGTCCAACCCATGTTATAAGTCTGATTCGAGCTAAAAGCCCAATGTCAAAAGATTCAACTAGTCAAGCCCAAATAAGTCTACACCCGGATAACCTTATCAAGATCAAGGAGCTGCAGGGGAGCATGCATGATCATCCAAGAGTCTCCTCTACCACCTTGGAGTAAGGGTCATCTAAGGGTCTCCTCTACCACTTTGGAGTAAAGGTCATCCAAGAGTCTCTACGCCACCAAGGGAGCATCCAAGAGCCTCATCCTCGTAGCCTGGAGAGAGTCAACCTCCCTCATCTGAGCATAATTCTCTCCTCCTCTCTCAAAGCTTGTAATTATGTGTTTTCCCTCCACATCGGAGATAATAAAATTTCGGCGAACCTAACCATTCAAAGTGGACGTAGATCGTATTGACCGAACCACTATAAATTTTGTCTTCTCTCCCCTTCTACTTACTGTATTTTATACTATAACTAGACTAGTGGTGTGCAAACTAATTTGTGCATCATCAGTTTGACGCCGTCTGTGGGAATGACAGTTCTCACCTAGCCACTTTCCTTTGTTGAATCAAAGTCGATTACCAACAGATCCATGAATCAGCCTGAAGATAACCCACCACCAAGAGAGGAGGAGGTTGCTCTTCAACCAACCAATCTTGCCCCAAATGAGCAGCAGATGCTCGAGACCATGCAACAACTTGTGGCCCAGAACCAACAAATTCTACAAGTAATGCTCCTTGGGCATCAAGGAGTTCTCCACATGGGTGCTCCTCATCTAGGAGGAAGAGCACAACCTAGACCTTAAGTCAAAGGAGCTCCACGCCTTGGGCGTCAAGGAGCTCCCCACATGGGTACTCCTCATTTGAGCACCCCCTTTGGAGTCCCTTCAGGCGCCCGCACAGGGGAGCTCCCCACAAGGGACCTCCACCTCCTCTTCTAGCTCCCTCATTTCATGGTGGAGAACCTCTTTTCCAAGATGATGAGGGTGAAAACCAAAGCTTGGAGCATGAGAGTCATATCCATGGTAATTCCAAGGGACCTCCTCCTAATCATTGTGACGAAAAAATTAAAGAGGTGCAGAATCAATTGGATGATGTCTTCAACGCCATGAAGGCACGAGGATCCGAGATAGTGGATTACCTTATAAGTCGAACCGACACACCTTTCAAACCTAACGTAGCGAACTACCCACTCCCTAAAAAATTCAAGATGTCATCCATCGAAACCTTTGATGGTACGAAGGATCCATTGGACCACCTTGAAACTTTTAAAATCTTGATGCAACTGCACAACGTCCCTAACGAAATCATGTGTAGAGCGTTCCCAACCACCTTGAAGGGATCCGTTCGACAGTGGTTCACTAAGATCACCCCCGTTTCCATCGGCTCATTTGTTGAGCTGAGCAGGTTCTTTGTGTTACACTTTATTGGAGGACGCCGTCACCAGAAGCCTACCACCCACCTGCTCAGCATAAAAGCAGGATCGAGATGAGAGCCTGCGAAGCTACCTCACTCGTTTTAATGAGGAAGTCCTTCAGGTCGAAGAGCCCGATGAAAAAGTCAGCATGACTGCCTTCTTGGGAGGCCTTCAGTCATCGAGCTTCCTTTTCTCCGTGATGCAACGCCCACCAAAGAACATGCCAGAACTATTGGTAAAAGTTCAAAAATTTATGAATGCTGAGGAAATCAACAGGTCCAGGCGAGATGAATCATCTCTCGAGGGTCGTCAAAAAGCTTGGCCTACCTTTAAACTGTTCTTAAACAGGTAGTCTATCTCCAGCTTAGCAACTCTTTCGAGGGTCGCCAAAAAGCTTGACTTACCTCTACACTGTTCTTAAACAGGTAGTCTATCTCCAGCTTAATGATTCTCTCGAGGGTCGCCACAAAGTTTGGCCTACCTCTACGCTGTTCATAAACAGGTAGTCTATCTCCAGTTTAGTGACTCTCTCGAGAGTCGCCAAAAAGCTTGACTTACTTTTACACTGTTCTTAAATAGGTAGTCTATCTCCAGCTTAACGGCTCTCTCAAGGGTCACCAAAAAATTTGCCTACCTCTGCACTGTTCCCAACACAGGCAACCTATAGCCCAAGCTTAGCGGCTCTCTCGCGGGTCGCCAAAAGCTCGGCCTATGTACTGTTCTCAAATAGGCAACCTATATCTCTAGCTTAGCGGGTCTCTCGTGGGTCGTCCAAAAGCTTGGCCTCTACATTGTTCTTAAACAAGCAGTTTATATCTCAAGCTTAAGGACTCTCTCTTGGGTTGCTAAAAGACTCAATCTCAAAAGGATCTTGAAACTCAGGTCGTCTGCAACCCCAAGGGATTACCTTAGATTGAATGTCAACAATTGGGGCCTCATCCATTTAGCACTTAACGCCTGAGACGCCTGGCCAGCGGCGCTAAGAAGTGTCTAACTCCTTCTGTCAGCGCTTGGAGGGGCGCCTAACCCTTTGTGCTCACTCAAAATGGTACTCTATGGAGCCTGCACACCAAGACCACCCCTCTTTCCTCCTCCTTGCTCGCCTAGATTAGCGATTAAGGCATACCCATGCTCACCCAAGATGCCAAGCACAGTAGGCTGCTCACCCCAAGCGACCCTGCACAACAGGATGCTTGCCTAGCTGGTTCGCGCATACAACAGCACCAATGTGCCCATCGGTGCACTCCCCAGAGCTGCTCCATTCGCTCGAGGGCTCCGTGTTCGCCTGGGTCGGGGTGCCCTGCTCTTGGGCCTCGGCGCCTAATCCCTGACCAACAGAAGTGCTTGCCCAACACCTCTCCTTATAGCCTGTACCCAAGTCCTGCTCGCCCAAGGCATGATCGCCCAAGCTCTACTCGCCTAAAGGACTGCCTAACACAACAGGAGCCTCCTTGGTTTGCTCGCTCAGATCACCAAGGCTACCTAGACCGCCAGCGTCACAAGCACCCCGTTCACCCAAGACCACCGTTGCCTCGCCAACATGGGTGCCCAACCCTCGCCCAATAGCCAGTCCTAAGGGTCATGCACCTCCATCTCTTCTCCAGGGGACAACACCATCATTTCCAAGTTGCACACCAAGATTTGCTGACCTTAGCACATGATCTCCACCATTCGACATTGTTTGAAAAAATAATTTTTGCCTAAGAGGTTATATGCTCGCCCAAAAGCTGGCTGTTCGCCTAAAAATGCGCCCTTAGCTCCCTGCTCGCTATTTTGACCGTAACTCAAAATAGGGCTTATTACATACCAAATCGAAGCTCTCGACGAGCTGAGCAAAACTCATTACCAAGGGTAATGAGCTTTTCAAAAAAAAAAGTTCAAAAAACATTCAGAAAGAGGTGTTTTGGCCTCCCGCAGTTTCTTTTTTAAAAAAAAAAAAAAAATTTGCTGCTCACCCATGACACTGCTAGCACGCCCAGGAGCTCTCTGCTCGCCCAAAAATGCACGCACAACTCTTTGTTCGCTATTTTGATTGTAAATTTTGCTATGTAACTCAAAATAGGATATATTATATACTAAATCGAAGCTCTCGACGAGATGAGCAAAACTCATTATCTTTGATAATGAGCTTTTCAAAAAAGTCCAAAAAATTCCTACAAAGAGGTGTTTTGGCCTCTCGAAGTTTTTTTTTTTTTTTTTCAAAAAAAAAAAAAAAAATTCAGCTCGCCCAGTAGGTTTTCTGCTCACCCAGCACAGTATGTGCTTGCCCATAAGTGGCCTGCTCGCCTAAAACATGCATCCAGTTCCGGCTCGAAGTTTTGACCGTAACTTTTGTTCCGTTGCTTGAAATGAGATTTATAATATATCAAATCGAAGTTCTCGACGAGCCCTACAAGATTCCCAGCCTTTGGTTATGATTGATGCTGTTGAAAGTCCAAAAAAGGCCTATAAACGGATGTTTTAGCCTCCTGAAGTTTTTTCCAATTATGTCGGTCAGCTTAAAATTCAAATTCAACTTAAATGCCCTCATTTCCAAGTTCTGTTGGACACAGGGCATTGGGGGGGCAAATGATGGGCTAGGCCCAAAGGCCTAACACATGTTATAAGTTTGGTTCGAGCTAAAGGCCCAATGTCAAGAGATCCAACTAGTCAATCCAACTGAGTCTACACCCGGATAACCTTATCAAGATTAAGGGGCTGCAGGGGAGCATGCATGGTCATCCAAGAATCTCCTTTACCACCTTGGAGTAAGGGTCATCCAGGGGTCTCCTCTATCACCTTGGAATAAAGGTCATCCAAGAGTCTCTACGCCACCAAGGGAGTATCCAAGAGCCTCACCCTCACAGCCTAGAGAGAGTCAACCTCCCTCATCCTTGAACAAATCCTTTGGAGAGCACACCAACTGTCACACTTACTGAAAAGATAATAGGTCGCTTCGTCAGATCAGCTACCTAATTATTATCAAACGGTCCTAAGCCATTATGACCGTCAGACTAGTCATACAACTACTATACCAAGCCACTATAAATTGTAAGTTCCCCCAACACTTGGGGGACATCAAATTCATTTGGACATAATTCTCTCCTCCCCTTTCAAGGCTTGTAATCATGTACTCTCCTTCCACATCAGAGATAATAAAATTTTGGCAAACCTAGTCATTCAAAGTGGAAGTAGGTCGTATTGACCGAACCACTATAAATCTTGTCTTCTCTCTTCTTCTACTTACTGCATTTTATACTATAACTTGACTAGTGGTGTGCAAACTAATTTGTGCATCATCATATTACAATAGTAATACTAAATGATAATACTGATATAGTATCATTAATTAATAATATTAAAACAAATAAATAAATAAATTCCTCTAAAATTAATAATCAATCATTCATATAAGTAAATAATTATTTATCCTTCTTCCATATAAGTAACTAACCATCAAAATAGGATTCACTTGTTCATGTTTTATTATTAATTGATAAAACTACGTTAACATTGCTGACATGATATTGTCATTCCATTCAATATTTATTCTTCATCGTGAGATCTATTTTAATTAAATTTTCTATTCAATTTTGCTGATAATTCTGATTGAATGAATATCTACGAGTCAAATTACGAAATATGAGCTAATACGTACAATCAAATGGCTCGAGTGTTGATAGATGAGTTAACACATACAACACAAACTATGATATTAGATTCATCTTGTCCATAATTAACCTTGTAATTGGGCACATGATGTTCACTCGACGCTTTTTCTTTTAGGATTGACGATTTGGATAGACTTTAATTGAAACACTAATTTTTTTCAATTGATAATTTATAAAGTGAATAGAAACTAGGTGAAAATTTTAATGTATAAATAGAATTTACCCATAATTATCAGATGACAAATCCGAAATACCCCACCAAACAACATATTTCCAATCTTTACTAGGAAAAGTGCCAATATAGAAATCAGACTAAAAATAGACATGATTTTGCATAAAAGGAATACGTGCAAAAAGGAGTGAGATTCTCTCAATGATAAACGGGATATATTTTATTTAAATAGTTTTATCAATAAACCATTCGTAACGAAGGTGCAATTAATGCACATACATATAAATAGATGTATCATAAGATTTAGATTCTCTTCATTACACTTTCATTTAATCCATAAATTGTAAATCACTCACTATTTTTGGGTAAAGAGCCTCCTGATAAAATGTGTCTAATGTGAAATTATAATAAGTGATATACCGTTGAGTAAAACCAGGTCAAAGTGTAATGTCTTAATTATATCACGGGAAGACTTTAAAGACCGTTGGTGGCTTAGGCGGTGGTGGTGGCGCCTTAGGTGAACATTTTCCACCTTTCTTGTTTTTGCTTATGCAAGTGCAAAAGCAACTGCAACCGATTTTGCTGCGGCCTGGTGGCGATGTGAAGCGGCCTGGTGGCGAGTCTGGTGGCACGGCCAAGAGCGGACGCTTAGTGCATTTCCCAACGAAGCCACGGAACTTCTTTCTACAGTCCTTGAGGCATGTAAATAGAGAGCCTCTACACCCCAAGGAGTGGGTGCACTGGTCTTCAAGTGCATTGATCTCCGCTGCAAATAAATTAAGGCCAAAAACAAGTTAAGTAAAAACAATTTAAACATGTTGATTGTAGTTTTCGATTTTCACAGTTTGGTACCTCTCGGGGAAAAAAGTTATGACCAATGACGTCATTTTTTTATTTAAACATATCAAAATTACGAGGTTCAAAACATTTGAGGTCAATTCTAGAAACTTGGAATCAATCTCAACTTTCTAGAATTGAGCCTAATCAATCCAATTGATTGACGAAAGAGGGGAAAAGGGTGCTATCATCTATTTCGATCAATTTTTTAAAGCATCGAAAATCAACCATATCATAACTTGACCTATTTTGATTGTAATTTTTGATATAGTACCAAAAAGTTATGATAATATAACGAATCATTGCATTCTACGACAAATTATAATTTTTAGAACAATTTAGAGAGAGAGAGAGAGAGAGAGACCTAAAGTGCTGATGAAGAGGAGAGTAAGGAAGCAGATGGTAGTGAGCTTTGCCATGTTAAGCGATCCTTGGAAGTTCTCTGAAAGTTGTACCTGTTATATAGCATTGCCAAGGTGTGCTCAATTTAATGGCTCGTCACATAGCTTGGTATCCTAATAAATTTGGTTTAATCCCTAGATCTTCTTTCTGAATGAATCTTGTTTTTCTGCAATTCCTAAAAATTGTAATTCATAATTTTTCGATAATACATACACGTATACACCTTTTCACATCATAAAAACAATGCTAAAAAAAAAAATCCCTTTTAAGTGTAACTCTATAGGCATATGATTTATGTTTTAAGACACAAATATACGTATTCTTGGAAAAAAAAAGTATCCACAATGACTTTAATGACACATGCATTACCTTACCTTCTATTGTATTATGAAAACAGAAGGGTTATTTTTCATATTACAATTTATGGCTGGATGCCATATGTTGGTTTTTGGATATTCTCAGTTTCAAACTTTGTTAATTGTAATTAAGGGTGATTATCTAAGTGTAAATTCATTAATGATAATGCCATTGAAATCTAAATAGGTATTTTCTCTAACGAAAAAGATTAATTCGTATTTCAAATTTTTAGGTCCAAAAATTAGTACTTTTCATTAATTTCTTTTTTTAGTTCGACAGTCAGAGGTGCTAAGGTATTCATGAGAGATAAATCCCTCGTGATTTAACTCAAAAAATTACTAAAATTCGAATTCGAAACATCTGAATTTATAGCTCAACTCCAATTACCACTTTTGTCTCTCTAAGCCAATTTACACACAGTGAAATTGAAAAAAATGAATTGGGGAGCATCATATATATATGGTTCTTAAGCTATGAAGTTCAATCTCACTTTATGTTGAATAAACCTAAACGAATTTAGAGGGTAACTCAAATGGTAATAAGGACGAGCTGTAAATTCAAACGTCTTAACTTCGAATCTTAACAACCCTTTACAAGTACGCCATGAGGAATTTATCCCCCATGAATACCCTAGTTCTAGCGTAGATGATTTGTCTTTGACCGGACTAGGAAGAGAATTATTTGAGATGAGCGTAAGTTGACCTGGACAGTCTTGGTCATTGAAAAAAAAGAGGATAAATAGCCTAAACAAAAGGCAAAAGCCTATTTCTTCAATGTCCCAAGTTTTTTCCATTCAGTCAGCCATGTTTTTAGCAAAACCAATTTGACCAAGCCATTCCGAAAGCCACAAACTTTCCCACACTTTGTGGGTTATCACCCAACACATAGGCTTTTAATCCCCTTATAAATGCCCGCGCCCAACCTCCATTGATATTGTCCAAAACTTAAGAAACACTGAAACAGCAGAAGAAGGGAATAAGAACAAGCATAGACAAAAGGTATCAGAAGAAAGAAAATGGCAAAGAAGCTTGTTGCAGTGTTTCTCATGTGCATTGTTGTCCTCGCAGCAGTGCATGTGCATGAAGTTGTAGCCGATGAAGAAGTGTACAAATCATGCTATGCACCCTGTCACCAGGATTGCTCATCCGAAGGCAATGGCTATACCTTCTGTGAAATGAAGTGCGACGGTGACTGTGGGGCTAAAGAGCTTCAAGGTATATGAGTTCTGAATTTGAATTTTCTAGTCACGTGTGGTTTGTATGTAATTGTAATTGCATTCATTTGAGTCCTACCATGATTGTGGTTCCGGCGATTCACCCTATATAGAATCATCTTTAGTATAGATGGCAAATGCGACATGGTAATTCTTAAGTTATAAAAGTTTTTCGATTTCGATTATTATTCCTATTCTTTTTGAATAGACCTTATATTTGTTCATTAATTTTATGGGTGCAGCCAAATTGGAAAAGCTCAAGGCTTAAACAATGGACCATGGATAATGCAGTTTTCCTTCAACGAGACAGAGGGAGAGTGCAGAGTCTACAATAAAAGTTGTGGATGACTGTAAACATGTTTCTTTCCACTGCTGAATGTTATTATGAAAATGCAATAAATTGAATTTTCATTATTTATCAAGAGCAAAATTTTACTGTTGATTCACACCACATCTCTTCTTTAAAAGTGAATAATGAGGGAGAAAAAAAAAACCCAACCAATCACACACACTGATTTCTATTTTTCTTCTATTTCTTTGTGTTATTAGTGCACCAATACTTACATATGAGTCTGTTTTATGGTTGCTTTGTCTGGCTCTTTACTCGGGAGTGGGGTCGCACATTAATTTAATTTATGGTTGCTTTGTCCGATCCTTAGTGGTGGTCCAGTGATTCGATACTTCCCACACTTCCCTACTCAACGTGCATTTGTTGAATTTGGCTTACTAGTTTTGGCTTTCAATTGAGTCCCAGATTGATTCAAGACTATACCTTATGACAAGCAAATTTCATGGATCATCCTTTTTTTTTACGAACCTTGATAGATAAAGATAAATAGAGAAAAGGTCTTCTAGTAAAAGGGGTTCGATTTAAAAGTCTTTGAAGGTCTAATATGCACGAATAACATGAGAAGGACATGCACTTGGTAGCTAATAGACAGCCTCCTCCATCGCCGAAGCACCTTCCCAATACAGACCCAAGCTTTGAATAAGCTATTACGAAAAAAAAGTACACCTCTTCTCACATCGAAATAATACCTCTTACGAGTTTTACGAGTCTCAACACTTATTACCAAAGCAAATTTTCTAAGTTGGATGCACTAATATTCTTGATTAAAAAAAAACCCAGATTTGTTCCATATATAGCTCCACAGTCATTTCTCTCTCTCTCTGGTTTTGATTTTCTTTTTCTGGGTCAGCATCTGCCTCATGAAATGCTGTGAGAAATCTGTCAAAGTGTGTGTGTGTGTGTGATTGCTTCTGAAAAATGGAAAGAGAAAAAAGGGACTGTTTTTATAATCAAGAGATAATTATAAAGACCTTGATAACACCACCACAACTGCACAGAGGGGGTGGGGGGACTTGGGTTTCGGCCAGGGGCGGAGCCAGAAAGTTATGTCAGGATGGATACAAATATTTCAACAAATTAACTTTATTTTTTAATAAGTTTGGGTGAATTGTGATAGGTCAAAATTTTGATTTTTTAATAAATTTTGGTAGATATTGATGGACTCAATTTTTTTTATTTTAAATGGACATAATTTTTTAATTTTTTTAAATAAATAATGTGAGCCTAATATTTTTATCTTAGATTTTGGATAGGCACAAATAATACATTATATAAATATATAATATATATATTTAATTAATAAATTTTTTTTTTGAGGGACACGTGCCCACCCTGCCCTAGCCTCCCTCCACCCTTGGTTTCAGCAAGAGTACTGACAAAGGCAAAAAGAGGGGAGAAGACCGAAATTGTTTTGGCAAGTAACGCCAATAAAGGCATTTCCATGCCTCTGGTGGCTAGCATCGGAGCATGGTGCATCTGGCTCTCCATTGAGACAGTGAAATTTCACCCACGGAAGTCCTTCTTCGGTACACACTTTTTTACCATCAACCACCTGGGGTAGTACCCTCATCATCATCAACTCAACTGCATCCACCAAAACCATACATATATCTAATTACAACCTTAATATTGACACAAAACATTGCTCATCAAAATATAAGGTCTATTTGAATCCGTTAAAAACAATTTATACACGGTTATGTATGATCCGAACTTATACATGGTTTATGTTCATTAATCAATAAACATTAATAAGGTTGGTGTAGGTACAAAGAAAGAGTGCACCGAGGACGAGAATAGTAGTGTGAAGCACTGCTGAGAGCTTGGCCATCCTAACGCACGACTGGAGAGACCCCTGTGACTGTGAGTTCGCCTGAGACCGGCCCGTTGTTTCGTCTTTTATAGGTCAAAAACGGTGTGCGCCATTAATGATAACACCAAATCGGTATTGTTAAATTTATGTAATAAAGCTATAGGAATTGGATTATTCTTCCATGAATATTGATATACGTCCAAGTTATAGATTATGGAAATCTCCATATAATTGACTTTTTTTTTGTTATATAATGTTTAAGTTTGTGTTGATTATTTCTTTATATTGTAGGTAAAAATATTGCCACAAAATATATATAATTAGTGGTGAAAAATTAGTGTTGCCACGGATGATATGATATTGAATCCAATTAGTGACAATTTAAATATTGCAGCAAAAATATCACTAATTCATCACTAATTTTATCGAAGAAAACTTTTAGTGGTGCTTATTTATTTGTTGCCACTAATGATGTTGGTGAAAAAATATGTAGTGACAACAATTTAAATTCTGCCACTAATGATTTAAAATATTGGTGATAAATTTTTTTACTTGCAACAAATATGCAATTTTTACAGCAACAATTTTTTTTTTCCTGTCACTGTACGTTAATTTCAATGGTGGCACCCTTGACCATTCGAGCATCTTGTGAGTGTGGTATGTTGTGTCGTCGTTCAACGGCCACCACTATATTTGTCTTGAAGAATTGCAAGGTAGGGTTTTCTTTTAGATCTTTTGATATTTGTTCTCCCATCAATCTCTCACTTATGTCCTTCAAAATGCTTGATATCATTTTCAAGTCTGTTAAATTGAGTGTGATTTCATGGTCAAGTGATGTTACGAGATGAATATTTCCTTCTTTGTGTTATGGACTTAATAGGCAACTTTTGATTTTGGATTTTGGTTGTAGTTTGTGTTGAATTGGCGGTATTTTACACTGAATCGACGAAATCTAGGTCTTTCTCACTATATTGTTCGATGAAATTTTCGCAAAAGTGATATCTTGCTGAAGTTTATGTCGTGAGATGTGGTTTCTTGCTCTGATTGACATTAATTCTATAGGAAACTCAGTAGCTCTAATTTTGTTGAATACTTGTTTAGATCCTAAGTTGTGTCCCTCACGCACGAGATCGAAGTTTTGGTATCGTCTCTCTCTCTCTCTCTCTTTGGACCTCCCAGTGGTGGTCATACCGTAGGTGTCATGTTCCTTCTCATTAATCAAGTATAGATCTAATCTGTGGCTTTCATTTATGATTCTTTGGTTTATTATTGTTCTGGTTAGTGTTTACCCCTTATATCTGTTACTCTCTCTGTATTCTATATGCTTAGAGAATATGACAAGAAGAAATTGCCCATGATAGTGGTGGTTCAATTTTTTTTGGTCTTTATCTGATGAGCTTGCGACTATCTACCGATCATTTTTAGAGAGTATAAAATATTTGCATCATCTATTGCAGTTGTATGCTTGAGTGTAAGCTTGGGCTGAATGATAGAGTGTTGTTAGAGGCACAGGGATGATCAACTAAGGGAAAAGCCATTGATTTAGATGACATCAAATTTCATCAGTATGTAGTCTAACCCTTGGTGTGGTTTTTTAATCTCTCTCTCTCCCTGATCCTTGTTCTCCTACTCATGCTACTCTTTGTGTAGGGTGTTCATTTAGCGCACTTCGAAAATGATCAGACAATATCATTTATACCTCGTGATGGTTCTTTTGATCTCATGACATATAGACTCAGCTCATTTTGGTTATGTAGTTTTTGTCCTTGTCTGTTCAAGTCTTAATGTACTACCTCATAATCATATCCAGGTGCCAGAAATTCTTTTTTCCAAAGTTGAAAGATGCAGATATTATCTAAACTTTGCAGTGGATCTAGAAATTGACAAGGATGCACCAAAGCTTATTGCATCAAGATCACATGGATCTTTAAGGGATGCTGAGATGGCCTTTGAACAACTGAATTTGATTGGGTAGTGAATCTCTGTTCCCCTTGTTCAGGAACTAGTGAGTTATATGTCTGTTTAGCAAAACTAAAAGTCTAAAACAGATTTTTGGAATTGTTTTTCCTACCCTGCATCATTTTATTATCTAATTACCCACAACCAATGTTGTTATACACCAGCAACCTCTATTGGATTTAATGTGCTTGCATTAATCAATTCAGCAAACTATATATGTTTCAGGGAATAGGCATTGCCATGTATTTAGAGCTAGTACTCTCATCTCTCGAATATTGCTTATACTGTTAACATTAATGTGCTAAAAAATTGTTTTTTTCCTTGGCTTAGGTAGATGCCGCCAACATTGCCTTTTTTTGTGCGACTCGGTTTTTTATTTTTTTATCCGAATCATAAATTTGATTCATCAGTTTCAAAAATTCTGAAAATGTAAGTACCCAACCAAAAACCAGACGTGAATTAGAAAGGCAACTTGTCTGGTGCTAAAGATTACATCCATCCATGAATAAATGCAGATTTAACTCTCAGTTTGCTCCCTGAGCCTTCGAATGGTGCTCCTAACAGTCACAGCACTTGTAGTGTTTAACTCTCAGTTTGCGACTCGGTTAATTTGTTGAGTTTTTATTGCTAAACAAATTACTATCCTACGATAATTTTCACCTGACACTCACAATTGGTTAAACACTTTACCAGAGGGGGTTGATAAGGTTCCACAATTCATCCAAGTTAATGCATTTGTCTGGCCACAGTACTTCCTGTAGTTCTTAGTTGTTAACATAGCCAAGGTGCCTTTCTGGCATACAACTTCGTGTAATTTTTTTTTTCTTCTATTAATTTTCCTGGTTTGTCAGACTACGTTGATGACCAGGGATACTGCCGTAATAATATATGTTTCTTTTTGATAAGGAACTTTTATGATGGTCCATTGAAACAATGCCCTTTTGATGCTTGTGCAATGCCATCCTTCACAGCCTCTTCAAGGCTACCATTCAGCCAGTGGCTCACTTTATTGCTCATCCAAAATTATTATCTAGTACTTAAATTTATTACTGCCATATGATGGGTGATAGATAGTCTACATTTGGTCAATTGAAGTCCTTGTCTTAGGCCTAGGGCTTCTTGGCCAATGGAGAACGATAATTTTGATTCACAAAGATGTATATACTTCGTCTACAGGGATCAGGGCCTCTCATCAAAGAAATAAATAAAATCTGAACTAAAAATTGGAGTATCTGTAAAAGGCTATTAGTGGGCTCATCCTTTATGCCATTTGCTAAATACTGATTCTTTTTATAGAATTTCGATGAACTGCATATAATTGAAAATGCCAAAAAAGGGGGACTCATCTCTTGTATGTGTGAGGTTTTATTTTATGCTACTCTTTAATTTGCTTGAATTTAGTGCTCAACATGCCTTGAATTATGTATTATCTCCGGAACATCTCAAAACCTCTGATTGATTTGTGGGGTTGATATGTATGAATTGCTGAGATGATTATTAATAGCAGGTTGGGTTCATTTTTGATGAGAAGTTAGTAGATCTATTCGATTTGGCATTATCTGTTGACACAGTTAAAAGTGTAATCAATTTAATTAAAATTTTCTTATCTCTTTTATTGATTATTTGTTCATATGTTATACTCTTTGTACTTTTGGCTAATTTTTGTTAGGTACAAACAAGTAGAAACTCTGAAAACAGCTTTGGAATGCTCACTTTTAAAGATTAAAGACTAAAGATTAATGACGAAAAATTCAATAACTTGCCAAAAATTGAATGTGTAGTTGAGATTTAATTGTTATGCGATTACTTTTTTTGAGTGAGTATCATTGTCTAGTTGGTAGGACAATTTGAAATCATGATCATAATTTTTTTGTTCATTTCTATTCTTTGATGATGATGCATTGTACGTGTACAATTTAATAATACTAATATCATAATATTATTTTATGTGATTTGATTTGAGAATTATATATTTGAGAATTATATATTTGAAAGTGAGTCTTTGTGTTATTATGTTATTTGTTTCCTCATTAGGTATATATATTGATTCATTAAACTATAATAGGTATGTGAAATTGAAAAATATTGAAAAATAAATAATTTTAAATATGTAATAGGTTTTCTTTTATTCATTTTAATGTATTAACCGAGACAATAAGTTGTCACTAAAAACATGTTCCAAATTTTAGTGGTGATTCTAATTATGGGTAAAATATATATTTTTAACTGCAATTAATTGTTGTCTCAAAAAGTCAAGTTTTAATTAGATTTTTAGTGGTGACATGGTATATTTTAGTGGCAAAATTACGTTAACTTGTTACAATAATTATTGTGGTTAAAAATTTAACATTAGTGACATTTTTCATATTGTGGTTAAAAAATTTATTATTAGTGGCAACAATTAAATGTCATATTTAAATGATTTAGCCACGCACATATTACCGCGGTTTAATGGTAATAAAAAAGTTGCCACTAAATTATATAGTGACAATTTTTATACATTTAATCGCAACAATTTCCACCACTAAAAAACAAATTTCTTGTAGTGCTTAGAGGGTACGAAAAGTATCGAATATGAGATTAAGATTTTACCAATAAGGTGGCTGACCCTAAAAAATAATATTTTACTCAAATATAAATAATTAAGATTTCATGAATATGCACGTAAAAGGGGCATTGTTTTCTTTTGGGATTACTAAAAATTTTATTATCATTTTAAAAAATCAATATACTGGATTATTATTTGATTTTTCATTGAATATTTATAGAAGGCAATATTTAGCCATTTATATTTTTGAGGGGCAAAATTATCTTTTCACATGATAATTTGGGGATGAACATTTGTCTTAGTGTTAGATAAAATTTATAATCGAATCGAATTTTGTGAATTTGAGTTCACTTTATCGAGTTCGTTTTTTTAAATAAATTAAAAAGATTGTTCACGTTCAGTTCATTTAGAAAATAAATTGAGCTAAACTCGAACTAAATCTTAATAGTTCGATTATTTTACGTATAAACGAGTTAAATTTTATAAACTCCGGTTGAACATTTTAGAACACGGACTTCAAAATTTATTTAAACTTTAGTCAAATCCGAATTGTTGGACTCGATTAGCAACTTAGCGGCTAGCACCAAAGGGGAGTACCTAAAATTATAGCAACTTCTAGCCTGATATCAGACTACATCGTTACCTTTACTAACGTCGGTTTGGCAGAAATGGGGTTCCGTCAGTCCCAACTTACAAAAATTTAGAGGACTCCATATGATTATAATAATCAGAGGAGAGTGACCAACCCAAATGTGCCGACTGCCAAGACGGAGACCCTACTTCTCTCCTCTGTGAGAGATGAGATTGTAACTGAGAGGTGTGAAGGAGAGGGTGATACAGAGAACTCTGAGAGCGGAGAGAGAGAGAGAGAGAGAGAGAGAGAACCGAGATAAAGAGGGATAGAGAGCTGAAAGAAAAAGTAGGAGAGAAAAGGGTTGCCTTCGGCTCACCTGAGACATGAAGAGCCCAGAGAAGAGAAGAGAAATAGGGGTTTGAGAGCAGAGAGAGGAAGTTGAAGAGATCACTGCCTGCTTCTGGATTCAGAAGACCGCCAGATCACGTCGTCGAATTGGCCTCAAAACTCATCAGCTTCCGTCTCCTGCTAAGAATACATCAAATCGGTACAGCTCTCTCTCTCTCTCACACACACAGTGCATATACACGTATACGCAGAGTGAGCAATTGAGGTATGACATGGTGGCTGAAATAAAGAAATTTGGGTGTGCCATGTGTGTTGTTGATTGATTTAGAATGACACCACGGATGTAGATTTATACCATGTAGAAAAACAAGCTCAACACTGAATCCCATGCCACATAGCTTATGCTAATTAACGGAAAATTATCTCAAAAGGGTACCGAGACAAAACTAATCAGATTCCAAGAATGCAGTAATTATTACGTAGTTTAAATCACTAGACAATTACAAGTTGGTTCAGAATTAATTGATTCCATGCCGGAACCTCGGCTTGGAACTCTTATAATGTGATTTTCACGATTGCAGTCATTTATGCAATTTAGTGGCGAAAATGCAATGTGGGTTGTAATTTTTTTTTAATATGGTGGGGTTAACTTAGATTAAGGGTAGGCTTGAAGGCAGGCAAGTGTGTAGGCTTGTGTAAGTGCGATAGCGTGCAGTGTGGCCACGAAGAGTGGTGTCTGTCTGCCACTACAATAAGCATAGTTTATTGGAAAAACGAAGAGTATAAACATGCGACTGTGGTTTTATTAAGTTAAACTAGACATCGCACTTCAGCTTCCTCTACTTTAAGTGAATCATTCACTTTGCAAGTTTTCAATAACGGCAAATGTAGTGCAGGGTTCACTATTGTATGATGAATGGTGTTTTACAAGTTGCAGATTTTGATCTATTGAAGCATTGAATATGAGGTGATAAATTTGCTACGTGGAGAAACTATGTCTGCCAGGAAACTGAGCTCTCAGAATCCAAGTTTCTCTTCTGCTTTACTTAGCCTGCTATCTGGAAGTTATTTTAAATATGCTAGGATTTCCAGATGCCAATTTCATGTTTATTGGAATCGCAAAGCAGTCTATCCCTTCATCAGAAGATCATCATTGATCAACTTGGACATGAGAAATACGGGATTGAAATTTCAGCATTGGTT
>CAUOFW020002677.1:0-45299 GCA_963454935.2 Ilex paraguariensis
AGGGCCTTACAAAGTGATATCAATCGGGGCACGGGTCGTACAGATTAGAAGGCATGGATGGCAAACTTGTATGCGACCATGGAACTGTTATGAATCTAAAGAAATATACTTTTGAAGTTCTCCTCTCCCTCAAGTGCTTGCAACGACAAAGATAAAGGCTAAAGGCCCTGGGGACAGAGTTCAAGGCTCCTGTCCTCGAAACATATACATGAGCAAGCCTCCTGGAAGGGCAAGGCCCTGGGGACAGAGTTCAAGTGCTCCTGTCCCCGAAGCTATACAGGAGCAAGCCTCCTGGAAGGGCAAGGCCCTGGGGACAGAGTTCAAGGGCTCCTGTTCCCAAGCAAATACAGGAGCAAGCCTCCTGGAAGGGCAAGGCCTGGGACAGAGTTCAAGGCTCCTGTCCCCGAAGCTATACAGGAGCAAGCTCCTGGAAGGGCAAGGCCCCTGGGGACAGAGTTCAAGGGCTCCTGTCCCGAAACATATACAGGAGCAAGCCTCCTGGAAGGGCAAGGCCCTGGGACAGAGTTCAGGGACTCCTGTCCCCGAAGCAAACACAAGAGCGTGCCTCTTGAATGGGCGACAGCCCCGAAAGACAGTTCCAAAAAAAAAAAAAACCAAAACACTACTGTACGCAAAAAAGGAAAAAGTACTCATGATTTATTTCAAGAAGAGGGGCTTTGCGTCCCCAAAGGCTAAAAAGAAAAAGAGTACAATCAAAAAGAAAAAGGGGCTTTCATCTGCCCCGGGCATCTCCACAACATCAGCCGAGGGCGAGTCAGCATAAAAAGTTGAGAAGCTTCTGGAGCAGGCAGAAGGAGAGGTACTTCGGCAACAGAGAGACCTTGAGCAACATGAGGATCAGGGGCATGGTCCGGCGGGGCCTCTTCGGACAAGTCCACTATCACTGCCTCGGGCGGAGCTCCGCGCCGAGACTTGCACCGGCGTTGGGATCTCATCCTCGGCAGCAATCTCTGCTTCGGCCCGTTCCATCTCTGCCGAGGGCACGTACTTGTGCATCTGGAAGAGCGGGGAGTCTGACGGGATTCCAGCAGACTGGAGCGCCTCGTCCCACCCTTTCTTGAAGAACTCCTTGTTGTTTTCCTCAAGAGCAGGGAGCACGTCATCGGCGAACTCTTCCCGGAGTTGCTCCTCCGACTTCCTGTTCAGTGCCTCGGCTCTGATCCTGTCCAGCTCCTGGGTGAGAGCCAGACAGCTTTCCTCTGAGCCAACCGCCCTCTCCTCCGCGGCAGAAAGCCGCCGCGTCTGCTCGGTGATCCTCCCCTCAGCATCGGCAAGGGCAGCACTTAGCTTTTCAGCGCCAACCTTAGCCAACTCGGCATCCTTGAGGAGTTGTTCGATTTGAGCAGCCTGCCCCGCCAGGGTAGAATCCCTGGCAGCTACGTCCTCCATAGCTCTGGCGAGGGCCCCCTCCGCTTCTTCCTTCTGCTCCTCGGCCCGCTGGAGGTCCATCCTAGACCCATGGTACCGCGCAGCTATTATGGAGATCTGTTGGGTAGCCTGCAAAGGAGGGAAAAAGGCGTATCACAAAAATGGAAAGCGAGAGAGAAGAAACCAAAGCAAAAATGAACTTACCACCAGGGAATTCTGGATGATAGAGCGGAACAACACGTTCGTTGATCGCCCCCTGTGAGCCGCCATGTCAGCCTCGAAATGCAGTGTCTCACTCACTGCATTGGCGACATGAGGATCCAGCAAAATGGAATCATCGACCCTGATCACTCGGTTCATGTGATCGGTGGCTCGGGGATTCCACTCCGCGGCTTCCACTGTCGGCGGAGGGAAGGGGGAGTCTGCTGCTGCTGTTGTTGCTGTTGCTGCTGTTGCGGAGGAGCAGGGGTAACCCACGGCCTCTCCCGCTTTGCTGCTGAGCGGAAGATGCCCTGGATCCTCTGCCGAGGCCATCGTGCCTATGTTTGACCCTTCTCTCCTCCTCTACCTGAGGATCCCGGTCACGCACTTGACCCCGACTGAGAACTCTTGAGGATGGGGTGGAACTGGTCCCTGCAGATGGGGCGCCGCCGGTCGATCCTCGACCCCTCCCGGCAGCAAGGGCTTGCCTCTGCCTCAGGAACCCCAGGTCAATGCGAGGCGTGCTGGACATCGCGACCTCGAGGGCGTCCTCGGCGTCTAGAGATTGTAGAACTTGGAAGTCCGGCCACAAATCTCCTCCCGAAGTCCCCACCTCGGCGTCCGAAGGAACAAAGTCCTCTCTGACCCCGAGCTCTTCAACTACTCCCTCTACCTCTGCCTCCGAAGCCCGATCAGGGTCTTCCTCCAAGTTTTCCTCGACCTCTTGCCTCGCCGCCTGATCGAAGAGTTCAGACCACCGCGAAGGCTCAAAAGGCTGAGGAAGCTGTGAAAATTTCTTATACCCGGGGGTGTAATTCAGCAGGATGTGGGCAGCCCGGCCGAACCCGTTGTCACCAGTAAATCTCCAAACCGTGACTAGGTCGGCAAAGTTCACCAGCGACCGAGGGGGAGGAGCTGTTTCCCGAGCAGGAATATCTGCACAAACAAAAAAGTAGTCATGAACATGGAAAATCTGGAGAACAAAATAATAAACCCGAAGGAACCGACGTACTTGTCGTTCTCCATTCCAGAGGGCATAACAAGTCGTTATACTCGGGACCAACACCTCTCTGCCAAGATCCCTTGAAAATAAGAATATCGTCCTTGTACCCCTTGTCCGAGTCGGGAAGATGAGTTACAAGGTACATGGAGGGGTCCCTGGCTTTGAGGTAGAAGTGTTGGTGAGGCATGACTCTCAAGAGGGAATAACAAAAAGGAGATCGTTCAGCCCAATATTTACCCCGAGACGCCTATTGAGCTCTAAGACCCCCATAATTATTCTGAAGACATTAAGGCAACACTGCCCGGGGAAGAGGCGGAAGTGAGAGAGGAACTGAAGAAGTAAAGGGGGTAAAGGAAACCTAATTCCTCCCTCTATTATGGCCTTGGTATAAAAGGGCATAGCATCCTCGGCCCCGAGGGTAGGAGAGTGCACCACCGGGTCATAATCCTCTATGTCTACGCACGGGGGAATGCCGTACTTGACCTTAAACCTATTAATCTGCTCACCACCCTTTACTTTATACTTCCCCGACCCCGAAGAACCAGCCTGAGGATTCTCGGGAGCAGGGCGACGACGAGGCATCTCTAAGAAAGTGAGAAAGTGGAGGGTGTTTTTCTTAAAAATCCCTGAGGAAGCTTCCCGAGGATTAGTCGCTAAGTATCAACCGGAGACACCTCCAGTCATCGGAAAACAAAAAGGGATAGGAGGAAGAAAAGAAGAAAGAAACTAGGACTCACCCGAATGCCAAACGGAGTTTTTTCTGGAAAACTTTAGGCGACTCCTTCCAGAAAGTTCAGAAGCAACGATGGGTCTGCTGGCCTTAGGACTTTAAGGAAGAATGGGCAGTTGACGATGGAAGAGGAAAGAGATCTCCGGCGAAGATTCAGGAAAAGGCTCTCTTGAGGAAGTTCGGAATGGCGAAACAAGAAAATGCAAGAGGAACCCCATTTATATAGTGGCTGTTTCATCATTGGGCGCGAAAAACGAAACGGCGCATTTAATGCACACGACATCCCAAGCCGGGGAAAGCGGCTCGAGGCAATGATGAAGCATTTGTGGTTGTTGGGAAACCCTTCGTCTCCTTACGACGCGTGCCCTCGGTGTCAGAAGATCGAAGGCTGGGGGCAGTTGATGGGACTTTTCTGAAATACTCCATGATGAAGACACGTGTCCTCGGTATTACCAAAACACTGTTGCTAAGATCAAGCACCATCGGCGCATAAAGGTCCTCGCTCCCGAGGTACTCGTCATATAGGATCATGGCATTCAGTACGTTTTACAACCAACACGTAGCCTCGGTCTGATATGGTACCTCGGTCGGTATCCCTCCCTCGGTTTCGAGATGAGCCTTTCCTCGGTGCCGAGGTGTACCCCGTCCTGACGCCTCCTCTACTCCAGGATAAGCTATTGACGTACAGGTCATTAGCCTAGGCTAGTCTAGGCTATTCATCATGACCTCGTCTTACACAATTAGTGTCAGAACGTACAGAAATGCAGGGGCCACAGCCAATGGGGGATGGACGCGTGGCATATGATATCACATCGAAGAGAGAGAAACGCATGCCGTTGCTGACACGCGACTTGGGAACACAAACGATTAATTGCACCACTCTTTTGACGAGACTACATTCAATGCGGTAAGGCTCGGAAATGAAAGACAATAAATGCTCCTAATACAGAGCATTTATTGCATCCTCCCCGAGAGGAGTATATTGTACCATCGGCATCCCGATGACGCAGCATTGATTGCTCGGGACCCCGAGCAGTTAAGAAGAGAAGACATTCCTCATCAGAATCAGTGCGCACACTGCCTGTACCTAATGATCACCTACTGACTACACTGACAGCAATCATGAGCTTTTGAGGTATAAATACTCCTTGCAAAAGGCAAAACGGGTATGCAACAAAAAACTCTTTACTACAATACACACTCAGTGTTTTCTCCTTCCTCTCTCTTTCTCAAAGACTGACTAGATCGTCGGAGGGGATACGCCGGAAAACACTCCGGCGCCCTTCTAACTTGTTCTTCTTTGTTCCAGGAACCTCTTTTAGCCTTACTGGATCGTTCTTCCGCTCCCCCAGGGTCTCCCGTTGCCGTTTCAGATTACCACCGGACCTCGCAGGCTGTTCCAAGCAGCGTGGTTGGTCATTCAACTGGCTCACTCGAGTTCACCAAGAGAGAGATCTGTTCTCGTTTTTTATATTGTGCAGGATCTTGCACGCACAGTATGTCAACCAATCATTCAACTTTATATCATATGAATTCAATTTAAACAAGGTGGATTACTACAAGTGATAGAGTTTATTTCTATATTAAGCTCGATTTTAGTTTGAGCTTGGCCCGAATTCTCGCAAGAACCTGTTAAGTTGGACTTGAGGAAAAACCTAAGCTCAATAGTTCAGCTTGGCTCAAACTCTAGTTTGGATATATAGTAAACAACCTCTTCTATATTTATATAATAAAATAACTAAATTATTTGTCATAAGCTTTTCGCGGCTCAGATTATTTTGATTCGATGATTTTAATTAATCTTTCATTCTTTGTATAACTCTAAGATTCTCAACTCTCACATAATTCTCTCTCTATCTCTCTCTTTCTCTCTCATACTATTATTTTTTTTATTTCTTCGGTGTTATTTTTGTTATTATTTACTCCATAAAACAGTTGAAACTATATCTTATAAAATTATTTATTCTATAAAACTAATTCAAAGATTTTATATATATAACAACATGTAATTTGCCACTTACATCTTAATTTGTCAATAACACTCAATATAATTAAAAAAAAATAGCACATTGATTATAAACACTAAATAATATTCAACATGAAATAAATCTTAGATTGTAAATTAATATATAATTTTATATAAAATTGACATTTAATTTTTTTCAATTTATATTAAACTTTGTCGAATTAATATCAAATTAATTTTTATTGTTATCAAATTAATATTAAAATTCATTTAATCAATTTTTTGGGTACTAAATTAAATTTTTAATTTTTTTGGTACTAAATTTAGAGAAGGGCAATTGTAAAAATAATAAAAAAAAATTTGGATGAAATTATCAATTTTCATTAGCGACATTGACATAAGGGAGACAAACGGGTCTATAGGCAATGAATTCAAACTTCAATGGGTCTCCGTGTTATTTATAAAATGTTGGAAGCTGTCCATGTAATATTGTCAAAACTCAAGAAATGTCCATGATTTTTCCCCCTTTTTTAATTAAACATTAATTTATTATTATAATATCTTAAAAACTTGAGTATTTATTAGTTAGGTGGGTTTTTTGGTAACCAAAAAAAAATGTATATGAGTGTTTTTTTGTGTATATCTATATGTGGGGAATTGGATATTTGGTAATTAAATTTGTAATAATATTGTGTCATTTAGGGTTGAATAGAGATAATAGTGATAAATTCATAAATTTTATAAATGAGTAAGATTTGATTGATTTTATTTATGGCTTAAAGATTGTGAATTTAATTGTATTCTATTAGCATTTTTTTTTTGCTTGAGGTATTTATTACATGGGGATAGGGTGGATTAGAAATATAATGGTTGAGTTTTTAATTATGTTGTGTTATTGGATTGAGTGGTAATAAAAGTGATAAATTCATGAATTTTATAAATGAGTAAGATTTTATTTATTGCTTAAAAATTAGAACTTTTAATGGGATTATGTTAGTATTTTTTTTCCTAGAGAAATTTGTATATATTGTTTTTGAGAGTTTTTATATATTTTTATGACAATGTCATTAATATGAAAAATATGACCGACAATATATTTTGAGTCATTTTAAAAAAAGAATTTGTATGAATATTTTTGAGTCATTTCTTTTTAATTTGGGTAATTATTTAAGATTTTATTTATTTGTTGTATAGTGTTTTCAGACACAGGCAATGACATGTTTATCTATAAAATAAAATAGCTAGATTTCTTTATCTTTAACTTTTTGCAGCTCAGATCGCTTGACGATTATTGATCTGACGGTTCTCATGCCAACTTTTTTCAAGACTCCTATTGTTCATCTAACTCTCTTTATATCTATCTTATATTTTCTCTCTCTCTCTCTCACATATTATTATCTTATTTTTTTTTGTTTTTTTTAAGTGTTATTTTTTTATTATTTACTCCATAAAACACATGAAACTACATATTATGCAATATTTATTCCATAAAATTAATTTAAAATTTTATATATCTGGCAACATATATTTTGTCACTTGGTTCTTAATTTGTAAATAACACTTAAAGTAAATAAAAAATAGCACTTCACGATTTGATGACTTTTTTATCTGAGTTTCACATCGTTGCCTGAAAATTAGGTCTTAATTGATTCGGGGCCTAAATTTTTCTAAAATTCTCATTGATAATGGTTTTTATATAAATTATGTTTTTAGTTTTTTTTAATGTTTGATGTATTTGTTATAATTTTGGTACTAAATTTTTTTGAACTATCAATTTTTCAAAATGTTTTGTCAACTTTTTAATTTACTTTCACTTATTTTTATGTGAACCAGAGATTTTTGAGTTTAACAAGCGGAGGTGAGCGATTCTCTTAAAAAAAAAAAGTGGGGGTGAACAATTGGTTTGATTTAAGTATGTGTGGTTGAATCTTGACCAAAATAAAATTTATCAAATGATATAGTAAGAAAGAATACGCTATGGTGTGAAAAATCTGTATTTAAATTTTATGGGTTAAAATACAAATTTTTAAGTTTATATACAACAAAAAAAATTATTATTTTGGATCAATTTCATGTTGGTATAATCAACAACAAATAATATTCAACACAAAATGAACCTTAAATTATAAATTAATATATATTTTTATCAAAAATTGAGATTTAATTTTGTCCAATTTAAATTCAACTTAGTCGAATTAATATCAAATTGATTTTTATTGTTATCAAATTAATATTAAAATTCATTTAATCAATTTATTTTGGGTACTAAATTATATCAATTTTTTGGGTACTAAATCAAATCTTATATTATTTTATTAAAATTTTAATTTTTTTGGGTACTAAAGTTGGAGAAAGGAAAATATAAAAATAATAATTTTTTTTTAGGATAAAGTCATCACTTTTCGTTAACAATATTGAAGGAATGGAGACATAGGAGGCTTCTGTGTAATAAATATTAAACTACAGGGATCTCCATGTTATTTATAAAATATTTGGGGGTGTCCGCATAATATTGTCAAAACTTAGGGGAAGTCCGTATTTTTTACTCTATTTTTTAATTAGATATTAATTTATTATTATTTTATCATAAAAACTTGAATTATTGTATTTCTAATAAAAACAATTATTGATTAGGAATGTTTGTTAGTAGTCAAAAAATAAATGTGTGAGATTATGTTTATGTATATATTTATATGTTGAGGATTGAAAATTTGGTAATTAAATTTATAATTTTATTGTGTCAGTTGGGGTTGAATGGAGATACTGGTGATACATTAATGAGTTTTATAAATAAGTAAGATTTGGTTGAATTTATTTATCGCTTAAAAATTGTGAATTTAATTACATTATGTTAGTATTTTTTTTTTTTTTTTTGCTTGAGATATTTATTACATGGGAATAAGGTGGATTGAAAATATGGTGATTGTGTTTAAAATTATATTCTGTTATTGAATTGAGTGGTGATAAAAGTGATAAATTCATGAGTCTTATAAATGAGTAAAATTTTGTTTATTACTTAAAAATTGTAAATTTCAATGGATTATGTTAGTATTTGTTTTTTTTTTCGGAGGCATTTGTATATTTAGTATTGTTTCGAAGAGTTTTATATATTTTTTTGACAGTTCTATTAATTTGGAGGATATGTCAGAAATATATTTCAATTCATTTTAAAAGAAGAATTGATATGAAAAATTTTAGACCATTCTTTTTGAATTTGGACAATTGTGTAAGAATTTTTTGTTTGTTATATAGTGCTTTCAGGCACGAGTAATGACTAGTTCTCTAATATGATGTCTCAATCTTATCTTAGAAGTTATGAGGGTACTTATTTTAATTATGAGATAAAAAAATTGGGGACCAATGTAATTTATCCAATAACATTTTTTTCTCTCCAAAACAGTCTCTCTCTCTCTCTGTCTCTCTCTCTTTGTGGTAACCTTGTCTTCATCCTCCATGTTGATCTTGCGATTGCTAAACTGATAGTTACATACAAGTGCAAAGGCATCGTCATACTCTATAGTAAATGATGTGGAGCCCATCTTTCTTGCATTATTGCCTTGAAATGGGGGCTGCCCAATCTAGGCTTAGCTCCTACCTAATGTCCATACCCCCGTTTTGACTATTAATTTATTATAACTATTAAATTAATTATAAGTCTCATCAAATTTAAGAATTTAATATTAATTCAATTGTTACAACGAAATTGTATTATTAGATTAATAAATTATGTCAAATTTTTAGATTCAAATAATATTTCTCGTAACAAATTTTGATAGACATAAATGTTAATTAATATAAATATTGAAACTAATAAAAAAAAATGAGGGTATTTCTATATAGTTATTAAATATTATAGGGGCTTTCATTATAATTTTCCAAATTTGTTTTGGTATAGTGAGAAAGGTTGACCCCATTGATGTCTCGTAGCAACACGATATGTCACATCCTTTTAATTACCAGGACGTGTTCAAGTAACACCTTGAGAGTTTCCATTGGCGGTGTTCCCATTGAATGCCAGAGAAACTCATGCTGGAGTCCATGGGATAACGACTACTACGCCCACGAAATACGGGCGGTGTTAGATTTGTGCGGTGGAAATGTACGTCGTAGCGGAATATAATATTTACCTTTTGCTATACCGTTTTAGTCTTAAAATCTTGTGATTTCAAATTACGAGTCTTTGATTAACCAAGCACTCAAAAGAACAAAATAAACACCCTCGTTTATACTTTATGAAGGTGTGAGAAAAGAGTTTATAGTTTGGTATACATCCGTCTTTTGATAGTAATCACAACCCTTTATTTATAGACAAGTCACGGTCCATAATTCTTATTTTTTGGATAATATAACCTTATAAATTTCTTTTCATCAAGAAATCTGTAACTGAGATGATAACCATGATCTTATAATAGATAGATTGACTTAATCTCAATTATTAGCCTTTGACTCAAAAATTATCTTTATAATTATAAAGTGATTATTTTCGAAAAAAACTAATGTGACATGTGGACCACTTCAAATCTCCTAATGGAACCGTGCTAATCAAATAAAAAATTAGGCCCATTGTTCACAAAATGTAAGGATCCACGTAACATGATTTCAGTAAGAACATCGAAACAAGTAGCGGGTATTTTAGTCATTTCATAGTACTTATTCAAAAGAATGTGTAGATCAAGCTGCAGCCTGTGAAGCACAGATTCAAATCAAAGCACACAAAAGCACTTTCCAACAGTTTTCCTTTTTCAACGCACCGAAGGAGGGAAAAAAGGGCCAGAACTACAGCTTCAATTAACCTCTAAACCTTCCCACGCATTGTGGATAGTTCAAGTCTTCAATTTCGTATTGGAGTTTAATAATTGACTTTTATGTTAGTTTAGTAAGGATCGTTGTTGGGAGGTGTAATTGTCGCAATCGATACTACTAGTGATGGTCTTTCAACTCTATTATTTGTGTCCACCCTTTTTTTAATAACAAAAAAAATAAAGAAAATAATTATCTGGAAACCAAGGGAAAGTCTACCATACCAAAAAAAATCGGTACCAAACTTTATTATTTTTAATATTACAGTATTTTAGAATCAATCATGACTTTATAAGTTGTAATTTATATATCAAAAAATTATAATTTTCGATATATGGTAGTGTAATCTTTTCCCATTAACCAAATAAAAAAAACAAGAATAAATTTAAGGTAATGGTTAATTGGGAGCCAAAATGCCCAGTTGTCCACCATTATTAGGTGGACACAGGTCGCTTTCTCAGTTTATAATATTTAATTTCAAACCACAGCTTGCTTACACCTATTTCTCTCAAACTCTTTCATTTACCAAGCTTCCCATACTTGTGTATAAGTATAGGAGAGTGAAATCAGATTTAGCATTTACTCACCTTCCAACATCTCTCTCTCTCTCTCTCTCCAAAGAGTTGAAGGAAAAATGGGTTTTCTTGACAATCTCTCAGACATGTTTTCAGATATCACCATAACGAAGAGGAAACGCAAACCCATGCAGGTGGAGATACTCATCCTCACTCACTTCATGTTCCAGCTTCCTTTCTGTTCTTTGTTTATTTGTTTGCCTGCTTAGCTAAAGTTACTATGGCAAAGAGGAAACTACAAAACTCCCTCTCTCTCTCTCTCTCTCTGTTGTTTGTGGTTTGTTATTGATTTTTTTCGTTATTTCTCCATTTCTAATTGGGTTATGCTTGCCTTCTTTCCAGACAGTTGAAATCAAGGTGAAAATGGATTGTGATGGCTGTGTAAGGAAAGTCAGAAATTCTGTTACCTCCATGAAAGGTTCAAATCTCTTGCTCTCTCTCTCTCTCTCTCTCACACACACACACACACACACAAACAAACAAACACACCCATATTAAGCTCTGTGCATACATGTAAAGGGAAGCAACCGTCTATATGTGCAAATTTGTGGTTGTCTCAAGGGCATAAGCAACAAAAAAGAAACAAGAATGACACATTTCTCCATGCTTAGATTCGTATTGCCAGAAAAGTCTGCACCTTTACAATCTGAACTTGGGAACCCAGACAAACCTTTTACATTAGCTCAATAAATGCAAGCCACAACAAACCAAACGAGCCTTAATGTAACCAACTTGAATATTTATTGGGTAGTTTGCATGTTTAATACAGTCCTTATCACTCACCATTACATACATCAACAACCATATGACTTCTTTCCCAATACTAGTCTTCTCTCAGTGTATCTGATTATTAGTCTATAGTGAGGATAATTTTGTTGTTTAATCTTAATATTAGATATCGTTCGACACCTCTTTTTAAGCACTTTGTTATTTTTATTTTTTTTATGAACACACACAAAGTAATACATGCAATTTACTTTCTAAAGTCAGTTACGAGATTCATATAGGTCACTTTTGCTAAATATTAACTTTTTACTAAGATAAAAGTGCTTAAAGAACGTTACTAAATGATATATTGGTTTTTTTTTGATGATTTATACCTTCTTCTTTGGTTTTAATACAGGTGTGAAATCAGTGGATGTAAATCAAAAACAAAGCAAGGTAACAGTTAGTGGTTATGTTGAGCCAAAGAAGGTGTTGAACAAAGTGAAGAGCACTGGAAAGAGAGCTGAGTTTTGGCCTTATGTCCAATACAATCTGGTCTCTTACCCTTATGCACCTCAAGCCTATGACAAGAAGGCACCCTCTGGTTATGTGAAAAACGTCGTTCAAGCACTTCCCAATCCAAACGCACCCGAAGAGAGGCTCAGTATACTTTTTAGCGACGAAAACCCGAATGCATGTACAATTATGTAAGGAAATTTGAGGTTTGTGTGTTAGAAATTATGGACATGTTTGGTTGGAGATGAAGGTGGACTAGAATGAGTTAATGGCAGCTTGTTGTACTTTGTCGTAGGAGCCTGGAAGGCAAATTTTGTTTGTGCTTGGCTGTAGAGAATCTGCTTGAAATATGATATATTTATTAGTAGAACCTGTCTCTGTATGTATAACTCTAGTAAATTCATTTTGTGCAGAATCCAATTTAGGGGTTGAACTAAGAATAATGACGGGGTTTTGTATCTAAAATTCTAAAAAGGGGATATGATTGTTTATCACTTGCGTCTTTGAGACCTTACTATTGGTGGACTTATGATAATGGGTGCAACTTTTAGGACAGAGCTTTGCTTACTTTCTATAAATTCTTTAAACAGTACTATATGAGTGTTACAATTCTCAAACATAATTGTTTTGGGAGCAATGAATAGAACTGAGGTGAGGACCAGACCTTTTGGGTTTGGTTTATTCGTTCGCAAAGAGTTCAGACTCAACTCGAGCTTGTGATAAACTCAATCTTATCTCGGCACGTCTCGTCTGTTAAACAAACTGAGCTCGAATTTGTGTTCAAGCTTAAATTTGAGTTTAGGATCATGTTCAATATCAAATTAGGCTTGTTTAATTTTTGCATACAATATATAAAATACGTATATATCTTAAAGAGCAAAACAAGTCATTGCTCTAGTTAGGATGGTTTATTAAACAGGCATTAAAATTGAGCTTGAGTTCGATTGGTTCGATAAATGAACAAATCTAAATAAGCTCCTATCTGTGTAGATCCATAGCCATTAATAATCAAATAGGTTCATTTACAGCCCTAATGACTCTCTGAATTTATAAGGAAAGCATAAGGGAAAACAGTGAGCTTCTATTATCATCATCGCATCTTACTTCCTACAAATCAGGGATTATGGAGGAAAATTGCAAGAGAAAGTCAAAGTTTTCTTTATTTTTTAAATATCAATAATTGGCCCTAGAGCATGATGCCTAATATTTACCCAAAAATAACAACTTCAAGACAAAATGATGTTACAATCAAGCTAACCATCAAAGGGACATGGTAAGGTGAGCATAGCCAAGTCTTGTCCCCAAAAGCAATGAAATTGCCAAAGAAAAAAAATTAAAAAAAATTATTTTTTCCCAATAGTTTATGTGGCACAAAGAACAATGCTACTTGGATCTATTTTGTTAATCTAATCATTCAGATTAACAATGGGTCCAGTATTTGATAAGATCCCTAACAAATTATGTCAGCAAATTAAATTCAAAAAACATTAATTGTGGTACATATTTTGAGAATAATTTTGAAGAGGATAACTTTTAGATTAAATAAACTATTGGGGTCTTGGAAGAGAAGCTTCTTTATGCATAAAGGAGAAACTTTTTTTGTAACCTTTAACAATCTTTTAGTAATTTAATTGATTTATTTAATCAATCCCACCAATTATGAAATCTAATGCGGCACTATCACTTTAATAAACATTCCTTTAAGCTTAAAGTTGATTAGATGAAGCCAAACTTTTGGAAAAATGATAACTTTTATTAATCTTATGAATGTAAATAAATCAACTTCATTGGATTAATTATTCTTGAGCAGCATAATGCTTGATCTGCTAGTGCAAGGTCAATCTTGTGATAGAAAGATTATTACCTTGATCATGAGTCATATGAAAAACATCCCATGATCGATTATAACAATAGAGGGCACGATATTTCACGAATCACATAGTTATAATGTTATTCACACGATTTTTTTCTCCAATTTTCTCTCCTCAACTCAACTGGACCTAATTTATATTAATGGGTTTTGATAAATTCTATTAACATCTAATAAAAAAAATAGCATTAGAGTGACACAGAGAGTCTGGACGTGACAGTATACATATGAGTGTGCATAAGTTTAACAAGTCAACTGGGTCAACATACTTGGAACAATTTATAACTTCATAGACATCTACAAACATTATATTATTTCTAAATTTCTGATCATATAATGTGATATACAAATAGAGGTCGGTCCTTACCCTATCGGGTCTTTGCCACGATACACAATATCTGGTGGAGACCCTCTTTTCTGCCAAGAACACTATATACTGACAACAAAATTTGGTTGGGTAACTCAAAAAATGTGTAAAAATACTATTAAAAAATTAATTTATCGAACTATTTCATTTGTATAGTTAAGTTAGTAATGAATTCTAATATGATATAAGATCGTTTGTCAATTCAACAATCATAATAAGATAGATAAATCATATCTCAACAATATTATTGAAAACCGCTGATGCAAACATTCTACCTGTATAGCCTTTGAAGATAGCTAGGTTAACACTGTGAAGTTGCCTCTGTCTCTCTCTCACATGTCATATGCACAGAGCTAGGCCCTTGTTCAAACATGGCAATCAGGAGAACAAAAGACACGAAAAACTTTTTATCACAGAAGCATACTGTAACAAATAATTGGAGGTTCCCAAAAACATGAAGATTTTTCATGAATATGGTAACAAGTATCTCTTATCCATATCCCCTAGTCAAAGTGTGCGTATCTGGGAAGATCATACAGATTTACACACAACATTCTGACGTTTGCCTCTATCTTGTTGGGTTTGATTCACTCTGCTTTTCAATATTTGTTTGTTTTGTTAATCTTAGCGTAAAGAGAGAAAATGACATATCCTATAAGTAGCTCCTTTTTTTTTTTGGTTGGAAACAAGGTAAAAAGGCTTGAGGAGGTAATTGGGTGGAACCACTCCTTGGGCATGACCATATATATATATCTATATATATATATTAGTCCAAACCCAGTAGGGAAGTCGATCATTGGAGTATAGACGGCAGAAAATCGCAAACGCACTCAAAAACTGACTCGAGTCAGAGAGCCAGCCGTATAATGCAGCAAATACAGCAAAATAGTTTGACATTTAAATTTTAAAATATAAATAAAATGACTTTTATTTTTTACTTTAAATTTTACTTTAAAATTAATTTAACGACTAATATTAACGCTTTAAATTTAATTGAAAAAATAGACCCCTAAAGGTGTGTTTGAAATGACTTTTTAAAAGTACTTTTAAGAATTATTTTTTATAAGTACTTTAAAAAAAAAATAGTGGTTGAAATCGCTCACCAATACTTCTACCACTATCACCATCACCACCACTACCTCTACTATCATCGTCGCCACCACCACCACCACTACCCTCGCCACCATCGCCGCCTCCCTACCTCCACTGCCACTGTCGCCGACATCACTATCGCCACTGCTGTCACCATCACTGCCACCATGGTCATTGCTCTCTATCATAACCAACACCGTCTCCTACCATTATCACTATCGCCCCACCACCTCTTACCTTCTCTACAACCGATGTTTAAATTCATTTATCTCTCTTTTATATTTGTGATTTGATTTTACATATGAATACAAATATGTTTATTATTTTGTGCCTTCGGGAATAGACAATAACAATATAAGGCCTCAAATTTAGAGGTCAATAATAAAATACAAATTAAATATTAAAATCCATTACTATATAGCCTACCAAAAAAACAAAACTCTTGAAAGAGTAAGTCAACCAAAAAAAAAATTTAAAATTTAGGTCCAAAAGTTTAGCCCACCTCAAATAATTCCAAGAGATATCATCAATCTCTTTGTCCGATAAAAAAAATTATAATAAGCATCTTTCTCTAATCCAAAAATAAAATAAAATCAAACACATTCTCTACTTTTCTTAGACTCATATTTTTTTTCTAATTCAAACACAAAACACCAGCCAAATCCTTCATTCTCATAATTATTATTTTTTATAAGGTTTGTACTTGTAACAAAAAAATTAGGCGAAAGTTGAATATATAAACAAGTAAAATATCATAAAAAATTAAAAGATAATGAAATAAGCCAACATAAACATAATAATCAACATGTACGTAATAAAGTCAATAATGTAATACCACAATTTTGATAAATAATATACAAGTATGAATGAAGAAATAAATTATATTCCTATAAATATCTATGATCAAAAGTCATACTATCAATCAAAAAAAAAATATGTTAGCAAAATTTGGATAAAAAAAATTCAATTAGCAATTTAAGATCAGAAAAAAAAAATTAAATAAAAAATTTATATTATTACTAAAAAACAATAAAAGCCTCATTAACTCTTGTCGCTTTAGACATCATAAGCTCTTGAGCCACTCCTGTCCTGCACCACAAAATTGTCAATAGAATCAGCGGGAGTCTCCGTAACATGAAACCCTACTTATTAACCTTATGAAAGTCAAGGAAGACGCTAAACGAGGCACTGACTAATAACATGACATTAGCGCAAGATATAAAGGCTAAACCGAGACTAGGATGCTAATATCTTACTATTATTCGATTCATAAATTGATGATGAGAATAAGAGTGCCTATACATACATGCATGACTTGATTAAATTTTGAAATGATTAAAAAAAAACAACTACATCTTAAAATTACTTTGGCATCCGACCGTCATTGTGTTGGGACAAAGTTTTTGTAAGTTGAATTGAATTAAGTTTAGTTGAGTGCAAGTGTATCATGTCCAAATGAGTTTAATCATTCCCTAGAGCTAGAGGACCCAATACTCGGATCTAACTTTTTTTCAAACAGTCTATTCTAAAAATGAAAAAAAGAAAGAAAAATTTTCAAACGCCCAAGGTTTTTGGATGAAATCTCCAAACATTTGGCACCAGAATAATGTTTGATGACACCAAAATCATATTTTCTTTCAACTTTAAGCGATCGACTCCAATTGTAATCAAGTTGATGAAAATTGAAGCACACATCTCGTTTGTGTTATTTTTTCACTTACTACCTCGATTTGGCTTGGATTAGGATTCACTTCACGTAATATCATAGAATCTATACTTTTTCGTAGAATATCTTGTTAAATTCAGAATAGCTGATCATGAAATAATTGTGAAACTTGCATACTGAACTTGAAGTATGATCACATTTAAGGGTGGTTAACGAGCCGAACGAACGAGTTTGAGCCCGAGTGTGATGAGCTGATTTTTTAAAATAGATTTAAAAAATTGTTCAAACTCTTCTCATTTTTTCAATGAACTAACTCGAACCAAGCTCAAAATAAGTCGAACTCAGGTAGAGTTCGAGTAACTCGGTTATTTTACATATAAGCGAGCTAAATTTTATGAGTTCGACGCAAGTTTATAGGGCTCATTATTTAAGCGAGCCTAAAAAATTATTTGAGTTCGACTCATTCAGAAAAACAAACAAGGTCGAGTCGAGCTCAAAATAAGTCGAATTCGAACTAAGCCCAAGTAGTTTGGATCATTTATCACCCCTAATCACATTCCTATAAAAACTGGGAAGTCTGTTTTGCAAAGCCCAAACTTAACATAATGCTTGCAATGGGCCTCACCAAATTGGATGATGGACAATACTATCAACTACTTGGGCAAGGTTGGCCACTCTTTTATATGAAATATACACATTAATCAAAGTCGAACTTATCGAATTTTAGTGCACCTAAACTTAGTTCTGTTTTGAGTGACCGAGCTTGAGCTCAACCACTGAGCTTAAATTATTGTTCAAGCTCTTGACAAAAACTTGTAAGCTTTGTAGTCAAACTCAAGTCAAAATCCAACTCAATTTTCAGCAAAAATTTTGAAAAATGGTGAAGTATAGAGCTTGATAACCAATCTTAAAACAATCATTTTGTTTTTACAAATCTCAATCTAGGCAAAAATTTGATTGATTATGATTTAGAAAAATCAATCCAAACAAGGGCAGAACCAGGATTTTGGTTCTGTGGAGCAACCTAAAATTATTAAATTTACACTATAAATGCAACATTATTTTCATCAAAATGTATATTCTTAATAAACTTTTTTTTATGTATAGTTCCATAAAAAATGTCATTTAGATTTTCAACTCATATATATGGGTGATGTATAAAAAAAAAAAGCAACAAAAAAGACTTCACATGAAAAGATCATCTATTTCTTGACTAGGAGATGATTGTTCCAATGTTAATTTTCTTACAAGAAATCTATCCATAATTGATTAAAAATGAATTTGTCTAATTAGATTCAAGTTTAATAATTCGTCATTAAGTTTGTAACGAATAATATAATGTACTACACATAATCAAAATATAATTCATAAATCCACAATACCTGTGTGTATTTATTGCTAAAATTTTAAATTAGTTCTCTTGTATTTGGGTGTTGTTATGCTGTATTTTTAATTGAAATAGACAAGTTTTTGGAGTGTAATTTGTGTGATTCACTGCAGCAGAATTTTTGTTATTTTCATGCTTTATTTTGTGTTGAAATTAAAATGATACACTATAGCAAAAATAGCTACCGTTTTATTTTTCTTGAGTATTGATCTTGTGGTTATTGTGAGATAATTGTTGTTATATACTTCAATATCAACAATTAAGTAAGCCGATTTGTTGATGAATTTATCTAAACTTCTAAAAAATCAAAAGAATGAAAGAAGTGACGACTGGTGAAAAAAAGGTATAGTCGCAAAAACCAAAGTTCGAATAAAGAAGACATCCATATAAATAAAGGAAGCGAAATGAATGAGTCGTTAAAGTTATGTTTAATGGTTTAAAAATTATACTAACTTCACCCATACTTTATGAATATTTTAGTGAGGGCAAGATTCAAAAAATTTTAAATTTTTAAAAACTGACCTGAGTCCCAAATTTTTTTAAATACTAAATCCACCTCTGAATCCAAATATTTATTAGATTCCATTCTTATAGTCAACGCCAGTCTTAGGCATAGGCTATTAAGGTCACCGTTAGGGCACCTAATTTAATACATATACTGGAGATCCCAAAAAAAAAAATTAGATTCACTTAAAAAAATTTAGGGCCTATAATTTTAAGTATGAAAGTGAGAACACAATGAGAAATTAAAACAAAATAATGAACTTGGGTTCAGTCTTAGTAGACACGAGCGATAAACAAATAAACTTATTAGGTCTCTCAAATAAATGAGTCAATATAAATTTGATTAAACACAAAACAAATATATTAAACATAATTTATATATAATAAAAATATGACTAATATTTAATTTATTTGTGTTACCCAATACCTTTACTCACAAGCAATTTTTAGTACTTAAACTGGCACAAGTATAAGAACTGGCCAGCAGAGCAAAACCACTTAAGATGCTGCGGACTTCGTAGGTATAGCAATAGTTAGGTGAACCGTGAATGTAGTTGTACCAACTCTCAAGGGTTTACACATCGACAGACAGTCCTAATCTCGAGCTAGTACAACCATTGACATGCCTTTGTGTCCAATCTCCATCTGAGTTAAGAAATGAAGGTCTACCTTATAAGCGAGGCAGGTATGATTGACACTTTCCCCCTTCACCATATAAATATGATTGGTCTACCTCGTTTAATAAATGGGTGAATTCGAATTGAGTCATACTCAATATAAATATAAATATAAATATCAATATATTAAATATGTGTCGAAAAGATTTTGACATAACACCATCTTACTATTGCTAAACCTAATTCTTGTACTGGAAAGTGGAGTAGCAAAAAGAAAAACAACAGATGAGAGAATAGTGATATACATTGTTGTTGGTCTAAGGTAGATGGTGCCCTAGGAAGGGAATGGCTGTTCATGAACATGGCACAAGGGGATAAAGACATGAAATGTAGAGGTCAAATCTCCGCTGAGAATTAGGTTAAGATGTACACAAGTTGAGAAGCAATCATGTAGGTTTGACCTCATATAATATGAAAGAGATTGTTATGCTTACCAAATCTTTCATTTCAAATGATGTGGTATAATTTTCGTTATTAAATATTAATAAGACCCACTTATCTAATGGTAAAAACTTGCACCACATCATTTGGAATAAAAATTTAGCAAACATTGCATTACCCTAATATAAAGCTCACTTTCATTGTGCTTGTTCATCTTTCTTCACCCATGTTACCATAGTTGTTCAATAAGGGCCTGTTTGTATGGGTTTTTTGGAAGATTGGATTGCATTTATGAAGTCTTTCCAAATTTAATCTCAATGATTAATTTATGAGTAATGTTATTGAAATCTAATTTATTGTTCCAACTCATTATAACCCTTAGATTGATTTTGGACTCCATCAAACATTAAAATTTGGTACTAATCTAATGGTTACTATAAAACCACATAAGTAGGTCAGATTTTTATGTCTCAATAACATTACTCATTTTATATATACAGGATTTAAACAATAAACCCTATTTATTCCCATGTTTGGTAAGTGACAGAAACACATGTGGGACTCATGGATTCACATAAAATCATATTTCTCAATTAGGTGAATAGAAGAATGAATTTTTTGGTAGAATAGTCTTTTTACCTACAAAACTCATCTCTTATTTTTGAAAACCCTCTTGCAATTTGCTCAATTGTTTAATCCCCTTCTTTGAAAATGAACCGAACATACATTATGTGGAGGCTCCAGACTATTTTTTTTCTTAATCCCATCCACTAATCCATCTTAAACCCATGAACCAAACAACTCCTATAGTTTTGTCTCTTATTATCTATCTCTTTTCCTCAATCCTTCTACGTATCTATTAAATCAATTTTCTCACTTTCAATGTAAGTCATCAGATTTAAACGATATAAGTCGTTATTAAATTTTATATAAGCATGGCATTATGTTGAACAAAATAAGGTGCCCGTCAGAGCACAATCTATCTTAAAGGGAGTTGTCACATACTTTGCATCTAAACTTGAATTTAATATCTTATCAAATATAAAATTTATCACTATATAAAATAAAACTATGTTCAAGGTAAGTGCAATTACCTTCTCAATTTTTATGTTTACTGCATCATACGAATTAAAATTTGTTTCTAATTTGTGGATCTACACCATAATTGAAAAGACAAAGAACATAAGTTCTAAAGTCTGCTATGGTAGTAAGTTATGATGCACAAAAGAATCACATTGATGCAACTTTGAACAGTGTGAGGAAGGTACTCAAAAGTTTGAGTTACTACGAAATAACTATAGTTCGAAGGAATGGGAATAGAGTGGCTTTGAAATTGGCTAAATATGGGAGGTTTTTTGAGGGTTCAATCATATAGCAAAGAGTGTGCTCTGAATTTTGTAATAATTTTTCTTTTTCACGATATTCTGTATCAATAAAATATATTATTTCTTTTCAAAAAAAAATAAGAAAAAGAACAAGAGATATTCAAATATAACTTTTTAGCAAAATTATCAATGTAGTTATTTATTTTTTTCAAATGGAGAGATTTTTTTTTTTTGGTCAAGTACTATTAAAAAACAAAAACAAAAACAAAAATATTCAAACTCATAATTTTAAGATTCAACAATAAGACGGTGACAATTAGGCGAATCACTAACCTAAATCAAAAAGAATATTTTTTTTTTAACCAGATCAAGCAGAATTGACAAAAAGGTTTTTTGGTTGTGACTACAATTTTTTAGACTTATTTGAAGAAAAGTGTATGAATAAATTGTTTACTCTATTAAGTTCAATTTTAATAAAATATATTATGTTTAGGTACAAAATTTAAATGATATCAAAACTTTTTTACTTAAATACCCTTCCTTAAATTATACATTTTTGATTGGGAGTTATATATCTAATCAAATATATAAAGATTTCATTAGATTCTCTCACTATCTCTTCCCTATTTTCTCTCAATCTCTCTCTCTGTCTCCCCGTTTCTTTCTCTAACTCTCCCGTGTTTCTCTCTCTATCAATCATTGATAATTTTTTTTTTTCAAATATGTAAAGATTTGATTTATTTTTCATCCATCTCTCCCCTATTTTCTCTAACCGTTTCTCTCTCTCTATTTATATTAGCATTACAATAACATAATTATATTAATCAGTTACACCAATCAGTTACGATTGTTTTATAATACACAAAATAGTTACTCATGTGTTTTAATAAACCAAACAATTACACAAAATTATGACGTCAACCCAATTTGTCATTCAATTATTTATATAAACTAAATAATTGCATAATTTAGTATCGCGGTATCGTTTTACTAATTATATATGCCAAATTTAGGATAATGGTAAAGTTTTTTTGTGTAATGATGAATCCAATTTAGTGTACACAGTTGGTATAATCATGTCGTGATACTAAATGGTGTAACTTTTTGATTTATGTAAATAACTGAATGACAAATTGGGTTGATGTTGTAATTTTATATAATTGTTTAGTATAACCGTTTGATTTATTAGAACACGTGAGTAAATATTGGGTAATTATAACTCATTGGTGTAACTGATTAGTGTAATTATATTGTTATAACGTTGATATAAGGAGAGATAACAAGGAAATAAGGGGAGAGGTGTCACACCCCATCTTGAGAGACCCTCTTTGATTTTTCAGAGATATAAGCGTAACTCAACACGTGGCAATACATACATTTGTAATGTAGTAATACATTTTAAAAATCAGTAATGCCACAATCAAAATAGAAAATTATATAACAGGGTGCACAATAATGTCATTTGTACCAAAACAAAAGATTTGGAATTCTATCGCTTTACAACAAACAACAGGAAAAAATCAACACTCCTGTACAATATATGCATAAACTCACTCTAAACTTCAGATTCTTGATATTAAATATTTTCTTGAGTGTATTGCATATCATAATAAATAAAAATATTAAAAATATGAAAAAATATCATTTCACCAAAATATGTTCACAATCTGAGGAGAACGTCAAAGTCAAAGTGTTTTCAACTCACTTTGAAATTTCATAATCGCTGTCAATATAACAACATAATAAATAATTCACATGTGCTATGAGTCAACAACAACATTTAAACAATGTCAAACTATCAACAACATTTAAGTAACAATTCTAACATAGTGGATACTATTCAAATCACAAGTTTTTCAATAAATTTCAAGTTTTCCAACAAAACATAATTGATCCATAGTTTAAGCAACTCAACTTAAATCAATTTGACAAAATTTGATTTCTCACATATAAGATAATAAACTTGATATATCGTTTACTTTTATTTTCAATTATTATGAAGCAATACACTTCATATTTATCTCTGACAAATACCCCTTTTCGCTTTACAGTCAATCCCTATGAACAACCGAAATAGTAGCCTTCGACCCTAATAATTAGCATATGTGCAAATACAAATAAGTATCGACATAAAATTATTCAATTTATTCAAATGAATGCATATGAATATATATTTGATGCTCTCTTTAGTTGTATACGATGATTATACTTTGACTTCATTAATCTTTTCAAACTAGTATATCTCGGTCTCGGCCACATTAGGAACTATTTTAATTCACTCTAATATTTTTTAATAGTATGTAAATAATACCATTCATCTAATTATTACTTTTCAACACTTAAGGAAACTATTTCAGCTTTTTATAAAAATTCTAGCATCAAACATTAATTTACAACTTGAATTTTAACACTTAAATTTACCCACTTATTTTTATCCATCAATTTAAGCAACTTAAATTTCAGCCTCATAATTTCAATAATTAAATTTATACTTTATTAGCATGGTAGCATTTAAACTATTTAATCTCATCTACTGGTTATGAATACCCACATGTAATAAATATTTCAAACAAAATAATCTCGTTTTTACTTGATTAACCATGTAATATTATACTTGACACCACCATACCCATCTAATTTCTATGACTAATAACTAAAGTTTTCTTTTGAATGTATACCAAATCATTACTCCAACGTCCATTCGAGACTTAAAATAATAATAAATACATAAATTTCAAATTATTAAATATTTATTATACATATCTAATCTCAAATTGGAACCAATAGATTTGTGATTCACAACCATACGAGCAATATACTCAATTTTCATCACCACCGGAAGAAATTTAATCGTTAAATCTTCGCTCAAAGACCTCAGTTTGCCCTTCCCCTTCTATCGCCTATTCTCTGATCTTCCTATCTCTTTTTTTTTTTCTTTTCTTTATTTTGTCAATTCTCGTCTTTACCTACTAAACACACATGACAAGGACGCCAAACTCATTGCTTGCTTTGCTTACACTCGCGCGCACGCCTTCGCACGCGCACACACACACGCACCAAGTAATGTCCGGGTGGTTTCTAGTTGGGCCACCACAGAAAAACTTCTATATATGTTTTGTTTGTATCCATCCCGCTATATATATATATATATATATATATATATATATACACGCACACAACTTAAAAAAACTACACAATGATCCACCAAAATTAAAAAATCTCACCAACCGCCGTTCATTCACCTTTTGGAGCTAAAATCAAACACTAATTCATGTGTGGTGGACATTTATCCACCTAGTTTTATCCATTTTTTTATTATTTCTACTTCTCACCCATCATATATATTTTTAAACTCAAATAATATTTACTACCTATCTTATACAAACTTATAACCCATTTTATGCATAATTCGCATAAAAATATTAAGTAATTATATTTACCTCCCCAATTTGTTTTAGAAAATTTCACTTTTTCTTAAAATTTTATATATCTTCTCCATTATACCAATACATTAAATTAAATGTTATGCTATGTTGTGCATGTCAGGGTTTCACAAGAGAGAGTGTGAGAGAGAGAAAAAAAAATTAGGGAGAGAAGGATAAAAAAATTAAATTAAATTTTTATTTATTTTAAAATAAATAAATTATCAATGTTAGAGAAAGAGAAAAAAATAAATAGAGAGAAAATAGAGAAGAGAGAGTAATAGAGTAATAAATAATATTTTAATCTTTTTTTTAAAAAAATACACTTAATACCAAATAAATTTTCTTAATATAATTTAAGTCAAATAAATTTAAAGTTTTATACACACTTCCAAATTACCCTCGACAAAACTAAAAAGTGTAATAGTTGGATGGACTAGACAAAACCTTTGGAGGGCCTTTCATTACTGGGTGGAGTGTACGGTCATAGCCCAGTACTCAGTAGGCCCCAATAATCGTGGGAGCCAACTGAAAAGATTCGATCCTACGCATGGGATCGAAAAAGTTTCCTCAACAGTGGGTCCCAAAGTTATATATCAATCACCTGTACGATCGACAAAACAACCCAAATCTGATCAGCGTAACTGGTGAGATCTAATCATATCTTGTGCTTGGATAAGATCACAATTCTTATTTTAATTTGATTTATTTAATTAATTATGTTAAATATTTTCAATTAATACGAATAACTTGAGAATCAAAAATTCAAGATTAAATTTTTTTTCCTCTCAATTGAACTCCCACTTGCACGCATACTACAAACTAAAAATCCACTTGAAAAATTCATTAATGCTGTAGAAATTCATATAAACTTGGTGTAGAAATGAAAATTTTATACATTTTTTCATGCAATAACAATTAAAAAAGTTTATTGCGTTAAAATTAAATTATTCGTATTTGATATTAACAAATTTATTTATTATTCATGTTTATATATCTTATTATTTTTTAAAATTTTATTTATATCGTGTCAAAAATTATCATTCATGATCGAAATTAAACTATTCCTTTTGTCTAAATATAATGTCCTTAAATTAATTCCACGGGTAGTCAAACGAAAAAAAAAACGAGCTATAAATCTAATTCTCTAATTTTAGTGTGAATGATTTATTTTTAATTAGACTAAAAAAAAATTAAACGGAATACAAATAAACTAGTAATAACAAGGCTGCCTTATATAAAAAAAAAATATGATGTCACTGAATTTACCCAATTACCCTCCAAACTTTGGAATCGTAAATTAGACCAAAGAGTTGGTGCCAGTTGAGGTAATAATGGTTGAGTTGAATTGGGAGCCTTATACGAAAAGCAAGAGTTGAAAAAAAAAAAAAAGAAAAAAGAAAAAAAAAGGGAGTCTTTAGACAGACACAGCAGGCAGAGACTTGCAGGTCTTTGGAGCAAGTAATGATGGACCTAACACCCCTACTGCTCTGCTGCAAAAAAAATGCGGTCTCTCTCTCTCTCTCTCTCTCAATACTGCCTCTACAAGAGCCTCAGAAATTAGGATAGCAATAGTATACCCAAAAAGCATGTGAGGATTGCCATTAAAATATTAAAAACTATTTCTTTAATATATTTTTATTATTTATTAATTAAAAGATACAAACCATTTAATTCAAAATTAACAACTTATATGGATCAAAGTATAGTACCAAAATCGATACATTAGTTACCAAAATTTATTGAGAATCATTGATTTAAATTTAATTAATTTACAATTATTGATTATAAAAGATAATACAATAAAATTTTATTACATGAAAAGTTAAAACACAATTTACGTCTAAAATTAATTTTCATTTAATTTTGCCTAAAAAAAGCCCTAAAATAAAGAATTAAATTATTAAAAGTCAAATTTAAATTATAATAATTAAAAATAATATGTATTATGTAAAAATATGAATAGAGCCCCATGTACAATTTTTGTCTAAGACCCCCCTGTTTACGTTGGGCCACCGGCCACCCATGCTTATTCACTTATAAGTTTAATTTCATCTATTTATCTTTTATATTAATTAATTATATTATTTTTAAACAGATTTATATTTTACTTGTATGAATGTATAAAATTGAGGATTTGACTATGATACCGAAAACAAATTTTCAGTATCATACTTCTATTTATCACATTTGTGATTATTTTTATTATATTTGTGAATTTTTTTTATTACTGTTGTGGTACTCTAAAAAATGGTAAAAATTATTATTACAACAGTGATAAAAATACTCACAAATATAGTAAAAATATTTTCAAACATGATAAAATTTTTTGTACTAAAGATAAGTGGTGAAAATAGTTACTACAATTGTGATAAAATTACATATAATAATAGTAAAAATATTCACAAAATGATAAATTATCTACACAAATAATAATTTTTTTTAATTATAAAATGCTAGTAGTTGATAAAAAGTCCAAAATTGCCGCTCCTAAAATTTACCAACCAACAACTTTAGGACCGGGGGGTCCTAAAGTCACAGGTCCGATTTCAGAAACCTCCAAACGAGGAGATGTGGTTAAAGTAAACATGCTGAGAAAAAGAGGGAAGATGTTTGGGAATTGTGAACCATAAATGGTTAAAAAATAGTCCCTGTCCTGTCTTTGTTTTTGGGGTTTGCCGCTTGACTTGAATATTGAATCTCACAAAATAGTTTAAGGGGGTGATATGGAGAAATTATAAATTTCGATATTTTGAATTTTAATTTTAATAATTTTTTAAGGTTAAATTATAAAAAATTTATCTTTTATAAATTATCTAATTTTGACGTAAATAACCTATTTTTAATTAAATTATAGAAAAAATTAATCAAAATACATATAAACTAATCTAAATATTTTTTACCGTTAAAAATATGTTGAATCCATTAAGGGGCACATGATAAAGTAGGAATTTTTTTTTTTTTACTTTATTAACAAGAAACTTACAAAAATAAATATCAAATACATGCAATCATCCACATATTACAAATATCAACTAGACTAAACCCTCCATGTTTGAACTCCAGTGCGGGTTGATGATATTTTAATGGGAAATAATTATTTAAATTTTTTTAAAAAATATTATTTACACTTTATTTAAGAACATAAATGATTGTAACAGTTAGATTGAAAGTCGCACTACGTTCAATCTTATTACTCACAACAAATCTAGCGATCATAATCAATTAGCTCTCCAAAATGTGTGCATTGCTCTTCAACTTTTTGTATGATACTTGCTTTAAAAAAAAAATCACTAATATTATTAAATATAATTTGAAAACATAATATATTGTGATTATTAGATTAATTAACAATGAATAGCATTAAATATATGAACTCATTTACAATTTAATAATTATTATTATATCCTAATAACGTTGTTCAAAAAGACTTTTGGCATGGCAGTTATTTGTTATATTTCCTTTGATAGTATCTAATAACGTTTAACTCACATTGGATAGAGAATTTTTAGTTCTCAGTACCCTGTAATCCTCTTTGTTTTAAGTTCTAAGCCTACTTTAACCTTAGACTTGTCCTAAACGCCTTGATTTTCCCCAAGTGAAATGAATTAAACGAGTTGCACATATACCTTAGTACATGTTGGTCAACGTTGAAGGCATTCCCAAGAGCGGGGGATTTCGTGACATTTTAAATTGGCCGTCTTATATTTCTAATAAATTTTTGATCCCCTTTTCCCCGGATATATTTGCACAAAAGTAGAATGATACACTTTTGGACATGGTAATATCATGATATTTCTCTCCCTTGACCTCGAGATATGTCATGTCTTTTCTTTTTTTTTTATAATTAATCGTGAAGGGTGTTGAGTCGATTTTATGTAAACTTCGACTAATTTTCTTTTTAGTGCGATTAAAAATATATTATCTATATCAAGATTAGAGTATTCATAATAGAAAAATTACTCATGACCAAGCCCCAACAAATTACTAAAATTCAAATTCAGGACGTTTGAATATACGACACACGTCTTTATTATCATTTAAATTACTTATTGAATTTTTTTAGGCAACATTTAATAAGTATTACAAGTGTTAATTCTCAAACGGTTTGAGCCATAAAAAAATTCAAGATAAACAATCTACCTCTCTTATTGTATAGATTATTATTATTACAAAATCTGAATAAAATAGAAGTCCAAAAAAAAAAAAAAAGGGAATACAACAAAACCCTTAAATGAAATAGCAAGAAAAGGCACAATACAATTCTCAAAGAGAAAGATACAAAATAGATCAATTCTATTTTTAGCATAGATTGATCCCTTAATCTACTGGCTGAGAGACTATCAAAAGTGTCTGACTAAGATAGGCTCAACAGAAAGATAAATAACAGATCAAGGAGTGGATTTCGGTACCCAAAAAAAAAAAATGGGTATCATACATTCATTTATCACATTCACGTCATTTTATCATTGTTATAATATCCTAAAAAATGTTGAAAATAGTTACTACAAACGTGATAAAAATACCCACAAATGTGATAAAAATGTGCACAAATATAGTAAACACACCCACAAATGGGTTAAATATTTTTGTACCAAAGAAATGTGGTAAAAAAGTGATTAATCACTCATAAAAATAATAAATTTTTTAGCTATAAAATAATCCATAAAAATTATAAAAATAACTATAAAAATATAGAAGTTGAAAGTATTAATTTCGGTACCATAGTTAGATCCATAGATCAAATCTATTTTAAAGCAAGGTATAAAACTTTGCCTCGGTTTGGGAAGACATAAATCAGTCCTCGTAACCAAAACCCCATTTGTCATGCTCCCCCACTAGAGTGATGGTGGACACATCGGTCACGGGGATATATTTACACGGGATTATATGCTCACGGGTAAAGCTTACGGTACAATGTTTCAAAGGGAAAGTTATAATTTTAAAAGGTATAATTGATTATAGAAGATTGAGATCGACATTAAGAGTTCATGATTAATCATAGGTGTCTGTAATCGATCATAATCTTCATTTGAACAGATGTAACTTTTTTTTTTCAAAATTATAATTTTACCATAAAAGAAAATAACCAACGGTACAATGCCAATTTTTTTTTGATACAGTAGACTTTCCCACGTTCAAGGCTAATTTTTTTAAAATTATTATTTTTTGAGATCAAGTAATTATACCTTTTTAAATGTGAAATTGTAAGTGCTTGAGGTATTTCTTGATTGATAATAAAATGTGATCGATCACAAATATATCTTAATCATTTGCAATTTCATTTTTAAAATGTGTAATTTAACCTTTAAAAATTATAATTTTTATAATTGATCGTAATTTTTTCAAATCGATCAAACTTTTTATAATTATAATTGATACCCCAAAAGTTATAACTTTCTCTTGAAAAGTTAGAAATTTCGGCATCTTACCATGGTCCACACCTCTATTTTGAGAGGCAAAAGAGTAATTGACTAGTTTTTTTTTTTCAACCCAATTCATCACACACAAACCCTAATACATTGAAAATGTACTTCATAATTAACCTACAAAATCAATAAATAAATAATTTAATTATCTGGTAATTTACGAAACACTAAATAAAAACTGATATCAAAAATTAAAAAAATATATTTTATTTTAATAATACTTGTTAAACGGATTTACAATATCGAGATAACAATCTTTTTTGAATTGGTCATCAACTCTCCCCATAATTGGATATCATGTTGAAGATTATGATGCCAAGTAGTTCTTGTCATAATTGCATGAGAAGAAACAGAGCCGAGCAAATCCTCTGGCTTTTAGAAAACCAGACATGCCCTCCTTGAGCTCATGGGTAAAATTGAACGGCGTATTACACATAAGTGAAATTTGTCGGGAGGAGTTTTCATGATTGGAGTGTCCAGTTAGAGTTCTTAAGCTTTTGAAGGTTGAGTTATTGATCCATCAAATAAATAATTAATAGAAAGAGAGTTTAGAGTGGTTTACGAGCTCAGAATTTTGATTAGTGCATTCTAATTTAGTTTTTTTATTTCTGTGAAATTTTCAATTGATTGGGAAAAAAATTACACAGTCGATTTGTAGATGATTGCTTCATTATTAATGTGAGGGATTTAAACCTATTTATAGTATATAGTTGTTTTGTGTGATCTCTGCGATCCTTCCGTAACAAATGTCATCCTAACGTAATCAATATAATTAGCGGTTGCGATCCATGTGTCAAAATATTTGGCAATTACAAGTTATCATGTATGTTTGTTATCAAAAACATTGACAAACATACATGATTAATGTTTTTGAATTTTTTTTAATACATAAAAAAAGGAATTGAACTAGACTCGAATTTTAATGCATAAAAAATAAAATTTAATCAACTCGAATCAAATTTTTAATTGACTCAAATTTTTATATGTAGAAAAATAAATTTTAGTGGGCTTGAATTTTAATATATAAAAAAGTAAAATTTAGTCAACTAGAATTTTAATCAAATTTTATGTAGAAATTTTTTTTGAGGTTTATATATAGGAAATTTTGGTATTTTAGATAAATTTTTGTTGTTAGAAAGTATGGTTTAACGGTAGGGGATGTTTAAATATAAGAAAAATTACCAGTAAGTATTACTTTTTTATTTTTTTACAAAAATTCATTAAGTCATATCATTTTTTATCTCAATAAAATCCTATTTTTAATATTTTATTTCAATTAAGTCTTAATTTAATTATATTCCAATTTTATTTTTATTCTTTAGTTATCAAAAAACTTTTATTTTTTCACATTCTTTTGTTAACTGGGTGGCACACTCTTAGGGCATTTCAATTGCTACATAACTTTGCCTTCTTTCTGGTATGTTAACTTCGGCGACACACCCTTTAGCCTTTTTAATTGCTATATATTATATTTTACTTCGATTAATGTAATATTATTATATTATTGATTCTACTGATACAGTGTCTCGTTAGATTTAAATTATTCTATTAATATATATTGAATTTAAAATGATTGAGTTAAGAATTTATTTTAATTGTTATATTCTAATCGATAACACCATTAAAGTGAAATTAATCGACAAACATTATAGATGTAGTTTTTTTTAACATTTCTTATTTTATTAAAAACTTTGCAAATATTATCTCAAGTCTTAAAATTGGGTACCTCAATGTGATAAGCAAATAAAGAAAATATGAACTTTATTTGGCTTTTGTCATGAAGTTTATGCTAGTTGAATTTTTTTTTTATAATTTTTTTATGGGGTTTCAATGTTTTTTATAAGCAAGAAAATTTTGCCCTCTTAATTGGTTCTAAGAATGTAAAAAAAAAAAAAGAAAGAGTTTTGGTAATAAAAGGGTGAGGATAAAATTAAAATATATATTAAAATTTAAGACTTAATTGACATAAAATATTAAGAATAGGACTTTATTAATATAAAAAGAAAAATAATAGGACTTAATGGATTTTTTTGAGGAAAAGGAATATTTATTAATAATTTTTCTTTAAATATAAATTAGAAAGAGTGTTAATAATGTAAGAAATTTCTTTGAAGATATATCTATTTAGGGAGGATATAAATGATAATTATCCAAAAAAAAAAAAAGAAAAATAGGATCGTAAACTAGCCACAGTAAAAAAAGAGCCGTTGTGCTCTCAAGAAATAAATGCTCTAATCCCTGAGAATTTCACGGGAAAATGGAGATGGTGGGAAGAAAGAAGGAACCCAACCATGTGACACTGACGACAGAGATAGATGTTAGGCTGTCAAGTCGCTGTTCTTTATATTGTTTATTAGTATTTAACGTTAAATCACATCATTTCAGAATTCAGAGCAATTGTACACCTCCCCCAGTATCTTCTCTCTCCTCCCTCCCACTCTCTCTCTCTCTCTCTCTCTCTCTCTCATTGTGTGTTCCTTCTCTTTTTACTCTTTGTGATTTTCTCCACTTTGTCTTGGCATTTAATTTGTAGTTACATTGTACCTTCTTTTTTTAAAAGCTTTTAAGACCCATGTGCTTTCACTTGTTTGTTTCCTAGCACAAGTCAAGTCGTTAGGAGGGAGAGAGAGCGGAATCTGTCTGTGGGTGTTGTAGAAACTAGAAACCAAACCCCCTTTATATCTCCACTACAGGTTTGGTGATTGTTCTTTTTATTTTTTCCTTTTGTAGCTGATCTTTCATTCCAAACAGCATTGAAAAATGACTAAAGATGAAGACTTTAAGCTCCTCAAGATCCAGGTATGTTTTTTGCTCGAAATGCACATTCTGTATACCATTATTTTTTATAAATGTGAAAGTACTGCAAAGGTGTTTAGTGGTTTTTTCCCTCTAAAATGGTCTTCTTGTTGTTTGCCTTTTGTTTCCTTTTATTTTTGCCCTTTACAGACTTGTGTTCTGAGGGTCAACATACATTGTGATGGGTGTAAGCAGAAAGTGAAGAAACTCCTTCAGAGAATTGAAGGTGCGCTCTCTCTCTCTCTCTCTCTGTCTCTCTCTCTCTCTCACACACACACACACACACACACACAAACAAACATACTCGCAAGTGTTTGTGTGTATGTCTGTCTAACTCTGCTATTTTCCCCCAATTGCTGTTCTGGACTCTGGTTGTATAGTTTTGTGTATGTGTAAAATCTGTTGATCTGTTTACTAGTGCTATGTTATCAGCTCTACTTGTCAGTGTGTGCTACTCTTAATTTTATGTGAAATGCAGAAAATTCAATAAATTAGCTTATGATTATAGCATGAAAGCCCCTTTATCTATGATTTGGTTGAAGAGAACTAATCTTTATAAGGACGAAAGATTTCTATTCAAATTTTCTTCTAAGAAACTGGTCTTTATGATGATGTGCTGTTGTCAAATCTAGAGAAAAATATGGGGAAGCTCACATTTTACAGTCCAGAAATTACCTTCTTTTGGTTGCCTTATTTTTTGTACTTATCAACTTGTTTTTTTTCACAATCTTTCATTATAGGTGTCTTCCAAGTAAACATAGATGCAGAGCAACAGAAAGTCACTGTTTCAGGCAGTGTAGATTCTGCAACTTTGATCAAGAAACTTGTCAGGGCAGGTAAGCATGCTGAGCTTTGGTCACAGAAGACAAACCAAACCCAAAAACAGAAGGCCAATTGCATCAAAGAGGATAAGAACAACAAGGGCCAAAAACAAGGTCTAATCAAGGGTCTTGAAGCCTTAAAAAACCAGCAGAAATTTCCTTTCATATCTGAGGATGAGGATGAATACGATGATGATTACTACGATGAAGATGATGAAGAGGAAGAACTTCGATTTCTCCGGGAAAAGGCGGAGCACATGAATCTGATCAGGCAACAAATTGATGCTAACAATGCAAAGAAGGGTGCTGGAGCCATTGCTGGTGCTTCCAACAATGGAAAAATGAATAATAATGTAGGAAATGGAAATGCTGGGAAAAAAGGTAACAACCCAAATCAGAACATGGGGGTGAAGGCAAACCCTAATGTGATTGATCAGAAAACATTGGCAGCACTGAAGATGAACAATGCTGCCCAGTTGAATGGTGGAAACATTAATCTTGGGGAGGGGAAAATGGGAAATGACATCAATAGCCTGATGGGTCTTGCTGGTTTTCATGGAAATGGGGCTAATAATGGCAATCCCAGTGGTATGGGAGGAGGAGGGTTTCAAGTCCAAGCAAACAATGGTTTCCATGGTACTGCTGCTGTATCCACAGGAATTCCCAATGGTGGTCTGGCCACAGGGCATCATCCCTCCATGATGATGAACATGAATGGGCATCCTCAACAGTACAACTACCCTTCATCAATGATGATGAACCTGCAGAACAGGCAGGCCATGGTGCAACAGCAGCCCCAGATGATGTACCATAGGTCTCCTTTCATTCCCCCAAACACTGGCTATTACTATAACTATCCCCAAGTTCCACAACCTTACTATGAGTCTAACCATGGTACTGATCACTCTGCTTCCCATATGTTCAGTGATGAAAACACAAGTAGCTGCTCAATTATGTAATGGTCAAATTTAAGGGACTGTTTGGCCTATAAGACTTTTGCATCTCCAGGTTATGGCATTACTGCTTTTTAACAGTGTCATTTTAGTGAAGGGGGGGGAATGGGGGCCTGTATTGTGTAGTTGTTAAGATTATGTTTGTTTCTTTTCACTTGCTCCTCCGGTTATGTGTGTGTGTGTGTGTTTTTTTTTTTGGGGGGTCTTCGTTGTATGACCGCTGAATCTGTAGTTTGTGAGTTTCTATGCTATTATATATAATTAAATGGGTGATTATATAAGGTCATTTGTTATTAATATTAACTATACCCATGTTCCACAACCAACCCTACTGTAAAGCTTAATTACGGTGATGATCACTTTGCTGTCCTTATGTTCAGTGATGAATTGAAATCTAAAGTAGCTGCTCAATCATGTGAATGTAGCGGTCACCTCGTGCGATTCACGGAATTTGTAATGTTCTCTATCTACGACATTCGGATGTTTGAAAGATTACAAATTTGGAAGCTAAACAGATTTCTAAGAGGTTTTAAATTTGAAATTGTTGACAAAAGTGGGGTAGAAAATGACTGGATCTGTTAGTTTTGTGAGCTTCAATGGTGTTATCTATATACAATTAAATAGTGATTGGTATTATTATATAATTTGATTTGTTTTCTGTTGGGAGACAGGGTGTGAGATTGGTTGGGTGGCTAGTGCAGAAACTTGGTTTTTTTTTAATGAACTCTTAGCACTGTATGACACTAGTGTTGTAAATTAATAATACATATATTGAATGTACAAGTTGGGTGGTTGAGCACGCGTGTCTCACGTGCTTTTACTGTTCACATGGTATGGTGTAACCGACAGAATCACTGTACTGGTGAATGTGTACTAGTAAACAAATATGTCCATTTGCTTCCTTGTTACTTGTCCATGGACCAGACTATCAAACATATAACACGTTTTTCCATATGGTACCGAAAAGTATTTGACAACAAAAAATTGGAATTTTTACTGTGGGAAGATGCAAAAAAAGACACTGAGTAAAGCAAAAGTATGACAATTGGATTGACTTATTATTGTAAGTGTACAACAGTGATGGATTGAAGATGTATGACAACAATGAGTGAATTATAAAGATAGTGGGATATTTACAATATTACTTCTAGGATTTACAATAATAATGAGTACAATAACGAAGATAATGATATTCTTACAAAATTATTGCGAGGTTAACGATATTAGTGGGTAAAAATACAAAAATATGATATAATTACAAGAAGAGTAAGAAATTTTGAACATCAGAGGAAACAACTAGAAAGGTAATAGAGTATTTACCACATCAATAAGACATGTACAATAGTAGTTGATGATACACAAATTGGTATCACACAAAATCAACAATCAAGAATATGTAACGAGTGTGATTAATGAGCAATTAACAAATAATCAATGACAATCAAGAGCTAAAGCGATAAATAGGCAATCAACACAAAGAATTATAGTAGTTAGGTCCGGGTGACCTACTCCACTCTCGTAAACGACAGCGGTGACCTGAGTTTTTTATTAATGAATGAGGTCACTGAAAAGAGTATTTTATAGGAGTATTACAGTGCTTAGAGGAAGAGAGAGAAGGGTGTATAAGGGGAGGTGTAGAGGTTTCAGAGGCGTGCCCTCAAATGTTGAGAGGGCGTACATTATATAGTTAGAGTAAGACGGTGAGACGGTGACGTGAGTAAGAGATCTTCCACTATTTTGGTAAGTGCAATCATTGTAAGTTTAGATCTCCATCCCGACATTCTCTCCCTCATACTCCTATTAAATCGCAGGAAGATCTTGAGTTGGACTGGACTTGGTCTTGACCTTGAACTTGGATCAGAGTAGGCTTGGACTTGCATTGGAGTCAAGAGGACGTGGGAAAACAAAAGGGGCAGCCTTGGGCGGCGCCTGGCTTGGGTGACCCCTGGGCAGCGCCAACCTCTTGGACGTTGGACTCTTGGATGCCGGCCTTTTGGACGTTGGCCTCTTGAACGTTGGCTTCTGGGCGTTGGCCTCTTGGACGTTCGCCTCTTGATGCCTTCTTGGATTCCCTCCTGACGGATTAACCTAGTTTCCCTTGGGGTCTGTCTTGGGTCCTGAGTACTTGCGCTTCGTGGTTTATTTTAATTGGACTTAGTCAAATTCGAGCTCATCAGTAGTGAAGATAATTACAAAGGTAAAGATATATTTATAACAAAAGTAGATAAATTTATGAGGACGACAACATACTCAAGGTCAACGTAATGGATGATCGAGTAATGTAATAAATGATCGATCATTACATGTTGATCGATTTAAGAAATGTATAATCGATTATTATGTGGTAAGGTGTTATAAAAAAATGGACTTTTGGAAAATAAATAAATAAATATATAATTTGATCGATCACTAATATGAATGATCGATCATATTAGTTTAGTCAGGTGTTCTCACAAAATCATTGCGAGGTTGATGATATTAGTGGGTAAAAGTACAAAAGTAATGGTGTAATTACAACAAAAGTGAGAAATTTTGAACATCAGTGGAACCAACTACAAAGGTAATGGGATATTTAATACATTAGTAAGAAATATACAATAGTAATATAGATAAGTACAAAAGTAAAGGTCTATTTACAACAAAAGTGGATAAATTTACGAGGACAACATACTCGTAGTTAACGTAATAGTAGATCAATCAATGTAATATATGATCGATCATTACATGTTGATCGATCTAAGAAATGTGTGATGGATGGAAGATGTACTACAACAATCAGTAAATTACAAAAAAAATAGAATATTTACAATATTATTTCCAGGATTTACAAGAATAATGGATACAACAACAAAGATAATGATATTCTTACAAAATCTTTGCGAGATTAACGATATTAGTGGGTAAAAGTACAAAAGTAATGGTATAATTACAAGAAGAGTAAGAAATTTTGAACATCAGTGGAAACAACTACAAAGATAATGAAGTATTCACTACATTAGTAAGAATTGTACAATAGTAGTAGGGATAATTACAAAAATAAAGGTATATTTAAACAAAAGTAGATAAATTTACGAGGACAATATACTCGTAGTCAATATAATGGATGATCGAGCAATGTAATATATGATTGATCTAAGAAATGTATTATTGATCATTATGTGGTATAGTGTGGTGTAAGAAAATGGAATTTTGAAAAAAAAAATAAATAATTTAACCGATATGAATGATTGATCATTTTGGTTCAATAAGGTGTTTTCACAAAATCATTGCGAGGTAAACAATATTAGTGGACAAAAGTACAAAAGTAAGGGTATAATTACAAAAAGATTGAGAAATTTTGAACATCAGTGGAATCAACTACAAAGGTAATGAGATATTTACTACATCAGTAAGAAATGTACAATCGTAGTGGGGATAAGTACAAAAGTTATTGTATATTTACAACAAAAGTGGATAAATTTATGAGGACAAAATACTCGTAGTCTGGACTGTACATTTTCATCGTTCTACGGAATTTATGATCGATCATTAAATTTTGATTGATCAAAGTAATGTATGATCGATCATTATACGGTAAGGTGCGGGGCAAATAAATAAATAAATATATAATTTGAGCGAACACGAATATGAATGATCTATCATATTGGTTCAATCGAGGAAAAAATAAGTGTTGTGGAGGTCTGATCGATCGTGAAACAATATAATAGATCAATAATTAGGTGATTTATTGAAATGCCCTCGAAAAGTAACGTGTAGTGTTAAAAAAGAAGAAGAAAAGTAATTGAATTCGATCGATCAAAATATATAGTGATTGATCATATTGTTACAGGTTTGTAGTTTGAATCAGAAGTAATAAAAGTATTGTGGAGGTCCGATCGATCGTGTAAAAATAGGATAAATCAGTAACTAGTGAATTCGATCGATTAAAAATATATAGTGATCGATCATATTGTTAAAGGTTTGTAGTTTGAATCAGAAGTAGTAGAAGTACTGTGGAGGTCTGATCAATCGTGTAAAAAATAGGATAAATCAGTAAGTAGTAAGTGAATTTGATCAATCAAAAATATATATTGATCGATTATATTGTTGTAGATTTGTAATATCAAAAGTAATAAAAGTACGGTGGAAGTCTAATCGATCATGTAAAAAATAGGATAGATTTGTAAATAGTAAGTTAATTCGATCGATCAAAACTATATATTGATTGATCATATTGTAGCAGATTTGTAATGTGAATCAGAAGTAAAAAAAATACTAGGAAGATTTGATCGATCGTGTAAATAATATGATAGATTAGTAATTAGTAAGTTAATTTGATCGATCAAAAATATATATTTGATTAATCATATTGTTGTAGATTTGCAATGTAAAGCCGATGTAATAAATACTGGGGAGATCTGATCGATCAATTATATTTAATGATCGATCATGGTGTTACAGATTTAGAAGTTGAAGGGGAAAGTAGGATTGCAATTGATCGATAAAAAATATGATATATCAGGTTATGACGTATTTACTTAAATGCCCGTAAACAGTAAGTAATTGAAGTGTTGTAAGTGAGGCTTTATCATAAATAAAGATCGTATGATACCCAAATAAATCCCCAAATCCTACAAAATTAGCCCTAAATTATGCCTTATTCAAAAACCATTCAAAATCTCCCAATTCCATAAACCCTAAATCAACCACAACCCAAATCTCTTTCATGCGATCACGTTCACCAACGCTTCCATTGTGAATCTTCCTATGGAGAAGAGTGAAATTTTCATTGTTTATCTTCGTTGTGAATCTTTCTTGAATAAGAGTGAAATTTCCCTTTGGAGCTTTGTTGATGTCAGGTGGAGAAACAAAGAAACGGAAAAAGGTGGATAGTGGGGGAAGTTATGCAAATGCGAACCTTTTTGTGGATAAACATACTAAGAAGAGATATGATACATTCATTGTTAAACGTCATCTGTTACTTGAGTGTGGTGTTTACCTCGATAAACTAGTAGGTAGTGTGGATTGCCCTAAAATACTTTGGGCTCAGAAATGGGATCATCTGTTTGATGTGAATATGAAAGATAAAACATATGTTGATCTGGTTAAGTTTTTTTATACAAATGTTAATGAGAATGAACTGACATTTAAGTCATTAGTTAGGAAGAAATCCATCACTATTTTGCCTGATCTTATTTCAAATATATTAAAAATTGATAGACCAGACATTCCTGAGAATTCCATTGTATTTCCATATTCAAGTAAGGAGCAGGTTCCCAAAATGACAACGGTTATTCGAGGTATTTGAATTGGGAGTGTCCAATGGGAGAATGAGAAAAGCAAAATTGCTCACATTGACCTTACACCAACGTATAAGATGTTAAACCGCATTGTTGCTTGTAATATACATCTGAGGGGACATACTGCTGAGATTGGATACGATACAACCCAACTGTTATATGCTATTGGTGAACATGGGGTTTATATTGATCTATCCCTTTACATATTCAACCATGTTCGTGAAACATCTAATGTAGAGGATTGTAGGTCATGTCTTCCATTTTCAATCTTAATTTTCAAGATTTTGAAGCATAGTGATGTTAAATTTCAGCAAAATGATAGTTTTATGTACCCCATGAATGTAATGTGAGTAAAAGAAAAAAAAAATCCCAAATTAACCAACTAAATCAAGTAACCACTGCATTGGTAAGTGTGTCATGAGGGAATGGCGTGCAACATGGGTGTGTTCTAACCTAATTAAAACCTCTCTGTTTTTTGAAAAATAATAATAAAAAATTACACAAAAAAATCTGCGTACAATTATTTTCGATTACTTGTACATAATACATTATTAAAATGTATAAAGACTTACATTTAAAATAACCATTCCTCATATCAATATTTTTGTCAAATATGTAATTCAGAATCAATTGTTTATCTTCAAGATAAAGTATGTCTACAAGTTCATATTCCTCAACGTGATGCGGAATACTACTTTTTACCCAACCTGTGACATTAAACTACCATTAAAGTTTGTCACATACTCAACAATAGAACAAAACAGACTTTATGAATTTCAGCAACTGATGCACTATTACAAGAAAATTTCATTTTATTAGCAGGCTTATGCGGAGTCTTGTATACATCGATCGCTGCCTTGTTGTCATAACCATTAGGCATTCAATGTTTATGCATGGAATCGTCCCTTGGTTGAATGTGTTCTGGGGGATTATTTACCTCCCCCTTGCCCTATTTGTTATCATCATTCTACACCCCACGATGCTGTAGTTGAAGTAAGAAAAATATAAGTGAGGATTATGTATAAGGTATGTAATACATTAAGTTTGATGTATTTTATACCTTTGGTTGTTCATATGGTGACATCACATATTTGCTTGGCCTCCGTTTAGAATCTTTTCGTAGATGCATTGGTGGCAACGATTTTTGGGTGCATAAGTAAGAAGCATTTTGCATATCACCAACATTATTCTATTTGTAACCCATATTGCCAGTATTCAATGGCCGTCGTCGTGCCTCCTAGAATGGTTTTGGTGGTGGGGTGCGGACAACAACAATGGGTGTCTAAATCCGGTAGTCCACATCCACTTCATTAAGGCAGTTGGCGTTTACATTTTCATGTAAGTCAAATTTTTTTTTTTGCTCATCAACTTGTCCAACATCAGCATGATTGTCTATCTCTTCGTAATTTGATGGTTTTGGTGCATAGCCCCCCATGAACATTTGCATCATCCTAACTATTGAGCTGGCCATGCTTGTTAGGTTAACAATCACATTCTCCATCCTAGACATTCTGGCCTCCCAGTCCTACACATTTACACAAATACTCATGTGTAAAAAATTATTATACATCAATGTGATTTCAGTATCATGGTATATGCGTAGAGGTGGTTTTTCATCTAATGTCAAAATAGTTTGCTTCACTGCATGGGTGGATCGTTTCCTAAAGTTTATTGTAGCAACTAGTGGGGGTCTATTCACGGTGTCGTCAAACACAAACCAATTAATCTCTTGACATGTTAGTTGTTTGGACTTATTCAACATGATTACATCTTTCTTAATTTCCTCATCCCCCTTGCAGCAATTCGATGATTGTTTCTACAAGGCGGTTGTTTAACAAATACCCCTTGGGGGTGTGATCCGCTCCAGATATACTATCTACAATAAAAAAATAAAAGAGGTAATTCACTATAAGTATTGTGAAACGAACACAACAAAAATATACTAAAAAAAATAAATTGATGCCTTACCATAAGAACTAGTAAACATCCACTGATATTTTTCTGATCATGTTTTTGATATTTTCATACCCCTTTAACCATACCATCAAATACAAATTTCACCAAATTTTTCTCGCCTATGGAAAGAATGTCTACTACAATGTGAAGATACTTGTTATTGATTGAAGTACGCATGGTTAGGTATAGAAGATGTCCGATAAGAAATAACACAAAATATATCCTAAACTCATCCAAATCCACTTTACGTACACAAAGTTTGTCATTCACGTGTCTCAATAGGATATCCTTAACTCTATTGAACAATAAATTCTAAGTACCATGAATTCTTTCACTAGGCCCAGTAGTCTCCACGTCCAACCCTTCATTTCTCAAACCCATGACAGGTTTCTACATCCATGGTTGATAACTAAATAGCTTCACCGTAGATATTTAATGTCAATAACATAGTGTCGAACCATTCAATCAACCGTGCACATAAACCCCGCTTCAGTTCCCCACATCCCCCCAAAACCAAGTTCTTTTATTGCAGCTTTCTACTCATCACATAAGTTTCGTATCATTTTTATAATTTTCCCAGGCATACACCTTGTACCAAGCGTCCCTTTTGATAATTTGTCAAAACATATACAGAAAAGTCAGTTGGAGAGGTGAACTAAATATAAACCATGCACATAAAAATTAACATCAACATTATATTTACCCATACTGCCATTTCCCCTGAATTATTACTTTCACTATCCCAAACAATACTCACTCTTTGTAAAACAAATTATACCTCGCGTGTGACTTTTTTATCAGCGTTTCCTTTGATATTCACCATTCGTTCCTTACTGTAATGGAAGTACAACAAATGCGTACATTATCAAATAAACATTAACCACAAACTAATTTAACCCTACAATACACTACTTTTTCATACTAGAAAAATAACCATGCGCCAGGTGGACTTTGTGCTTTAAAGCATTCGACATTTGACTCATGGGACCTCTTCTTCCCCTTGGAATATGTACTATAATATGAAGTTTGAAATGTGATGAATCTGAAATATATTCAACAATAATCATATCTTATATTAGAAATATCGCCAAATTGGACTTTTCAAGTGCAGGGGCTTGCTACTCCCTTGCAAATGTCACATGTTGTATTGGTAAAATAAATAAGTATATGTTTACACATACACTTCTCTAAACCATTCAGAATTCCTTCTCAAACACACTCACTCACCAACACATTCATTCACAACTATTACATCAATACTAGTTTGTAAATGTTTGCAAGTATGACACACACAGAGAGGTCAAACTCTGAAAACATACCATTTATAAAAAACTAACATTTCATATGTTCACTACTACTTTCTTCATACCTTATTATGTGTTTTCTCTTGTTCATTAATCACAAGGAGCCGATACTACCTCCGATTGAGGAGTGTACACACTTCTACGTAGACCAAGACAAACCAATTTTGGAATGAAGAAAGGAGATACTTATGACTTCAAACCCATATTGGAAGGAATAATAGGGATTATGATGCAGAGGGAGGCATCGATGTCGGAACAAAAAAGAGGGATTGGGATGCATAGAGGACATGCTGCTTTTGGAAGATAGAAAGAGGAGACCCAATGACCTCCATGTTCATATGAGGGAGGGAGTTGGGTATTGATTTTTGGCGGGATTAAGAGGAAATAGGAGGGAACTGGTGTAGCTAGTTGTCACAACCTGATTGGTTGATATGAAATTAACCCCTAAATGACGTCACTTAGATCCATCTGGGAAAAAAAACATGATCGATCAAACTCATTCATGATCGATCGAATAGTTTTAGACTACCCACAATTATAACGCTAACATGAGGGGGGATTGAACAACCATTCATCTGCTACAATAACACCTCTAAATTGATCTATCGCGAATAACTGATCGATCTTGAAGTTTCAGGATGTGAACATTTTATACATCTGCTTGACCGATCGCATTACTAAATGATCGATCATTATTCTCCGATCGAACACTACGTTTCAGAATGTGAATGACCAATCGGATTAGTAAATGATCGATCATTAAGTTTCAAAAAGGAATCTTAGATCGATCATTTTTCACTGATCAATTACGAAGTTTCAAAATGTTAATGATCGATCGAATTACTAACTGATTGATTGTAAGTTTCAAAATATGATATAAGATGATTATTTTTTATTGATCGATCGCTAAATTTCAGAATGTGACCATTTTATACACCTGATCGATCGATCACAATAATAATTTATAGATCTTTAACTTTGAGATTGATAAACGATTGATCATTATTCACTAATCGATCAATCCCTTACACTATTACAACAAAACCTTAAAATCTTGTATAATGTTCTTAAAGCTCGTAAACTTATCGGCTTTATCATAAAATTTTTCATACAATTAGTAAGTACTCCTCTCCACTTGCAAGATAATCCACAATTGTGGTTATCTCATACCAAAACAATGGTGAATATTCCTTAATTACTGAGAACTTGTTCACATTTGTCGTAAAAATTTAATTATAAGACGTAAATTTTCCTTTGTTGTATGTTCTTAACCCTCCCAAAGTTATCCACGTTTGTCGAAAATTTGTCATCATATATTTTAAATATTCCCATTGACCTCGTAACTAAATCCTTACATTTCATAAAATCACCTATAAATCTCGTAAAATATACCATACATGTAGTAAATACTTATCTGCACTTGTAACATAGTTCATAAATTTGATATTTGAGACCAAAATAATGGTAAATCTTCATCAACAACTTGTAATTTGTTCAAAAAAGAAGTATAAATTTCATTAACTTACTTAAAATTTCATTTTCTATATGAAATCTATCCATTATAGTGGTAAATCTATGAATTTCTATTTCACTACAGTCATATTAAAACCCACGATAATGAATATCGCAGATGTTATATATTTACCTATAAGATTGTAATATTGACCACTTTTGTTGTAAACTTAATCAACTTAAAACTAAAATGTATCAACTGAACTCGTAACATTATCCAAAACAATTCGAACAAAATCTTCAACTCTAGTAAATTGTTCATTAAACCACCTAAATATATGCATCTGAGTCATAAATCCTTCACCAATGTTTTAATGTATTCAATCTATCTCGTAATTATGTCCTTAACACTCATAAAATTATGCACAAATATTATAACTTATACCATACGGGTAGTAAATACTCCTATCCACTTGTAAATTCATTAACAAAGTTGGTATTTCACATCACATAACTAATAAATCTTACTCAACTATGTTTAACTTATCTACAAATAACGTAATAATTTTTATTACTGACGTATATTTTTCTTTGCTATATGAAATCTAACCATAGTGGTAGTAAATCTATGACTATCCTTTTTCACCACATTCGTATTAACCTATTATAATGACTCACATACATATGATATATTTACCATAGAACTCATAAAATTATCCAAAAAATCGAAACA